>CM055103.1:56902204-57334704 GCA_029204225.1 Diphasiastrum complanatum
CAAGTTCTATTAGTGTTTGCATCTCAAATTGTGTGTAGATGCTGATTTTTCTACATTGGTGTAATTGGTAGTGTATTTCTCTTTCTAACCAAAGATCATTCAAGTAGATTGGATCTTAAGGATCTGAAATCTTTCACATGGTATCATAGCTTGTGTTTCAGGGCTATGAAGGAGGAAATCAGATCTATCAATGATTTGGTGAAGATATCAAGTCTAGAGCATGCTAGAGAGGATTCTACACCAAAATCGGATTTTTTGCTGTTGTAGATTGGATCTTTTGTAGATCAAAACACTAAATAAGTCAATATACTTGTTCAATTCCATTTTTTGAATTCACATGCTGGATTTGGCCAATTTTTGGATCATTGGTTCAGCCTAAGTGGTGGCTTATAGATTGCATATCAAATTTTTAGCATTTGCATGTAGATTTGGAATAGTCAATTTTTTGTGATTTTGTCAAAACCCTAATTTTGATTGGATCTCTAGATAGTGAGGTTGATGGACTTCATTTGAGTGTGTTTCAATCTTAGGAAGTGCAAAGGTCAATAGATTGAGGATAGATCATAGGTTGATCAAGATTCCATGATTCTATGTGTTGATTTGCTTGGATAAGTGCTAGAAGAGAATTTGTGAGATAGTTTCAAATCTTGGTGATTTTTTTTTTAAAGCATTTGTTGTTGTTCAAAGGAGTGCTTTGTGAATTGAAACAGGTTTAAAGAGAAGATCAGGTAATTGCTACATGGCAACCTCAATTGGAGTCATGTTGGAAGCCAATGATAGGCTTACCTCAAGTAACTATTTATTATGGAAAGTGAGGATGGAGTCACTTCTTGAGATGAATGATGTTTTGGATATTGTTGTAGGTTTGGAGGAGAGACCAGCAACACAACAAGATCAATTGAGGTATGACAAGAGGGCTAAGAAGGCTCTACACATGATAAAGATGAATGTTACCAATGAACTTCTCAAGGAAGTTGGTAAGTGCACATCATCTTTGGAAGCTTGGAATTCATTGAAGAAGCTTTATGAATCCAAGTCTACTTCTAGAGTGTTGACTCTAAGAAGGCAAATCTTTTCTTGTTTGCAAAAGAATGAAGAAAGTCCAAGTACTTTTGTTTTGAGAATGAAAGCATTGAATGATGAGTTAGCTTGCATAGATGAAAGCATTAAGGAAGGAGAGCTTATTCAAGTGATTCTTAATGGCTTGTTGGATGCTCATGCTAACATCGTTCAAAGTATTGCTATTCAAAAGACTTTGCCAAGTTTGATGGATCTTCAAGAGATCTTGATCAATGAGGAATATAGGCTTCAAGCAAGAGGTGGATCTACATCGACACTTCAAGAGGATGCTATGTTCACAAAGGGCAAATTCAAGGGCAAAACCAAACGCAAGTGGTCTAAAGGGCAAGATCAAGTGGATGCTTCTTCAAGTGGCAAAAAGAAGGATAGATCAAAGTTAAGTTCTTCTATTGTGGCATCAAAGGACACTTTGCAAGTGAGTGATGATGCTTTTGTGATGTCTTCATGTATGCTTGCTAATGATGGAGATCTAGATCCTTGGTGGATTGATAGTGGAGCAAGTTCACACATGACCTTTCACAAAGAGTACTTCACTTCTTTGTTGGCATATGGAGATGACAAGAGGGTGATCTACACGGCCAATGATGGTGAGTGTACAATCAAAGGAATTGGCACAATTCCTATTTCTCTCTCTACTAATAGGAATGTTCATTTGGAGGATGTCTTGTTTATTCCATCTATACCAAAAATTTGCTTAGTGTGAGTCAAATGATAAGTAAGGGCCTCAAGGTGGAGTTTGATGGAGATGCTTGTTTGATCAAAAGGAAGGATGTCTTGATTGGAAAAGGTAAAAGGCAAGGGAAGTTGTTCAAACTTGATGCTTGTGTTATTGCTAACCAAGTTGGATGTGTTGCAAGGGAGCAAATTTCTATTCAAGAGGTTTGGCACAAAAGGATGGGACACCTCAACTTCAAGTCATTGGAGGTAATGGCAAGGAAGAAGGTTGTGTTTGGTCTTCCAAGTTCCTTAAGTAATGACACACATGTTTGTGAGTCTTGTGCTTTGTCTAAGTCACATAGACTACCTTATACTAGATCTATTTCTAGATCTACAAAGCCTTTTCAAATTGTACATTCGGATATTCATGGATTTACTACAATTAGCAATAGTGGAGCTAAGATGTATGTAACATTCATTGATGATTTTAGTAGATTTTGTTGGATCTATCTACTAAAGAGCAAGGATGAAGTGTATGATGTCTTTGTCAAGTTCAAGAATGCAAGGGAGAACCAATTCTCCACAAAGATCAAGTGCTTGAGAGGTGACAATGGTGGTGAGTACATATCTAACAAGTTCAAGGCCTTTTGTGATGAGCATCGGATCAAGAGGGAGTATACAACATCAAGGACCCCACAACAAAATGGAGTGGCTGAAAGGAAGAATAGAACTTTATGTGAAAGTGCGAAAGCTATGAGGTTAAGTGCTAATCTTGACAAACCATTTTGGGATCAAGCTTTGTTGTGTGCCAATTTCTTGTGCAATAGGTGGCCGAGTGCTATTTTGGATGGAAGGACACCTTTTGAGATGCTATTCAAGAGGAGGTCGAGTGTCAACTTTCTAAGAACCTTTGGATGCACATGCTATGTCAACATTACTCTTGATGATAGGACCAAGGAGGATCCATCTTCAAAAAGAGGAGGTGAGTAAAGCCTACAAGGTTTACATTCCTTCTACTAACAAAGTGATTGTTGGTAGAGATGTCATTTTTGATGAGAGAAACATTCCAAAGGTGTATTCAAGCATGATTGATGGTAAAGTAGATGGATCTAACATTCTTGATGTTGATGAGAAGGATTCTACTTTGGATGGTGGTGATGATGGACCTTCATCAAGTCAAAAGCCAAGGAAAACATCAAGAAAAAGACAAGTACCTTCAAGGCTCACATATGATCAAAAGGGTAAGCAAGTAGTTTTTGGAAATTATGTTGCTTTCCTAACCTCTTTGGATGATCCTACAAGTGTAGATCAAGCAAGGAAAGAAGAGGAGTGGATCCAAGCAATGGATCTCGAGTATCGATCTCTTATGAAGAGTGGAACATCTTTTGGAGGATCTTCTTGTGTACATGGAGCTATGCAAGTGGATGGATGTTATCTTGCTGTAAAATCAAGTAATGGATCTGGAAAACGAATTTTGTTCAATGACTTTGATGGTCAAGTTGAAGATCAAGAGGTTGATCTCAAAGCGCTTCAACTAGTCAAAAGGGAAGTTGGCAATTTGGAGCTAGTCAAGAGCATCAAAGGAGAGGTAATTGGCAAGGGTGTTATGGATCTATTTTTGCAGCATATTTAAGACTCAAGTAAGGTCAAAGGAGTAGCAAGGAAGTGTTGTTCAAGTTTACTTTACTTGCTCTATCTCATGTTTGAGCAATTTCATGTGGATGTGTGCAAATTGTCAAGATATGATAAAACTAGCTACATTGGTGAGCATTGTTTTGATGTTGGATTTGTACTAGCATTCTTGGCTGATTTTGCTGATGGAAATGAATCTATTGGAGGTGCATTATGTCACTCATCCATGGCTAAGTTCTCAAGTGTTGAGCTACTTGGTGCCAATACTTGGAGATTGTCAATTTTTGGTGAATTCATGGTCATTTTCTTGTGTCAAGTAGATCTTGAAGATGGACTAGTGCAAACTACTTGGTTTATGGAGTCATGTGGTGCTGGATTTGCATCATTAATGTACTCACCTACTCATGGATTTCCAAGGTTTGATGGTTTCTTGTGGCAAGATGAAGATGGAGGCTCATTCATGGAGTATCATGGTGGATACAAGGCAACAGAGGACAAAGGAGGAGGAGACATGCAAGCAAAAGTTGATCACTCACATTTATTGTTTGTTTGCTGTATTTTTCCAGAGAGTTCAGAGTTGGAAGCATGGTGGAATCATTTCATTTACATTCTATTTGATTCTTCATGTTCTAGTCACATTTTTACATGTAAAATTGATGTAAGAAATAGTGAAGCATCCCAAGTGGACACTATTCTCTATATCAATTATGGTTGTTTCTATTTTGAGCATTACATGATCATTGAAAGGAGATCTATTCTTAGGAAGAATATCATTCTTATGATGGATCAAAGTTCTATTGGCAAAAACTATGCTAGGAGCATTGGAAGCTAGGAAAGCGAGTTTTGAGGTACATCATTGGAACTCGAGATTTTGGCATATTGTATGAGGGATCATCACCTAATCTTTTTGGATTTTCAGATTCGGACTATGCTGGAGATGTAATGGATAGGAAATCCATTAGTTCTTATTGTATTTTTCATAGGTGATGGAGCTATATCATGGATGTCAAAGAAACAAGCCACTATCTCATTGTCATCTAGTGAGGCCGAGTACAAAGCTCTTACACATTGCACAAAGGAGATGGTATGGATCAAGAGAATGATCAAGGATCTTCACTTGCTGGATTTTTCAGAGAGCCCAATCATTTTTGTGACAATCAATCAGCCCAAAGAATGGCATCCAATCCTATCTTTCATGCTAGGAGCAAGCATATTGAGATACAATATCATTTTGTGAGGGAGCGAGTCATTGCAAAGGAGGTGGAGCTTCAACATGTGTCTTCAAGGGAATGTGTAGCTGATATCTTCACCAAAGCATTGGGAAAAGACTTGTTCATGAAGCATACGACTTCACTTGGAGTATTATCAAAGTCTATGCTAAAACTAGTTGAAGAGGGAGTGTGAAAGATTCAACTAGTTTCATTACATTTTGCAATATTTCCATATTTGGCATATTGAGGCCAAAACTTGTTTTAGACTTAGAGGTTGACTTTTCAAAGTTCATTAGTCTAAATTTCATTTGAATAAACACTTTATGAAAGTGTGGGAAAGATAGAATGCGAGTTTGAGTAGATTCAATTTGAATAAGTTGGGTACATTGAATCTAGACCCAAAATTGGTAGGGTTAGCATTTTGGTGGGAAAGCCAAGTGGCCAAATAGGGTTTGGACCTGTTATAAAAGGATGTAACTCGTGGAGAGAGTCATCTTCTCTCTTCTCTATCTCATTTCATGCTTATACATGGTTCTCTTGGATTCTACTATCCATTGGTGCACTATCTTGGTGATTGCTTGCAATTCAATGTGTAGAATGATCTATATTTGTTATTTTTGGATCCACAAGTGTGAAATACAGTAGCTTGCTGGTTTTGTACAGACAAAAACAGTACATAATCATTTCATTCAAGTTTGATCAAGTTCTATTAGTGTTTGCATTTCAAATTGTGTGTAGATGCTGATTTTTCTACATTGGTGAAATTGGTAGTGTATTTCTCTTTCTAACCAAAGATCATTCAAGTAGATTGGATCTTAAGGATCTGAAATCATTCACATGCACTTAATAGTTTAATTGATGTATCTTCAAGTGCAGAAAATGCCTTGGAATCCATGGCTTGGCATGATGTATAGTTTCTAAAGTGTGCTACATGACACACCATGTGTAGATAAGTGGGCAAATAAAAACTGTTAGATGATGTGTATTGGTGTTGAATCTGATAGTTTAGAACACGTGGACATGTATAATATCCCATGCATAACCCAAGTAGGTAAATTTTCTAGTGTCTATTGTGATAAATATATGTGATAAATAGACTAATATATCAATTCATGCAAAAAAATGGATTAAATGACGGCTTAGAAAAATCGTCATTTATTTTGGTTTATATGACAGTTTTCAAGAAACCGTCATTTATGCCAAAAATAACGTTTCTTTAAGTTTTATGGCTTAATGGATAGATAAGTTGGCAAATAAAAGTAGTTAGATGGATATAATAGTATAATACGCCCTTAAATGGATATAAGTGTGTCATATATTGTTTGATAAACATCGATGATATGTGTTAGTGTTGAATCCGACAATATAGAGCACGACGATAGGTATAATATTCCATGTATAACCCAAGTAGGTAAATTCACACATGAATGGATGAATTATTGCCTATTATGAGACATAGACTTAAATATCAATTCATGCAAAAAATTGAATAAATGACGGCCTAGAAAAACCATCATTTATTTTGGTTTATATGATAGTTTCTCAAAAGCCGCCATTTATGCCAAAAATAACATTTTTTCGAAGTTTTATGGCTTCATGTGTAGATAAGTGGGCAAATAAGAGTTGTAAGATGGATATGATAGTCTAACATGCTTTTAAATTGATATAAGTGTGTCATATATAGTTTGATACACGTCGATGATATGTGTTAGTGTTGAATCCGACAATATAGAACACGTCGATAGGTATAATATCCGATGTATAACCCAAGTGGGTATATTTACACATGAATGGATGAATTATTGCTTATTATGATAGATATATTTGATACTTAGACTTAAATATCAACTCTTTCAAAAAATAGAATAAATGACAGCCCAAAAAACCGTCATTTATTCTAGATTATACAACAGTTTTTCAAAAGCCGTCATTTTTACCAAAAGTTACATTTTTTTTAAGTTTTATGGCTTCATGTGTAGATAAGTGGGCAAAAAAAATTGTTAGATGGATCCAATAGTATAACATGCCTTTAAATTGATATAAGTGTGTCACATATTGTTTGACACACATCCATTATATGTATTGATATTGAATCTGACAATTTAGAACACGTGGATAGGCATAATATCCCATGCATAAGCCAAGTAGGTAAATTTACATATGAATGGATGGATTACTACCTATTATGATAAATATATGTGATAGATAGACTTATATATCAATTTATGCAAAAAAAAAATGGATTAAACGATGACATAGAAAAATCGTCATTTAATCTGGTTTATATGACAGTTTTTAAAAAGCTGTCATTTATGCCAAAAATAACGTTTTTTAAAGTTTTATGGCTTAATGGGCAGATAAGTAGGCAAATAAAAGTAGTTAGATAGATATGATAATATAACATGCCCTTAAATTGATATAAGTGTGTCATATATTGTTTGATACACGTCAATGATATCTATTAGTGTTGAATCCGACAATATATAACACAACGATAGGTCTAATATCCCATGTACAACCCAAGTAGGTAAATTTACACATGAATGGATGGATTACTGTCTATTATGATGAGTATATGTGACACATAGACTTAAATATCAATTCATGCAAAAAATGAAATAAATGATGGCCTAGAAAACCATCATTTCTGCTACCTTTTATGACAGTTTTTCAGAAGCCATCATTTATGCCAAAAATTACATTTTTTTGAAGTTTTATGGCTTCATGTGTAGATAAGTGGGCAAATAAAAGTTGTTATATGAATATGATAGCATAACATGCCTTTAAATTGGTATAAGTGGGTCATATATTGTTTCATACACGTCGATGGTATGTATTAGTGTTGAACCGACAATATAGAACACATCGATAGGTATAATATCCCATGTATAACCCACGTAGGTATGTTCACACATGAATGGATGAATTATTGCTTATTATAATAAATATATTTGATACATAGACTTAAATATCAATTCATGCAAAAAATAAAATAAATGACGGCCTAGAAAACCGTCATTTATGCCAAAAAAAAAAAAAATCGAAGTTTATAGCTTCATGTGTAGATGAGTGGGCAAATAGAAATAATTAGATGGATATGTTAGTATAACATACCTTTAAATTGATTTAAGTGTGTCATATATTATTTGATACACGTCGATGATATTTATTGGTGTTGAATCCGACAATATAGAACATGTCAAAAGGTATAATATCCCATGTATAACCCAAGTAGGTATATTTACACATGTATGGATAAATTATTGCTTATTATGATAAATATATTTTATACATACACTTAGATATCAATTCATGCAAAAAATAAAATAAATGACGGCCTAGAAGACCATCATTTATTCTGGTTTATATGACAGATTTTCAGAAGCCGTTATTCAAGCCAAAAATTACGTTCTTTAAAGTTTTATGGCTTAATGTGTAAATAAGTCAGCAAATAAAAGTAGTTAGATGGATCTAATAGTATAACATGCCTTTAAATTGATATAAATGTGTCATATATTTTTTGATACACGTCGATGATATGTATTAGTGTTGAATCCAACAGTTTAGAACACGTCGATAGGTATAATATTCCATGTATAACCCAAGTAGCTAAATTTACACATGAATGGATAAATTATTGCCTATTATGACAACCATATGTGATAAATAGACTTAAATATAAATTCATGCAAAAAAGTGGAATAAATGACGGCCTAGAAAATCGTCGTTTATTCTGGTTTATATGACAGTTTTTTGAAAGCCGTCATTTATGCCAAAAATTACATTTTTTTTGAAATTTTATGGCTTCATGTGTAGTCAAGTGAGCAAATTAAAATTGTTAGATGAATATGATAGTATAACAAGCCTTTAAATTGATATAAGTGTGTCACATATTGTTTGATACAATCCATTATATGTATTGGTATTGAATCTGACAGTTTTAACACATGGATAGGTATAATATCCCATGTATAACCCAAGTAGGTAAATGTACACATGAATGGATGGATTACTGCCTATTATGATAAGTATATGTGAGACATAGACTTAAATATCAATTCATGGAAAAAATGAAATAAATGATGGCCTAGAAAATCGTCATTTATGCTGGTTTCAATGAATGTTTTTCATAAGCCGTCATTTATGCCAAGAATTACATTTTTTTGAATTTTTATGGCTTCATGGGTAGATAAGTGGGCAAATAAAAGTTGTTAGATGAATATGATAGTATAACATGCCTTTAAATTGATATAAGTGTGTCATATATTGTTTCATACCTGTCAATGATATGTAGTAGTGTTGAATCGACAATATAGAACACATCGATAGATATAATTTTCCATCTATAACCCAAGTAGGTATATTTACACATGAATGGATGAATTATTGTTTATTATAATAATTATATCTGATACATAGACTTAAATATCGATTCATGCAAAAAATAGAATAAATGATGGCCTAGAAAACCATCATTTATTCTGGTTTATATGACAGTTTTTGATAAGCCGTCATTTATGCCAAAAATTACATTTTTTTGAAGTTTATAGCTTCATGTGTAGATGAGTGGGCAAATAGAAAATCTTAGATGGATATGATAGTATAACATGCCTTTAAATTGATATAAGTGTGTCATATATTGTTTGATACACGTCGATGATATGTACTGGTGTGTTAAATTTGCCAATATAGAACACGTCAATAGGTATAATATTTCATGTATAACCAAAGTAGGTATTTTTGCACATGGATGGATGAATTATTGCTTATTATGATAAATATATTTGATACATACATTGGCCAAGGATGTTTGGGACACTCTTAAAGCAATCTATAAAACCAAGAATACCTCAAGACTTCTCACTCTAAGAAATCAAATATTCAAAGGAGTGATGAAAGTGCAACCAATTATGTATTGAGAGTCAAAGACATCCAAAGAGAGCTTGCATGTATAGGAGATCCTATTAATCAAAGTGAGCTAGTTCAAGTCATACTCAATGGCTTGAAAGATGATTATGACAATCTTGTCCAATACTATGCTATCAAGAAAGACCTACCAAGCCTGGAAGCATTGCAAAGTGTTCTTATGGCTAAAGAATCAAGGCAAGAGAATGTTGTAATAACTTTTATAGAACTGTAAAAACTAGACGTGTTAAGAGCTTTGCATGATGTTTTAAACTTTTGACTGTTGGAAATAGCTTCCTTTCAAAGGCAAGATCAATCACAATAGTGTAAAGAATTGCTAATCCTTCAAAGAAAAGAAACTGGTTTAATTTTTGCATCTGTAAAAAAATTAATTGTATCATCCAACTTCATAGCTTTCACAGTGCTTGAATGAAAGTAGATTATTGAATTTATGATACATGAATAAAGCGTTTTTTTTAGTAACAAAAACTTCAATTCTATTAAATTGTAGGCTCATATTAAATTGTTTGTTGTTGCTTCGCCTTCCTTCTTGTGCTATTTTCTCATCTGCATTGTTCGGGCCTTGCAGTGTTTCAATTTAGAAACTTTGCCTAATTTCTTGAATTATTTAGCTGGCTCAACATTTGTGCACGTGACATGGTCATTTTAACAATCTTATAGGCGCTCTTCTCTCCCGCATAGTACTTCGCAAAACATTTCTAAATCAAAGCCTTTGATGGTCAGACAGTCTTCGATTATTTTTTGTGATGCGTAAAGCGGATTAACAATCTAGTGCTTAAAAGCTTTTTTTGTGAAGCGTCTTTAGTGCTTCAACTGCTTGTTTGCTGGCAACTATTTTGTGATCACACCACATGCTAGTGCATGAAGCCAAGAAACAATTCTTCATCCTTGTTGTCACCAACTTATGGGTTGTTTCTCAACCCAAGACCTTGACGAGTATGTACACTTTTCCTTCTATTGTGTTCATTTGGTGTTTATTATTTTAATTTAAGAATCAGTGTGTTTGAACTTTTTGCAGGTTGGATGAGCAATTGATGGATTGAGGTGTGAATACTAAAATGACATGAATACTAAAATGTAGATACTCTAAATACTGATCGTGAAACTGTGAATACAAATCGTGAAACTATGAATCTTGATCGTGAAGTTGTGATTCCTGATCGTGAAACTGTGAATACTGATCGTGAAACCGTGAATATTGATCGTGAAGTTTTGAATATTGATCGTGATACTCTGAATATTGATCATAATACTTTGAATACTTTGATTATGAATGTTCATTGCCAATCATGTATATGTTGATTGTGAATATTTTGAAAATTGGTCATGGATATTCTGAATATTTATTTTAAATATTTTGAATTATGTATTTGAATATTCTAAATAACAATCATATAATTGCTCATCTATGAAAATGACTATAAAATTAGAAGTATTTTCATATATGAAAACCATTCTTGTAAACTACCTTTGTAAATTATAAATTGCAAAATTGTGAGTAGTCAATCATGAAAACCATATTTGTAAATATTAAATTGCAAAATTGTGGGTACTTAATCATGACTTTTGTAGATTGTGAAACTATGGATATTGAATCTTGACATCTTTTATAGTGCAATTGTGAATAATGAATAGTGACTTTTCTAATTACTCAAATTATACTAATTTAAATCATAAATAATAAATCGTTACTTTTCTTGATATTGTTTATTAATTTTAGATATGCTATCAAATTATGAAATTTGTGAATACTGAATCGTGATATTTGTGATTATTTTCATGAACATTATGATTAAATTTAGTAATACAAATTGTGACATTGTGAGTATTTATTGCACACATTGTGTCCATTGTGCATTTAGTTGTGAAATCAAAAATTGTTAGAAAGTGTCAAGGCTATAGCCCTTGCACAACACTCTTGGAACACAAATGGACGGGTACCTCAGTGGTAGAGCACCCCACCGGAATGGGGGAGCCACCTATGCCTAGCCTGTGGCTACCCGGCGCCCAGTCCCGGAGCTGCCCCGGCGGCACCTGCGCTAGGCCTGTGGCTGCCCGGGAGCCCGGCTTGGCGTTGCCCGTGAAAAATGGGCGCATTCCAATTTTCAACGGGCACCGCGAGCCCGCCACGCGTCAGGCAACGGGGGCCACCGAGGCCAAATGCATCCCACGCGCGACCCACGCTTTGGAACCCCCATGGCGGAGGTCCTAGGTTCACACACACCAAGTGTAAATTTTTTTCACAAAAACTACAACATTTATGACCAATTTCATCAAATCATAAACAATAAATTATAATATTAATTTTCTGAAATTGTGAATGTGCATCATAAAATCGTAAATATTACATCATAAAAATTATGATGACTTTCATGAACATTAATCTAAAATTTTTATTGTGAGCTATTAAACTACAAATATTTGATAATAAAATTTGTCATTACATTTGTAAAACTAATTGCAATATTGTGAATTTGCTATTCCAAAAATCATGTATAATTTTGTGACTATAGATCGTAAGATTGTCACATGGTGCATACTCAAATATAAAAATAATAATAATTATTGTCAAATGAAGACTACAATTGTTGAAAATCTAAAATCATTTATATCTTAATGAAATTGTAGATGTTGTTTTTAATTCACGATTCGCATTATTCAAATCACAAAATAGTTAATGTTGAAATCTAAAATGAAAAAAAAAAAAAAAAACATTTCAATTACTAAACAACGATGTAAAGTTAGAAAATGACGTTTATCCATTGATAGTGATGGTCATCTCATGTCAAATATTTTACAAATTTTAAAACACCGCATTAATGGCAAGGCCTTTGTGGTATGTCACATCGTTCTTTGGAGGCGGTCAAGTTGGGCAACCGGGGGTTCATGAGAGAAGGAATCAAGGGGCTATATGATTCCAGCCCCAACTTCCGAGATAAGGATTAGAAATGAGAGTCCATCAACACCCATTGCAATGTGCACACAATTGTGAGCCAGCCCCTTTGAGATACCCATAGTGAGCCCTCTAGGATTGGAGGTCCCCATGAGATCCCCCGTGGGTCAGGGGGACTGGCCCTTATAATTACTAGATTACGTAGTCTACCATCATCAGCACTTTTGAACGTTAAGGGACTCTCAGCCTGTGATTGATATAAATAGATTCTAGTCCTCTACAGCATTATAATCATGTTGCTCTTCCTAAAAGAATTCCAAACGGTGATGATCAGAGCAAGGAAGAGTTTGCGCCTCCTCCTAAAATAATTCAGATTGTGATGGTCAGAGCAAGGAACAGTAGGTGAAGCATGATATTACATATATATGTATTGTGCTACCTAACAATTAGATAGGTAAGGTGCGACTTGTTGTTCTGCTTGATTTGACTAGTGTTGCTTGGTGTTTTCAACTCAGCTAATTATTGTGGTTGATTTGGCTGTTACTTGGTCTTTCGAACTCAGATCCACTTCCAGTAACAAGATATAAGGAGTTGCATCCTAGTTTCGGCATAAAGATCTAGCTATAAGGTTAACAGTGATCGTGCAGGCAGCCTGTTTCGTTCTTTGTAAGCTGAGCTGTTTTCTGTTGATGCTAGTAGGTAGTTACAAAACCCAAATCTGACAGTAATTTTTGATACGAATAACTAGCTACAAACCCGGACTTGAGATTAGCAGCTGCTGCTTGATTCTAGTGACTACTTACAAAAAGCAGACTTGATAAATGGCAGCCGCAACTTTCATGGAAGCTAGACTTGAGAATTATCAGCTGCAATAAAAGCCCCTTGAGAATTATCTGTTGCATGTTGATACCAGTAACTAGTTACGAAAGTCAGGCCTGAGATTTATCAACTGCAGCTGCCATAGACGTTCTGCAACTATGGAGATAGGGTACAATTGGTTGGCTTCACCATATCTCCTCGGAGTGGGTGCAGTTCTTGTAGTAGCGCTTGTGCGAAGCTTACTTCGCAGAGAACGATACAAATTTCCTCCAGGTCCAGTTGGGCTACCCATCCTGGGAAACATTCCCAGCCTCTCGCCTCCCATCTACCGATGCTTCGCAAACATGGCCAAAACGTATGGTCCTATCATGACCGTGTGGATGGGAAGAGTGCCCAACATTGTCGTGTCCAGCGCTGAACTAGCCAAGGAAGTTCTCAAGACTTATGATCATGTGCTTGCATCCAGACCTAGTCCGATCATTGCAGAGATCATGAACCATCCTGGCTATGATGTCGTGTGGACGCCACTAGGAAACCAGTGGCGTAACACTCGCAAGCTGTGTGTGAACGAGCTGCTTAACCCAACTGGGCTCAGTAGATTTCTGCCCATCAGAGTGGATGAATGCCAAAGACTGATAGCTGCAATAGAGTCTGCAGGAAAAGGATCCAAGCCTGTCATCCTTCGCAACCATCTGTGGATTACCATGATCAGCAGCTTCACAAGAATGCTCGCTGGGAAGAGGTACTCAATAGATGAGCCAGGAAATCCTGTTGGAAAAGGCTTGGAAGTTAAGCAGATCGTTGATGAGGCTCTCCGGCTGGGCAGTGCTTTCAATATTGGAGATTTTATACCCCTTTTCAGAAAGCTTGATCTGCAAGGTTATGAGAAGAAGCTGAGAAGTTTTAGATCGCGCATGGATGGGCTTATGGCTGACATGTGGAAAGGTCACGAGCAGCATGGCTTACAGGAAGAAAAGGAAAGAGATTTTCTTGACATTCTCCTCAAGTTGAAGACAAAGTACGACCTGGATGACGTGACAATAGCAAATGTGATGTGGGTGAGGGTAGCAAAATCAATTAATTCCTCTTTCTCTTTTTTCCTATTTCTCCTTCTTCGTTCATCCCTCTTTCTCTCTCTATCTTATAATTCTCTATCTCTCAATTTCTCTCTCTACCCCCTTCTCTATCTCTCTGAGTCCTATCCTGGTTGCATGCAGAATATGATCTTTGCAGGCTCTGATACGACGGTGGCTAGCCTAGAATGGACATTGGCCGAGCTACTCATTCATCCCGAAATGCTTGTCAAGGCACAGAAGGAGGTGGATTCTGTAGTGGGGAGCAACAGGCCAATCGAAGAAGAAGATCTGCCCAAAATGAAATATCTCAACTGGGCATACAAGGAAGCATTGCGTGTTCATCCACCCACTGCCATGCTTCTTCCTCATCTAAGCACAGAGGCCTGCACCATCGCTGGCTACAACATCCCTCCTGGAACAGTCATCCACGTAAATGCTTGGGCCATATCTCGAGATCCTGCCTATTGGAGAGACCCGGAGAGCTATCTGCCCGAGAGATATGAAGCCGAAGATGTGGATATGCGTGGATTTGACTTCAGATTACTGCCGTTTGGAGCAGGCAGGCGAGGCTGCCCCGGCATTCAGCTTGCAGTCAACTCCAGTGTCCTACTTCTTGCAAACCTCCTCCGTAAATTTAAATGGAGCCTTCCTCCGGGTGTTCATCCCCAGGATGTGGACATGACTGAGGCTTTTGGATTTGTTCAGAACATGAAAGTTCCTATCTCAGCTATCGCTACTGTGAGGGTTTAACTAGATTCAAGCATCAATGACATCCAATTTCCACATCGACAGACATCACGGCTTCACCCACCATCTCTCCGCTTATGCAGATATCCTTCTACTCGTAGGCTCATTATATCAGTTCAATCTCATGGTTCATACGTATATATAGTTTCTTTGTTGAACTTGTTTTATCACCTAAAATTCTTGTGACATCCTGAGAAAGACACAATCTTGCTTATCACATATGACTTAATTACCCAATACTTATGGATCTTGTTTTCTTCTCACTTTTATCAAAGTCTTCTATATCAAGGCCCACTTCCATGTCTGAGCAGATTGGTCTTCCACCTCCAAAACTTAATGCTCTATTTACACTAGTTGTTGGATCATGCCTCTAGTATCACTATATGAATGTAACACCATTGCTTGTTTTTTATATATTGAAATGGTTTTGGCCATCATATAAATCTACAAATAGCAGTATCATCTTGGTGTTTACATGCCTTTTTATAAGTTTTATATGTCCAAAAAGCAAAATCCCCTTCACAAAGTCAAATTAAACATTGAATATCCACAATTAGTATAGAAGTTGCAGGTTACATTTGGTAACTCACAAGAATAAGGCCCAACCAATTCTCCATGATTAATGACTAACTTTTGAATGTGCACCAAAACGGCATGTCCAAAGGATAGCTCACCAACCAACCACCAATGTCAAAATAACCTCACATATTTCATGCTCTCCCTTAAGCCAAACACAATGGTCATTTGCTAAAGCTAGTCTCCAAACAATGGCCTTTGACAAACAAGGAGAGAACATACACATTAATAGTTCCGAATGCTAGCAAGCTCTTCACTTTTTCAACTCTTGAGATCTTCAACACTACATTAAACACCTGAAATATCTTCTTCTAAACGAAAAATTATGTCCTCCTTCGTAGAATGGTCTCGTTCCTTAGTGTGCAAGGGTTGCTATTCCTCCCAAATTGAGAAGCTTCCAATTAACCATAGATCAATCCTACCAATCCTCTATGAATTTTCCATTGAAAGTTTACAACATTGATTTGGAAATTTAGCTAATGAGATTCTAGTGCACGACTATGCATTGGCAACAATTGGCATCCCCTTAGTTAGAATAAAAGTCGATTCACTGTGTCTCTATACCGTGGGTCCAGTCAAGTGACTAGGACCAGTAGCACTCGTGACGAGACAATCATCATGTCAGCAGCAACCCTCATGCATGGGTTGCCACATGAAAGTTACTTATGTACAATGTTCCTAGTTTTGAAATATAGTTTTGCTATGTGGAGCTTGGAGAGTCCTTTTCTAAGAGTTATCTTTCTATGCTAATTTGTGGTCCTGTTTGATGCAAATTTTAACTTCGTATCACAGTCTGACAGGGTCCGTGCATAGAATAGAGTTGTCGTTGAAGAGAAATTGGTATTTCGAGAGTTTGGGATTTACGGTGACTAGAAAGCAAGAAGCGGAGAACTGATGTATTGATTCAGGCATATGTAGTCAGACTGGCTACTTTAGCTTGGCATAGAATCTAACGAGGTTAAAAACGGACAACAACTATGAAATTTGCAATCGGTCTTTTGGAAGAACCGGGCGAGGGTCACAATTTTTCTGCAAAATCAATCATATCTTTGTCGTTTCTATACTGTTTTGCATGTCGTAAGGACAAGAGCATGTCGTAAGGACAAGAAGCTGGCTGTAGGAAGTCAATGGATAGCCAGAGAAATTTCTAGAGATTTATGTTAGAATTTTGGCTACTGGTAGAGAAGAATAATGGATATCAGGACTCTAAAATCTTCAGTTCTCCACCAATTTTCCTAATCAAAGGCTTTGTGGACTCAACATCAGCAGGGCAACTTTGGATGTGGTGTCAGATCAGACTCAAATCTATTGAAATATGAGCTTAATCTAGCCCAAGGCATGGTAGGAGGGCACGACCTAGAGAGAGAGAGAGAGGAAGGGAGAGACCTGACAGTTGCTCACATGCACCCAGATAAACTGCATGCTCAGCGCTCCGAAGTATGTAGCGCTTTAAGAAATCCATTTTAATCAGTCCTAACTGTGAGATGAGGGCTCATGTTGATTGACGACTGAGATCGAGCAAAGTTTCAGTGGTCGAGATTAAGTCTCTCTAGATCGACGGCCGAGATGGATTTGAAAGGGACCGAAGGGCATTGAAGTGCATACTGCCCTTCAACTTCTATAAAAATTATCACTTTGAAGAGTAGCCAATGTCCTGAGGTCCTTGAAGGGTGTCATTTCTTCAGCTTTTTTAAAAATAGTTCCAAAATGAAAAGGGTTTTTATTTTCATGTCCTAAGCCTATTTTGGACCAAACGAAGGGCACCCAAACTGTATTTGCAAGTACAGTGCCACAAAATAGAGTGATTATCTCAAAGAAAGTGCTAAGTGGATGCAAGAACTCATTTGCCCCTTTTGTGGAGCATGTAGTTGGGGGTGTGTGGTAAAAAGCATTTCAAAATGAAAAGCATTCTTATTGAGAAGGAACTATGGGATAGACAGGAAGGCAAGAAGAGCACTAATCGTCATCAACTTGTCTGTGAAGGATCACATCATTACGCACATCAACGATGTAGTTATTTCAAGACATGATTGAGATGTATTGAATGTGAGAAATTCAAATCCAAAACATACTTGATGGATTAACAAGATCTTGGCTAAATTTGGATGCACATATAGAATCATTCACAAGCTAAAAATCATACATCTACCATGCTAGAATTGCAAAATTCATGTAGATGCGATCATAAACACTAAGATCTGATATGGTATTGTCCATGTCCATACAACAGCAGCAGCAAACAATATTTCACACGTGGATCCAAGTACAACAAGAAAATTCACATTCTATAGACTATAACTCACAATATCATGAGAAATATGAAAGGGATGAACATAGAATCAAAAGAGAAAAGTTCTCCACATAGAAAGAGTACTTGAAGATACTTCAGATCCAAAACAAATTTGATGGATCAACAAGATCTTGGCTAAATTGGGGTGCACATCTAGAATCATTCAGAAGCTAGAAATCATACATCTACCATGCTAGAATTGCGAAATTCATGTAGATCTGATCATAAAGACTAAGATCTGATATGGTACTATCCATGTCCGTACAACAACAGCAAACAATACTTCACACGTGTGGATCCAAGTACAACAAGAAAATTCACATTCTATGCACTAGAACTCAAGATATCATGAGAAATATGAAAGATATGAATGTGAAAAATTAGAGATCAAAACACATTTAGTTCATCAATGATCTTTAGCCAAATTTGGTTGCACATCTAGAAATAGCTAGAAGATAGAAATCACTACTTTATGCATGCTAGAACTTACAAATGCATAATGATCTGATCATAAACACTTGAATATGACTTAGGAGATGAATTCATATGTTCTTATTGCGTTTGTTCCATATGGTCCTTCATTGTATCATCTAGAAAACACCTTGAAACACATAGTAGGTTCATTTTCTATACAATATGGATCGTATACCAAGGGAAACATGCATACTAAAAAGTATATTCTCAGTCACGATCTTTGTATAGTTATGGCATTCATATCCAAGACGGAAGAAAAAACAGATTGGAAAGGTTTAATAGATATTGGTGGCAATCAAATGCCATCCCTTATCTACCAGGAAATTGAAGATGATGTTGAACCGATGCAGAGTTGTTGGAAGAAAAATCAAAAGCTACAATTTTTTATAAGCCAATTCTGTATGAACAATGTCACCTTGTTGGAGGAGGAATAAGCAAATATCCTAAGGATCGTCAACTATATGTCAATATAATCTCTTCGTTTTGTCCCAAAGCCGGAAAAGTCGTACTCGATGCTTATACTGGAGGATATTGTACGATTGTTCATGATGGTTGATGTTCAATTCAGAAGTCAAAATTTTTTATAGACACGCAAGTTTGCATGAGGACCTCAATAAGGATAATGTCACAATAGACCTTGCATAGGAAAAACTTTTCGAAGACTTTTTGAAATCATTGGATCAAGCATCACAAGAGCTCCAAGTTTACGATATCCAAAAAGATACTTTGTATGAAGATCCAAATATCAATGCTAGTAGAGAATTTTTTGTGGAGGCCAAAATACCTATGGGCATTTCACAACAATCACTACAAGAAGAACAGTTAGATACATAGTTGGTGGGAACTACGATAAGAGACAAAAATAAATTTCTTTTTGATTACATTGTTTATGTTCAATATATTCATTATATTGGACAAGGAGGATAATATGAATTTGTTTTTTGAGCTACAAGATTAAAATTCACTATTTGTTAGTTCAATTATTGTTGGTTTTCTTTAAAGTATCAACTTGGTTGTCCTTTATAATATGCGTAACACTTTGAATTATAATTTTAACTCTACGTTCTTAAATTCCACAAAGTTTAAAAATCACAATTTAAATGATCTTTAAAATTTACTTGGTAGTTTATAGGTTTTAAGATTTCTTTTTGTAAATATAATATTACTCATGTTTTGATATATTACTTTAAATATGTTTTTCAGGTTCAAACGACCAGACAGTATGATGATAACATATATATTATCTTAGATCTAAATGGCGTTATTTTAAAATGATGGGACAAACATCCTGGCTTGAGAAATATTCACAGATTTCAAGGAAAGTGGATACAGCTATGCCCAGGATGGTTGGAGGTTTTTAGCAAACTTTTATCATTGTTTAAAGTTGGAATCTGGTCAACAATGGCTTACAAAAATATCTTGAGCATATACTCGTTTATGGAGCGTCAAGCTAGGCACAAAATACCACTTTTTATGATATGGGACGAGGAGAATTGCTATCAACAAAAAGATATGATTAGACCAGATAAAAATAATGTTATTGCTGACTTCAAACCTTTGTGCTTTGATTGGAAATATTTTTATTCAAACTTAAATAGTCATAATACAATATTAATCGATGACTCACCATACAAAGCATGTATGACCAATCCATTCAATTGTATTTTTCCAGAAATATTTGATGGATATAATGATGACAATTACCTCAATGATGTGTTTGTTAGATTTCTTATGCTCGGCTTTAAACAAATCATTCAAGTAATGAGCATCTTGAAAACCGAAGGCCGACTACATCTTTTCGGACCTTCACATTTTTCCTTTGAGTTTTTTTGCCTTAACCATTTTTAGGCACCTTAGCCTTTTTTGTACCTTCGCGAAAAATGTGACATAGTGGCCAAGTGGCCAGAATGCCTTAGAAACCATTTTTAAGGCACCTTCGCCTTTTTCGTCTTTTTCGGCTTTTTCGCCCCTTCGCGAAAAAAGCGACAAAGTGGCTAGAATGCCTTAGAAACCATTTTAAGGCACCTTCGCCTTTTTCAGTTTTTTCATTGCCTTTAGTCTAAGGCACCTTCGCCTTCTTCGATGCCTTCAGTCTAAGGCACCTTCGGCTTTTTCGCCTTTTTCGCCTTCTTCGCCACCTTCAATCTAAGGGCGCCTTAGGGATTTACACACCTTAAGTCTAAGGACACCTTTAGGATCTGCATACCTTCAGTCTAAGTGCACCTTCGGTTTTTCGGGTTTTTCGTGTTTTTGCTACATTGGCAGACCGACGTCGCCAACTTATCATCAACCCTAAAATAGCTGGAGAAACAAATATCTTAAGTGTACAAATGCAAAACTGAAGTAAATGGCAGTTAAGGCATAAGATATTTTTCTCTCGACACTTGTAAATATATATACTAGCTGAATCAAGCTATGTAAGTGTTAATTGAATTTATCTTTCAATCAAAGTTATTTGTAGCCAACGTTATCACGCTCAGCAAGCTGAAGTTATTACTTCAAGCGATTGTACTCACTGTTGATACTAATCAAAGTGCAATTTTTGTCTCACTACTGAGTTGTTCATTTGCGCAATCTCTGTATAAATTCTTCTACTTGAATATTTTTGTTGCTAACAACTATTGTGTTTCCGTTCCTACACGCCTACGCTCAAAGCTTCGAGCTTCCACTGCCGCTCACACCCATGTTTTTACGACATGGTATCAGAGCGGGCATTTTAGTAATCTGCATTTCTACTGTGGATTATCAGTCTTGTTTCTATTAAGATGTCTTTCTAGCAAATGCGCAGCCAACAGTATTCTGACAATCGTTGTTTCTACCAACGATCTCATTAAACTAGAATGGATCCATCATCTAGTTCATCTCTCATTGACAAAATCGATGGAGATAACTACCAATTCTGGAAATTCAAGATGTAGGTTATACTTCTAGCCAAAGAACTGTGGGACATAGTTGATGGCACAGAGCTCAAACTAGAAGGTGATGCAGCCATCATCACCAAGTGGAGACTGAGAGATGGCAAAGCATTTGCCATGATCACCCTCAATATTAAGGATACTCAAATCAGCCACATACGTGCTGCTCAGACTACTAAGGATGCATGGGACATTCTAGCAACTCTCTACGACATCAGAGACGTTACTTCCAAGCTTCATCTGAGGAAGAAATTCTTCATCCTCAGAATGTTTGACGCAAATAGTGTTTCGAGTCACCCCAAGACGTTCAAAAATCTTATGGAGCAGATGACTGCAACTGGCTCAGTCATAGAAGATTCTGATGCACTCATGACTCTATTATGAGTCTACTTGAAGCCTACGAAAACTGGGTAATGGCAATTTTTATCCAAGAGCACCTCACTCTATCAAGAGTAATTTTGCTACTCCTACAAGAGGAGATCGGAAGATCAGTATCCTCTTCAGGCTCAAGATCGGATCCTCAAACTTTGTATTCAAAAAATCAGAAGTTTAGATCCAAGAGACCTATAAAGTCGGGCTCTACTGACAAGAAGAGAAACATCCAGGTTTAGGATCGAATTCAAGCTCTTCATCATTCCAACCAGCACAGAAACGTTTCTGCAGATATTGTAAGAGGACTGGCCACGAAATCAAGGACTGCCGAACTTTGAAGTATAGCAATGAAAGAAAGAAGCAGTTCCAACAACAAGCACATAGGCTACAACCAGTCACTCAAATCAGCAACAAGAAGAAGAAGATGAAACAGCTTTCATGACCAAAGTTGGAGAACAACAAGATATCGATTCCTAGTATCTATATTCCAAAGCAAATCAACACATGACTCACCATCGCGACTAGTTCAAAGACTACAACTCATTCACCCACTCTCGCGTTGTGCAACTTGGAGACAACTCATCACATTCAATCGAAGGTTAAGGAACAGTCAGAGTTGAATTCAAAAGAGGTGAGGTCAAGTTGTTGTCCAACATTCTCCACGTTCCAAATCTAACCAAGAATCTGCTCTCAATTAGCAAAATCACCGACTCAGGTTAGAGGGTCGAATTTGATATACAAGGCTGCACAATTCTTGACAAATCCAAAAGGTTCAAGCCTACGAAAGAAGAAGCAACTATCTTTACAAACTCAGCCATTGCTATTCTTCTAAGAGTCAAGCTCTTCACACAGCCACTTTTGAATCAACTAATATGCTGTGGGCATTTCAGACTTGGCCATCTTAATTTCAACAGTATTCAACAAATGTCAGCTCAGAGTCTAGTACAAGATCCTACCTTCAGTCAACAAGCCAACTTCTCCATGCGAAAGCTATATTATCAACAAGCATGATGGAGGTCCCTTCAGTTGAGACTCAATTCATACATCCAAGGGATTGCTTGACCTTGTACATAGCGACATTCGTGGCCCGATGCAGACTGCTTTCACAGGGGGAGTTCTCTATTTCCTAACCTTCATCGATGGCTTCTCTCGAAGGACTGCAACCTACTATTTGAAGAACAAATCTGAAGCATTCAAGTACTTCATGCAGTTCAAGGCGTCTGCAGAGAACCAGACCCAGAGGAAGATCAAGAATCTATGCACAGATGGAGGAGGAGAGTACATCTCCACAGAATTCAAGGAGTTCTGCAAGGCCAATGGGATACATCAACAATATACAACCAGCTACTCACCGTAGTCCAATGGTGTAGCTGAACGGAAGAATCAGACAATTATCAAGAGTGCCAAGAGCATGATGGCGCATGCCTCTCTTCCAAAGAAATTATGGACAGAAGCTATTACAATAGCTGCCTACTTGCAGAATCAATCCATCACCAAGGCCCTGAATGGCAAGACACCTTATGGGGTGTGGACAGGATCAAAACCATCACCAGACATATTCAAGTGTTTGGATGCATCGCTTTCGCTCAAATACCAAAAGATCTAAGAAGAAAACTGGATGATAAGAGCAGGAAGACGATCTTCATCGGTATTTCCCAAATCACAAGGCATACAAGCTCTACAATTTGGATAACGAGAAGGCATTCACCAGTAGAGATGTCATTTTTTTGGAAGACCAGTTCATCGACCACAAAGGAAAAGCTACTGATAATTTCGACCCAAGGATCGAGCAACCAGACAATTCCAATCCAAGGAAGCCACAAGCTTCTACAAGAAACAGATTGGCGGATCTTTTGTGAATCTTTTAAGTTGACTGGAAGACAAATTTTGCGAATCTTTTGAGTTGGTCACGAATAGAAATGTGAGTTTGCATTTGTTTCTTTCTCATCCTTTGTCAAGTAAACTGTGCGCTTTGTTAGTAGAATCAAGATCTGTCTAATCAGTTGTTCTACAGCTCCCTCTCAAAGTGGGCAGTTGGATTAACCCCAATCTTCTTCGCTGCTTCTCGAACAAGGCTTTACTTAGTGACTTTGTAAAGATATCAACTGTCATTTCCTCTGTGGGTATGAAGACTATCTTCAGTATCTTATTCTCGACTAAGTCCCGAATCACGTGATACTTAATAGGTATGTGCTTCGTTTTCGAGTGAAATACATGATCTTTCGTAAGATGAAGTGTTATCCATTAACGAGACATAAGGCTCAGAACTAATTTATCAAATCCTTCCAATATCTGTTTAATCCAAATAAGCTCATTTGCCGTCTGGAGTGCTGCTACATATTTCACTTCACAGGAAGATTGAGCTAATGTTGTTTGTTTCTTGCTTATCCAGAGTATGGTTGTGCCAGATACTAGAGTACAGCCTCCTGAAATACTTTTGCTATCATCCTTCATGGATGCCCAGCTTGCGTCACTATCAGATTCGATGTGAAATCTAGCTTCCTTCAAATAACACAGTCCATAGTGTTGGATTTATTCCCTCTACTCTCCTTAAATCCCATTTTAATCTGCCTTTATTCATGCTGCATATTTACTAACGTTGTCGTGCAGTCTACATATTTACACGCAAATTCGCACAGATGAAGAAAAGGCAAAAGAATCGCGACATTGTGTTTTTACACATGTTATGGTGACAGGCAAAAAGAGGACACTATCTTACAGAATGTCAAAGTTGCCCTAAAAGCAAAGGCACCCTGTAAATCTAATCATAAGGCTACTCGTAAGAGTGACGCACTTTTTGCATTGTCATCACCAACGATCACTTCAGCACTGACTGACGTTGCACCCTTTTCCCTCTCACCCCACTTATCATTCATTTTGTCTGATCTTTCTAGTTGTTCTTTCTGGTAATAGACGACTAACATTTAGTCTTGTCTTTCGCAAATCATTCGCGACTAATTATCAGTCAAGCCCCGTCTAGCACTTCGCGAATCATTCGCGACGAATAGTTTGTCTTACTATTTGCGACAAACCATTCTTCTAGAGCTTCGTTCATTTATTAAAGTTTGGCTACATAATCAAGAATGACTGTGATTCCCATCACTACCGTTTTGTTCATTCTGATAGGCATAGTCATGCTTATGGAGAGAGTTGTATAGCTCATTCCACTGCGCACGAACATTTTCTGTTTGAGTTCATTTCTTGTTCATGTTCGTCTTACCTCTTTGAGCTTATTTTTTGTTTCTAACATGTGACACCTTTTCTCAACTCGTTCATCTCTCTCTCAACATGGTATCAGAGCTATTTTCATAGCTTGATAAGATTCCACAGTACAAGACTCTACTAGCCGATAGAGTAATTGTTTTCTTGTTCTATATTTTTCCGTATCAGATTTTCATACTTGAGTCATTGATAGTTTCTCCTATCACTCAGACTAACTCTTCCACATGGATTTCCAAGGGAAAGCCAATCCTATCATGGACAAGCTTGATGGAGCCAATTACCATCTGTGAAAATTTAAGATGAAAACTGTACTAATGGCAAAAGAATTGTACGACGTTGTTACAGGTGCAGAAGGGAAACCTGAAGCGGACGACGCGGCAATTGCCAGATGGAAGCTGAAGGATGGAAAAGCTTTCATGCTGATCATCCTCAACATCACGGATACCCAGATCGACCATGTATCCGAGGCTCAGACATCGAAAGAAGTCTGGGACATCTTGAGCACACTATACGAAGTGCGAGATATAGCTTCCAAGCTACATCTCAGGAAGAAATTCTACTCCCTCAAGATGACGAATGGTGATTCTCTGCAGAATCACATTAATCAATTCAAAAACCTACTAAGACAAATGGCCGCTGTCGGATCTGTCATAGACGATCAAGACGCAGTGATGCAACTGCTTACAAGCTTGCCAAGTTCTTATGACAATTGGGTGATGATCATCACAACTCATCCAGAATTGACTCTTGTGAGAGTCATTACTATGTTGTTGCAAGAAGACACGTGAAGGAATGAAGCCTCAAGTTCCTCAGCTGATTCTCACGCCTTGTACACCAACAAGAGCACGACAAAACAAAAGAAGAAGAAAGGCCCAAAGCAATCAAAGCCAGACCAGAAATCAGCTCAGCACAAGAAATAGTCGAATCCGCAGACAAAGAAAAAGCTGTTTTGAAGATACTACAAACAAAACAGCCACAAAATACAAGACTGTCAAATACTTCAAGCGTTCAGATCAACGAATGTTTGATGACTAGACTAAAAGTCTCACTGTAGTCGACATTCGGGATCTGGGTGAATCCTCGTCCTATCAGTCTAGCCATCCTTCGATCAATTGCTCCGTTGGCATTATATTTGATCTTAAAGATCCTTCAATCAATGATATTGCAGCCAATAGGAGTTTCGACTAATGACCATGTCTGATTCTTTATTAGAGAGGAATACTCTCTGTCCATGGCTTCCCTCCAGAGATCAGAGTCTGGTTGGCTAAGTGCCTCTTAGACTGTCTTCGGTTCCTGCATTAAGAGACAGGCAGACTCAGGAGTATACCTTGTGGGCTATGTGCGCACTTGGCTTGATCTTCTGGGAGGATTCGATTGACAAACCACTCCTAGGACTTGTTGCTAGCCGGTAGTAGCAACATCTTCGTCTGATTCGCTGTCTCGAAGTGGGTTGACAATACATACGCCTGAGCCAGAAGCTCGGACTGTCATGTCAACGGTAGGTGATGAAGGTTCTTCTTGAGCAATATCCTTGTCTTTGAGGTCGACAAACTGATCCTTGATAAAGACTGTATCCTGGATATACAAGATTTGTTGGGTATCAGGATCGTACAGCTTGTAAGTGTTATCAGATGGAGTATATCGATCAGGATGGTCTTGAGACCTTGGAAGTCCAATTTCTTCCTTGTGTCCTTTGGGATCTGCGCATAGGCAATGCACCCAAATACTATTAGGTTCTTCAAAGAAGGCTTAGAGCCTTTCCACACCTCGTGGGGTGTCTTGTCTGAGAGGGCCTTGGTTGAACATCTATTCTAGACGTAAGCTGCAGTGGAGACAGCTTCAACCCAGAATCTTTTGGGCAACGATGCATGCGATAGCATACATTTAGCAGATTCGACCAGAGTACGATTCTTCCTCTCAGCTAAGCCATTAGATTGAGGACTGTAAGGAGTGATGAAGACCTTAGGGCTTCCAGTCTCCTTTTCTGCACGCTCCTTGAAGATTCTAAAGCAGTTGAAGGCTTCTAATTTCTTCTTTATGAAGTACACCATAGTCCTTCTGGAGAATTTTTCAATAAAGGTTATAAAGTACTTGGCGTCCTTCAGCGAAGGATTTTTCATCGGGCCACAAATATCTGAATGTACAACATCTAGCAATCCTCTAGCAACATGCTGATGGCTTGACTTAAATGGTTTTATAGTCTGTTTACCAACTAGACAGTCTTGACAGACAGGTAACTTGACCTTTTCGCGAGGATAGTCGAGATCAAGAACAATAGATTGTCTAGACATTCGTTGTACAGCAACATGATTTAAATGACCAGGTCTGTAATGCCAAAGTAAACCTTTATTTGAATGAATTGAAGTACTGAGAGCTTGACTAGAGGCAGAAAAGAAATGACTCAACTTATACAAGTATCCATGCCTCTTTCTGAGTGCTAGGATCTTGTCTGTCCTATCAACTACTTTACACGGATCACATTCGAACTCTACTCTATGTCCTAGATCTGTGATTCTGCTTATAGAGAGCAGATTCATAGATAACTTTGGTACATACAGGACTTTAGAGAGTAGCTTAGACTGATCATTTGCAAAGCATAATCTTACAATGCCTTCACCTTTAATTGCTTGTGTGCTATTGTTGCCAAGGTGAACGAATTTCTGAGTACTGTAAGGTGTATAGGACTCGAAACAGCCAATGAGGCAAGTCATGTGCTGAGTGACTCCGGAATCCAGGAACCAAGAACTGTCGCTAGATGCTCCTTGATGATTGGTCATGAAGGCATCATGATCCGCTACTTGAATAGATTGTGGAGCTTCTGCAGTGGCATTTGCCACTTGGTTCGACTCCCCTTTGCTGTTGTTATGCTGCAGCTGGCGACCTTGAAGTACATCAACTTGACATACAAACAGCCTATCTGAATGGAGTTATACAAGAAGATATCTACATGATCCAAACCGAAGGATACATTCTGGAAGGCATGAAGAATCGTGTCTGTAAACTCCACAAAGCAATGTACAGCTTGAAACAGTCTGCCAGGGCTTGGGTTCAGAGGATCAACACATTCCTCATTGAAAGAATTCAAACCAAGCACTGTTGATTGCAACATTCATTCAGAGTCAGTGCAACAATCCTTCATTATCATCACCTTGTATGTGGATGATACGTTGCTCTTCAGCAACGATACCAATATGGTTAAGGATTCGAAACAAATGTTGTTCCTAGCATTTTGACATTGATCTGGACGAAGCTCACTTTTGTCTGGGAATTCGAATCCACAGAGACAGAGCAAAATTCAAAACTAACCTTTGTAGAGCTCTCTAAAGTTCCATCTCACTTAGACAAGGACACAAAGAAGTTTGCGAGAGTTAGATCCCAAAAAAAGTGCCCCTGTGAAGGTTCCCAAGAGCAGAAAGTGGCCTAGAACCTTCTCAGACAACAAATTTTTGAGTTTCCTTGGGAAATAACTCTCACAACTTGGTAAGCACGATTCTCTTCTCTTCTTCTTCTTCTTCTTCTCCATCTCCAAAACAAAAAAAAAAAAGAGTTGGAACACCAGAGTCATTGCGCAAACCTTGAAGCAATTCACCAACCAGCTACTTTGCGACATTTTAGTGCTGAACTATGGAGACCGCCCTTGTAGGATTATCAAAATTAAAAAAGTTTCTTGATGAAACAATCCGAGACTACACCTATCGGATCTATCATCTAGTGAAGAATTATGGTCCCCCGATTCCCCAATAGATCATCATGTCAAATACTATGCCGGACTATCCAAAATGATTGGATCTGGTATGGAAGAGTTAGCATCCTATGCGTCACTTGCCAACTTTGTAAGGATGATGCCTTGATGAAAATCTCACTCGGGAAGAAGGATTTTCCTATCCAGATGGAGAATCAGAGGAACAAAGGTTGACAACGAGCGATGATCCAACAAGATTAATGGAACCCCATGCAAGACAACAAAGTGCAGCAAGGTCAAGCAGATCAAGTGCAGCGGAAGACCAAGAACCTTGCACTTCAAGTTGTCAGCAAGCTTATGCTCGCTCTATTAAGTTTCTTGAAAAGGACAAATGTACCTTCTATTTTGGAGATCATCCAAGTACCAGGTGTCCAGTCAGGAATCCGTGCTTATCAAAAGGATAAAATATAGAGCAACAAGTTCATCGACAACAAGATCCAGTGGTTCAACGGTCAAAAGCAGAATCAAGCCAACAAGGAGCTCACCAGAAGGATGGATGTCAGATTGATCCACCTAAATCACGAGTTTCTTCAACAAACAATGGCAAGGTAGAAGTTTTGATTCTATCCTCTTGCATGTCACCGAACTCAATATCAGATTATAACAGTCTACCAGACTATTTTCTGGAAGATCCAAAGGAAAATCTGTTACCGGTGTATGCCTATAGAGGCGATGACATACTGCACCCAGTTAGGTGCTATGGATGTGGAGGAAAACACCGTCGTGCTAAATGTCCACATCGAGAGGATCCATCAACATTTGATCCCTCATGTTCACAATGCGAAGTTAATCATCCTTGATGCTGAGATTGTCCGATGAGAAATTCACAAATAGCTAGGAGGCATTTGGCCTATGTAGACCGACATGCACCTGTGGTGACCCTTCCACCTCGAACGCACTATAAAAGAAAAATCTTGGTGCCATCGGGTTATGAAACAAGTGACAAAGAGGACAATTTGGCAAAAGTATGCAAAGATACCCTCGGTCAAACAAGTAAAATTATCACAGAAGATAGAGATGGTAGAATCCATCATGCCAATGGTAACTGAGGAAGTCAAGAAATTGGCATCCGACGAAGTCCAACGGATTTTACCAAGTCTCTTGGTGCAATCACTGCAAAGAATTCTTAGTGATGAATTACAAAGGGGACTAGCGTCAACAGGGCAGCTTCAAGACAATTCAGCACCAGATCCAAGGAAAAGTGCCATCACACAGCCTTCAACGGGGAAGTGCAATGACCAAGGGCCTTCCTTGATTAGGACCGAATAGTTTGGGGAAGGTGCTCGGGCCTCCCAAGCCTTTCCTAACCAAGGATCTCTCTCTCTCTCTCTCTCTCTCTCTCTCTCTCTCTCTCTCTCTCTCTCTCTCTCTCTCTCTCTCTCTCTCTCTCTCTCTCTCTCTCTCTCTCTCTCCCTACATTGGGATAGAATAGCTTTGGGTAGGCACTCGAGCCCCCAAAGCCTTTCTCAACTTAGGAATTCCATCTCTCTCTTCTCTCCTCTCTCTAAGTAGCGACAAATAGTTTGGGGAAGGTGCTCGAGCCTCCCAAACCTCTTGTTACTTGGAACTTTTCTCTCTCTCTTCTTGTTATGTAGGTGAAGATGAGGTTGTCGCTCCCAGCGACGAACCTCTATACTATATTGATGACACAACAAAGAGTTAGCAGACCACCTATCAAGTATATTGACGAGTCTACAGCCTACCTTATTCAAGAGTCGATGATTGTTGAAGAGGAACTCGGTCAGGCAAATTCCGATCTCTGGAAAGAGGCTATGGATAAAGAGTATTCATCTCTTATCAAGAACCAAACATGGACGATTGTCGAATTACCTACTAGCAGAAATGTAGTTGATTATAAATGGATTTTCAAAGTCAAGTACAAACCAAACGGAAGCGTCGACAGAAAAAAAGCCCGATTTGTCGCCAAAGGATTTTCTCAGGTATACAATATCAATTACACTGAGACTTTCAGTCCAGTAGTCAAACATTCTTCTATTCAACTTTTATTATCATTTGTTGTTGTAACAGATTGAAATACATCAAATGGATGTACAAACAACATTTCTCAATGGAATTATCGAAGAAGACATTTACATGTTGCAACCCGAAGGTTATATTGTCGAAGGTAAACACAATCGTGTGTAAACTCCATATGGCACTTTATGGCTTGAGCTCGAGCATGGTTTTAAAGGATCAATACTTTTCTTGTTAAGCCTCCTAAACAAACTGATAATGATTCGATGGCCATAATGACAGTGGTTGCATATGGATTAAAAGATGAATGATATATACAAATCTCATTATTTTGAAAGTTTTTCAAATAATGAGATAGAGACACATCCTTTCTCCCGATTGATACACCTCGGACGCCTCCATGTCTCATACCAAAGGCATCTATTTCAATAGCATCCTGTAAACGAGTAAAGAAAATAAATTTAGAATGATACATAACATTGCAAACTCATACTTTAACACAGTATTTGAAATAAGAAAACTGAACAATATCAATACCAATATAATATCTATGTACCAGATCATAATCATCGTATTCAACGACGTTTGCTCTGCTAATGTCATGTCCTCCAATGGCCTCTAAATTTCCGGAGGGGATATATCTAGGCCTTGGGGGATATTTTTTTTGGAATTCCAAAAATTCCTCCACTGTATGCAAAGTTTTTTCATAGGCTTTAGATTTTTCAATCATGGCCTCCAAGGCCTCATTGCCAGATTTCCAATTGCCATCTTTATCATAATCTCACTTTCAAGGTCATCATATGTGTAATCAACAATGTTAGAATATTCTGATGAATTTTGAGCAAAAATTGAGAGGATTTCATCCTCTCTCAAATTCAAAACATCTTTTATATCATTAAATGAAATATAACTTTCATTATTTATAAAATATAAGGGAACATCGAGTAGAGTTAATTGATTAACAGGAGATGCATATGGAAGAGAATCAGAGAGGATTACAGACCAAGGGAGAGTTTTTTGATAATTTGAAGCCATAGATGCTTCAGCTTCAACCCCTATATTAGTATCTGCATCATCTACATTAATTGGAGCAGGTGTTGATGCTTCGATCAATGGAACAGTTGAAGATCCAACAGATTTATCATCTGGAATTTCAGCAGATATGTAAAAGACAAAAGCCATTCCTTTGATTATAAGGCGAATATTTTTTTGTGGATATCACAATATATATTTCTTTTGAAATAGTCATGCAGGTTAGAGTACTTTCTATTGTGTTTATGCTTAGAGGATGGTTGAGAATGCACAAGGTCCTGAAAATGAACGAGAACTATCTATATCCAAAATAGGAGTACTAATAATATGAGAAAAATTATTAAGATAGTAAATTAAATTATAACGATTTTCATAAACTAGCTTATCGATATCAAAGGGAGCAAAAAAAATACTCGCAAAATACTCTAATTTCTCAGATGGAATGTCACTGGCATTCAAAAAATCTAGAAGTTTGTTATCTAAGGACATGAAGGAACTAGCCATATTGAACCTGATATCGGTTCAATGCGACAGAATGATTTCGGTCGAGGACTGAACAACAGTGCGCGCATTGATCCGATATCATTAGGACGAGACTGAAATTTTTCGCGAGCACACATCAGAAGAGGCTGATATCGATTCAACGTGCCTGAATGAATCCGACCGTGCATTGTATGGGAAGGTGCACGTTGATTCGATATCGCGAGAAAGAAAGAAAACAAAATGTTGAGTGAGTTCAGAATAAAAGATTACGGAATCGAAATATGAAAAAAGGTGTCCATATTTATAGCCAATTTTTGTTGATCACAACCATACATTTGTCAAATACTGAATTGAAAAACACAGCCTATATTTATCCACCAATTAGAGTGAGACAAATTTGTACCTATGCCAAAATACGTTAAATAGTCTATCACTAGATTCTACAAATCATCATTAGTCCTGACCCTAAAATCTGGACTTGCGCCGAAATACATTAAATAGTCTATCACTAGCCTCACCAAATCATCATTAAACAAATAATAAACAAATATTAAATGGACATCATTGAAAAACGTATACGAGGAGAATTATTACAGTCTCTCGTCCTATTTGAATATCTCGAAGTAATCATCAACGTAATCCGAACCTCGGACATCCAAACCACCACATATGCAATCATTTCGGATTTTCTCTATATATATAGATGGACGACGCTGAAATTTTTTTGCTTAAAGTTCTTATCGTTCTCTATATCCATGTGATATCAATTCAGCGCGTTCGAAGCAACCTTCCTACATTCCGCTTTTACTCGCGTGCGTCCATCCACTACCAGCTACCAGTTTGGTTAAATTCGGGTAACGGTTTGACAGGCTCGACATAACTTCTGATGCTGAGTCCTCCTTCATTGCGAGTTGATCCGATATTGGACACTAAGCAAACAGCATGAGTCCACCCTGGTGGAATCCTAATCACAAGAGAGGGTCAAGGAAATGCACCACCACCACCACCTCCTCCTAGGCCAAGGGGCAGAAGAAGAGACACACCCTGGCTCAAGGATATTCGGAAGCTACAGAAGACCAATAATCTTCTGATTCTGAAAGCTCACATACAGAGATCCATCAGACAGGTTACAAGAAGTCTATCTGCAGATGTGAGATGGACTGTAACGGCAATAGAGGTGCTGCACACTACAAATGAGGATTTTCAAGTGAAATTTTTTTCAGATACTGTTGTTGCAGCTATCCACGCCAAGAGGGTGACCATCATGCCCAAGGATTTCAACATTATGTTCAGGCTACGGGACAAATATGACAAATTTGCAGAGTACTTTAGACTTGCTCCTTCCTCTCCTCCAAAACAAGATTCAAAGAGGAGAAAACGAAAGCAATCTCAACCATCCCGACTTGTTTTTCGAGTACAAAGCATGAGTTTTCAAAGAAGAGGAGGTCTCATGATCCTCCTAATAAAGCGAGGGATTTTTCAAAGCCATCTTCTCTGGACGAGATTCTATCTGCTAGGCAATCTCCTCCCAAGTCTCCTTCTTCACCTCTTAAAACTCCATCTTTATCTTCTCCTGCTAAATTTCCATCTCCTAATAAATCTCCTCCTCCTTCAAAATTTCAATCTCCTCCTACCGCCACAAATATTAGTTCCCCACCTCATATTCTAGGAAATGATTTAGATGATTTTGTAAATGTAAAGGTAGAATCAATTTTGAATGACAATTTTTTTTTCTGGTTTATCTGTATTACTTTCGTCACCCCTTGCACTTGCCTTTGTAAATACTCCTCAATATGTACAGTATGACCAATTGTTAAACACATATCTTAAAGCTTTAGGTCCTTGTTATAGTTTTAAGATGCCGAAGACCAATGCTGGTCTTCCCCTTTCTAAATTAGATACAGGTGAATTAGAAAGTAGGGATAAAATGCTAGGTGACAATGTAGGAGGTGGGGCAATTCAGTACTGGATGGAGTTTTTTCATACCCCATTGTTTATAGATGTAGCATTGTTTCCCCTTCAATTCATGGCTACATTTGGTTTTCCTGATTTCAAGAGTCTGCACGATGATATGCTCCAATACGTCAAACTGGGGACTCCAATTCTTGTACTCCCATAAATAACAAAGTAAGTGTATTTTTTACAGATTTTATTAAGTTGAACTATTCATATGAATTTTGATTTCACATTGATTCTCATAAATTTATTGTTTTCTGACTGCAGTGATCATTGGAGCTTATATGTGTTGTCTTTATACGTCAATGATGAGGGTGTGTGTAATCCAGTGTGTTTAAAAATGAACTCTATTACACACACACACAAAATTGCCAGGAGCCATATCCAGAAAATATTGGAACTCTTTTTAGTACCAAATGCAATAGCATATACGAAGCTGAAAATTGTTGATGTAGAGGTAAAAATTTATCAATATCGATTCGATGCGTCCTTGTAGTTATTGTTTGGTTTTTTTTCATATCGTGCGCACTGATCTGATACTTAAACAATATTTTTTGGATATCGATTCGATGCGCACTTGTTTTCGTTGTAAATTTTATTATAACATCCTGCGCGTTGATCCGATATTTCATAATGTTAAAATTTGGATACTGCAGTCCTCCCAGTAGTGATTCTGTCATTTGTGGTTGGTATACGGTATGCAATGCCAAAACACTTTTTCAATTGGCTTGCACTACAAGATGAACTTCCTAATCTGGAAGAGGTAATCTTTGATTAATAACATTTAATGGTGTTTTTGTTTTTTTTTTTTAATAATCAAATTCTTAATAACTAATCTTTGATTAATAACATTTAATTGTTTCATGTTTTTTTCAGTTTAAATGCCAGAAGGTCTCCCCAAGATAATGCACTTCAGGCAGGAGACCATAAAGCTTGTGATCGAAAAATCATATCCAGTTGCAGTGGTAGAGTGTTCTTCACCCAAGCTACTTCCAACTGGAGAAATGGATTTAGAGATCATAGATAGTTGATACTGATAAAAAAATTTGTCTCACTTAATGTGGATGAGACACATGTGCAGAAAATTTTTATAGAAATACATTTACAATTTTCTATGGTTGTTCTTACTTGTTTGTTTTACTGTTATTAATTCAGGTTATGATTCATTCATCTTCAATTTCTGTGGTTTTCCGACATGTTTGTTTTTTATAGCCTTGGTTTGCCTTGTCTTTACCATGGTTTTTTCTGGATAAGTTCGGAAAGAGGATCTGATCAAACCTTTGCCACAACCAATCCAAACACGCGACATTAGTTCACTTAGATTTGTTGCAGCAAAGCTTTGATCTAATCTGCTCCTTGGTTGCTTCAACTTCATCATAGCTCTTGAAGATTGCAGAAACTTGCTTGTACAACCATAGCATTGTACAACAAGCTACATGCTATTACTACTATGTCAAGAAGCTTCAATGGATGCTAAAGAACAAAGCAAAAAAGATACTAAGCATGGCTAGCATCTTTTATAATTCAATAAACTTTACAGAAATTCTACTGGCAACCCTTGAATGTTTTTATGACCTCAAGTGACGATGACACTTTTTAACAATGAATGCACTTAAAAAATAAATAGGCCCATTCGAAGGAATCCTTTAGAAAAACAAAATACATCATTGACAACATCAAAAATTTCAAGAAAAACTTGACTCACTTGAAATGCCATATTAGCTTTTGGGGGAACAAATCTATCACCCTTAGCCTCTACAAGGTAGGGCAAGAGAAAACAAACTTCTATATGAATATCACACGAGTTCTAATACTTGCTAGACATGCATTGTTTCCTTTAAAGAATTGGGTGAGAGCCCCCCAAAAAAATTCTATATGCACATCACACTAGTTCCCATGTTTATGTAGAATGCAGTTGAGATTGAAAAACAAACAAATTTTTATATGCACCATGCTGAGTTCATTGCGTTTGAGGCATGCACTCTACTCTTGAAGAGCTAATTTGTGTGGCTATATGTGATAGAGGGACTCTCATCTTTAAGAAAGATCTGGCATATGTGAATTGAAAATTATATCCTCATCACAATAGCACTCATGAGGAACATGAGTCCTTACAAACCTGTATGATGCTAAGGTATTAATGAAGGAGGGGGTGAGTCTTTGCATAAAAAAGGAGTGAGCTTAATAAAAGTTGGGGTGTATGATGCTAAGGTATTAATGAAGGAGGGGGTGAGTCTTTGCATAAAAAAGGAGTGAGCTTAAAATAAAAGCTGGGGTGAGGGAGGCTCGAACTCCCGACCTCAGGATTACTCGATTGCTATGAGACCTACGCGCTAGCCAACTGCGCCACCACCCCTTTGAGAGGTTTCGTGCCTTGAATAAATTTTTATAATTTTTAAATCTGTTCGAGAAGCCTATAACTACTAAGGAGGTGCTACATTGTATTACATTCATACTCTCTACTACTTACCTGATCAATTCAAAGTTGAGGGACTGGTATTTAGGAGTTATGGGTGTTGGTGCACGATATAGCCTCGTATCTTGTCACAAGCGTGGTATCTGCTTGAACATGGAGCTCTTACTTTGCCCACTTCATGAAATACAGTACAATCAAAACTTCATACTAGTTGTAAAACTAAGGTGTAAACTTTTTGCTGTTAGTGGGAATAAGCATCAGTTTAGCAGTTAGCTGCACCTTCATGAACTAAGGCTGTGAATGTAATATATCCACAAACACATATATGATATTTGTTACGGATAGCCCTGTATTCAGGTACAATTTTGCTATTTTCTTTTGCAGATGATTCGAGATTGTTACCGTTGGCCTGCTGATCTGGATCATCTTCAACCGCCAGCTGAGAAAAGCTTTCCTGTTTTACCATTATATATCATAAATTGATAGTGGGGCTGAATAATAAGTAAAGTCCTTAGGAAATAGCCTCCCACAATGCGAGAGTGTCGATTGATGAATGTAATAACTTCAAATTTCAAAACCCATCAAACCTCTCTGAACCGCTAGTCATGGTGAATGCAGGACCTCCCAAGCCGGTGGACGATGATGCGGTGTAAGCACCAGGACCAGGAGCTTCTTCAGGTGCCTTCTTCCTGAACCTAATTCCCATGGAAATGGCATGAGACGCATTCAACACGTTTGTTGATATCCCAGTATTGTAATCAGAAGGTCCAGGAGACTCAAAAACCTTTTCAGCTGGCTTTCTGCCAGTGAAGGTGATGCAAGGCCCAGCACCAATGCTATCACGTGGATCGTATGTTCCGGGGCCAGGGATGCACTCAGGCACTGCTTTGAGATGCCTACCAGCTATGGTGTACGCAGGTGATCCAACTTTGCTTTCATGCTTCAGGGAATAAGTCCCTGGACCAGGAGATGGGTCCGCTCCCTTGGGTCTGTGCCATCTTCCTCCGATGCTGTAGCAAGGACCACGATCAACAGGAAGAGTATATGCACCCGGTCCAGGCCTAGAATCCTTTCTTGCAGTTTTGCATCTTCCACCGATTGTATAGGCTGGCTCTTTCCTGCATGTTAAAGGACTACCCACGTCCACATAGTACTCTCCCGGCCCTGGAGACTCTTCTGTTTCTGTCGGCGGCTTCCTCCTGGAGATGGTGTAAGCTGGGCCTCGCGAGGTGGTGCTGCCATGGAGATATGTCCCCGGGCCAGGGTTCTCCTCTTTCGCTCTCTTGCCGTGTCTGTTGCCGATGCTGAATGCCGGCGATGCTCTGGGCATCCTCTCATCCGGGCTATAAGACCCAGGCCCGGGGATTTCATCTCTTCCCGTGCTTTTTGACCTCCTGCCCATAATGCTGAACGATGGTCCTGTGTCCTCATTGTGCAGGGCATATGCTCCAGGACCAGGAAGAATCTCCCTCACAAACGATCTGCATTTGCCGCTGATGCTGTAGGCTGGATCCTTGGGGTGGGTGATGGAGAGCTTGGCTGAGTAGTACGCTCCAGGGCCAGGGACTGATGCTGCTCTGGCGTCCTGATGATCCAAGGGAGAGGGCTGCTTGCCCAGCATGGTGAAGGCAGGGCCTGAGCGCTTGCTGGTGATGGGGTAGGATCCAGGGCCGGGACTCCATTGCTCCGAGGTTAAGCTGAGCGTTCTGCCTGCGATAGTGTAGGCTGGGATGTTTGGAGTGACTGGACGCACGTCAGTGTCGTAGGCTCCTGGTCCTGGAGTTCGATCCTTTTTTCTCACCATTACCTGCTGCTGCTGCTTCTGCTGCCGGTGTAACACTATGACTGCTGGAAGCCCGTGAATTTGACTAAGTCATGCATGCTGCTGCCTTACTGCATGATGAGGAGGTTAGACATCAAATAATGGCTACAATTATGACTGATGCAAGCCTGTGAGATTGACTAAATCATGCATTGCTGCTGCTGCTTCTGATGAGGAGGCCAAACATCAAATCTTTTGTCATGGTTATCATTATATATGACTGCGGCAAGCCTGTGAATTTTGCCCATTTCAAGATACTGGCATTGAATGTGTCTTCAAGAACGTGATCAGTGCACATTGCAGTTGCCATGTAGTATAATTATTGCTGGATGGAAATTGATCAATTGCCAGACATGTAATTGTTCTCTGTTTGCTGGGAAACACGCTGCTAGAGACAGACGTATATAGCCCACGCTAATTGCTACATTGCACAAAGTACTCAACCAAAAACAATGTATTATTATCATACTGCAGCAGCTATCAACTACAGGAATGCCATCAATTCGTGTGTATGAAAAGGAAGGGATTTTGTGAGCTTAGATGTGTTTGGTCGTTCTGGGCTGCGCGAGCGAGAGAGAGAGAGAGAGAGAGAGAGAGAGAGATTGCGAAATGCCGTGTCTCTTGAGGCCCTAGAGCTCAAGGCTAGGCACCCAAGTCTTAAACTAGAAAAAGTATAAATTAGAACCCTAGGGCCAGCCTTGAGCACTCTCTCTAAAGCCCTTGGCCAAAGTCTTTACCATGCTAAAGCCCTTGGCCAAAGCCTTTACCAGGTCTCTTGTACAGTGCAAGTTGTTTTGTCTAAAAGATGGTCCTGAGAGCACATGTGTACATCTACATTGATTGAGGTGCCATTTCATGTAAATGTAAAAAGGCCTATGTGATGGTTTAGAGCATCTACATTGATTGCCTGTAGTGTTCGGGAAACTTTTTTGAGGCTTCTCTCAAAAATCCCATATCTTAAGGAGTATTCCAGTTACTAACAGGGGATATGCTTCTACTTGCCAGTTTTCCCCTATAAAATCTCAAATTTATCACATAAAAAATCTTGCAAATTTTTATAGTTGTCGGTTTTTGGGAAAAGATGCCGGTTCCATTCCTTAAGAATGTCGGCTTTTCCGAACACTAGATTGAGGTGCCATTTCTTGTAGATCTAAAAAGGGTGTATGTCATGGTTTAGAGCAGGCCCATGGGCTAGACATTCCCACTCTCTTTGTGGCTAGACCTACTCATTTCTGGTTCGTAATGGGCACTTGAGGCTTTTTCTAGTTGTTTATTACTTTGCTAAAAGAGTAGAGTGAGCAACATGATTGCTTATGATGATTTCATTTTCTAGATGCCGGTTTTGTTTCATAATGGTCATGTGAAGAAAAAGAAAAAGTCACACTACCCATTACGCAATGGAAGTAGTTCGGACAATATGCCATTAGTTCGATTCCTTCCATAGTACGTTATACCCCATAAGTTCTAATGTTGCCCATCACGCCATCCTTGGATTCTAGATGACTCAAGTATGTTATACCCCATAAGTTCTAATGTTGCCCATCACGCCATCCTTGGATTCTAGATGACTCAATATTCAATATAATTTTTTAGAGCCTACTAGCTAGGAAGCCCACCCTCTCATGCCTCCAGACCTCGTCTATGACTCCTTACATAGCAAAATGTTATCCGCCTATCTCGTTCTATGATATGTTACAACCCATAGGTTCAAATCTCACCCCCCCATCGCACAATAGGATTCTGGATGACCCAATATTCTAGTTTTTTAGAGCCTGCCTAGGAAGTCCACCATCTCATAAATCGATATACCAAAGGAGCCAGAGGCCTTAAGAAGTCTTTGTTCCATTCGGGCACTATTCAGTTTTGACTTCAGAAACATAATCCTAGAATGTCTCGAACTGCTCCTTTAGCACGTCCCATGCTTGTCTAGGTGTAGTGGCATCACTTATGTGGATAATGATGTGGTCTTTCACTGACAAGTTGATGAAGGTCAAAGCTCTCCCCACCTTCCTGTCGAACACTCTAATGTCCGCTTCATTTGGCGGTCTTTTCTCATCACCCGTGACGACATCCCACAATTCTTTCTCTATCAGTATGTTTTTCATTTGAAATTCCACACTGCATAGATGGAAATCCCGTCCAATTTGCTATTTTCGCTCAAAATGGACTCTCTCATATTTGACATCCCAAAACTGTCTAAAACTGCAATCGTAGGCTATAAACTATATGCCAAGGCCAACCGTGATCTCAGAAATAAAAGATAATGACCTGCAATTTTTTTCTTACTAAGATAATGGCCGCTTTTTCGCCAAATTGAAAGCCAAATCGGCTTCGTCTTCCAAAATGCTCCTTGTCACCAACTCCCAACTACGTGCCCAATGGAATGGTGAAATCACTTTTGGCGTGCTCTGAACACTTTCTCCGTGGCAATCACTCTGTTTTGTAAAACCGTACTTGCAGGTACAGTCCGGGTGCCCTTCGTTTGGAGGTTATAGCCCTTCGTTTGGGTCAAAACGGATAAAGGACTAGAAAATAGGGACTTTTGAATTTTTGAACTATTTCTTCACCTTTCACATGTGAAGGGACCCAACTCCGATTTCAGTTTGAAAATTTTTAATGAAGTTGAAGTGTCTTCTATACTTCAGACCCTTCCAAATGAAATTTAGAGTGGATCTTTGCAAATCCAATGTCTCTTCATCATCCAGCGGTCCAGACAAGCCCGAACTCCCACCGTAGATCACCCTCTTCTGTAATCCAATGGATGAGGTGTGTTTGGCATGTTGAAGTGGCCCCTTCCAGCCACGACTCACTAAGATACACAAGGATTAAGTTCTCTTGGGCGCACGCGACCTCACGACCTTCTCCCTTGCTTCCTTTGAAAGCTTTCTCTCTTTTAGCTATGGAGGTAGGGTTTTTGGCCTCCTTGCTCACAAAGATCCAACGCACAAACCAAAAAATGGTAGTCCATGACCTCTTGGGATTAGCTTCATTCCACCATGGTGCCCTTCTACACGCATTTAAAGCTTTAGAATTGGTTCAAAATAGAGAGAAAACATTATTTTGTGCTTCCAAACCCTAGGCTAGGACTTTCCTTGAAAATATGGAATTTGGCTGGCTATTTACAGCTCTCTGGCTGGCCAATCCTACACCTCTGATATCGCACTATAGCAAGCAATCTGATGCTTCACTTCGTTTGTCAATCGGTGTCCAATTGGATGCACACCAATTGCAAACACCAAGCAATCTCTTTACGGATTTTTTTTTTTTGAATTCCGTTTTTCCGCTTTTTAGATTCAGCCGACAGATCCTATCTCCGAATCCTCTTACAGTTTCAAGTTTGGCAAGCCTCTGTATTCTAGAAATTGTGCACCAGTGCTTTTCTTTCCACTTTCAACCCACCGTATACCTCGAACTCTTAGAAGACTCTTCTCCCGAAGCTCTCTTCAACGGCAACGATGTATTGTGTACACTTCTTGTACCGCTCGGATATCAACTTAGAATCTGCTTCAAATAGGATTACAGATCATGCTACACAGTAACACAGACAGAAAGCACTCTCCACACCAAGCTCACGTAGCAACTATATTTCTCCAAACCAAAATACATTGTACATTTTAGTTCTGCACTAAAACAGCCCATGCATGGCCCAGGTTGTCGTCGACGGAATGCGTGTCCCGTCAACTCGCCTCACACTGATCTTTATCCACTGATAGGACCCACAGTACAGTAACACAGTAGTTCTACTTTAATTCTAACTGAGATGATTCAGAAGGTGTTGAGAAAACTAAGCTAGATCTATCCAAAGAGTTAACTTATTGGCTCCTTAGTGTGGATAACCATAACAAGACCTGATCTTTGCTATAGGGTTTGAAGCTTAGTCAAGATATGCAAGATCCATTAGTTATCCATTGGAAATGTACCAAAAGAATATTGAAATACATCTCAGGCACACTAGATTTTGGGATCATTTATAGAAGTGAATCCATTAACTTGCATATTTCTTTTGCAGGGGACAAGAAGGATAGAAATTCAACAAGTGCCTTGCAACTTTCATTGGAGAAGGTGTGGTTACTTGGCTATCAAAGAAGCAAGAAACAATATCTCTTTCATCAACTGAGGCCGAGTACAAAGCTCTAACAACCACAACCAAGGAAGTACTATGGATCAAGAGGTTGCTTGAGGAACTCAAAGTGATCAGATCAGGTGTCATTCCACTCATCTACAATGACAACATCTCAGTCCAACACCTAGCATCCAATCCAATCTACCATGTCAGAAATTGTCAACTCTTGCAACTTTGTGACGAAGCGAAGTGAAGCGAAGCGAAGGTCGAAGGGCGAACAATTTGCGAAAGTCAAACATACCTCGAAGACCAAAAGACACTAAACAAAACGAAGCAAAAAGAAGACGAACAAAACAATTCGCGCTGCCAACTGGCAGCTTGACAGGCATGGTGTCTTGTATTTCACGCTCAGTTGAAAGAGTTAGCAATAACAGAGAATAACTAACTAGTTGATTAGCGTTAGCTACTCTTGTAATTCTCTGTTTTAGCTATCTTGTAAACTCCACACAGTGGAGATATATACACAATTTTGGATCAACACCTACATAAGCAAGAAGAAAAGCAGAATAGAAAAAAGATAGAGAGACAAAAATAGTTGTGCGTGAAAGTCTGCCAACGAGCAGAACATAGCAATCGAGCTGAGTGTCAGGCCGCCAATGAGCGAGACACTGACCAAACTCACTCGAAAACTAAAAACAATTAATACAATCCCTCTCTTCTCCATCTCCTTGTTTTCGTCTTCTTGATTGATAGAATGATTTATGTTTTGGAATGAAAACACAAAATTCAAGTACTGCAGCTTCACTGAAGAGCCAACTACATATCTAGAAGCTGTCCAGAGTCCAGAAGGAAAATTCTGGAAGCAGGCAATGTGTAGCGCAGGCATCCCAAAGGGAGCCGGGAACCACGACTTAGCTTCCCAGCCTTCAACTCTTGCCATCCAAACCCACTTGACATACAAGCAGCCAACTCGCCAACAACGATCAGACTTAACCAACTTGAAGTTCCGAAAACCAACATTGAGATCCAACCTGGCGCCATGCCAGATCGGGGGTCCCGACGTGGGTGACTTCCCTCCAAGCAAGCCGCCCGACATACATCAAACTTAACCAACTCGAAGCTTCGTTACAAACGAGTAACATCCATTCCAAGCAAGCGGTCTGACTTACATCAGACTTAACCAACTGAAAGCTTCGTCACGAGCGCTGGAAGCCAACCTGGCGCCACGCCAGACTGGACAGCCATAAACAGGTAACATCCACCCAAGCAAGCCATCCAACTCAGCAGACAGGTTAGAGCCCGTTCCCCAAGAGCTTAACCCATTCACGTTCATGCAAGGAACACTCAGAACCACAAGCCGCGACAGATATGGAAACAACCAGTTCTTGGACCAAATGGTCCCGACAGCATACCGCTGGCGCCACGGACCGAATGGTCCCGACGGCATGCCGCTGGCGTCCCGGGATACGACCCTCAGCTATGTGCCAAGTTAAAAATTTTGAAAGCGGCCTTACAACTGGCGCTTTTATCGAACACTGAAACCCAGAAGGTAATCAGAGTCAGTTTGAGGAAAATCCCACTTTATTGATAAATCTGAGAAGGTTACATTTCAAGTGTGTGACCGACCCTAGTCTCCGGGGCGCTAGCATGCCAAGGCGAGAGCCATGACAACATTCCAGCAAGGGAGGCTGAGACTTGGTTGGAGCTCGCCCTGAGTCGCAACCCGCACTCCCCTATAGTATTGGTGTGATTCGGCACCCCCCCTCATACCAAGCACCCTACCCAAGCTGGTAAAGCACGTTTTTCTCTCTCTAGGATTTTCTCTTTCTAGAAAATCATTTTCTCTCTCTAGATTTTATTGATCCCCAGGCTTCCTTTAATCATGCCTAGATCGTGTGAGGTGATTGCACATCGATCTGAGCTTTCTGGACTTCGCTAGAACCGATCAAAGATTTTCAGCCATAGGAACTTGGCGCCGGCTGGATTCTGGTCACAGTGGCGCCGGGAGCGGCGCCGGCGCCGATGGCGCCGGGAGCAGCAGGGGCGCTGCTGGCGCCGGGGACATAGCTGGCGCCGGAAGTAAAGCTTGTAAAGGTAGCTTTACAACACAATGTCAGAGGAGATCGAATCAATGAGGCAAAACGAGGCATGGACACTAGAGCCACTGCCCGAAAACAAAAGGATCGTCGACTGCAAGTGGGTATACAAAAAGAAAATCAAATCAGATGGCACTGTTAGACGTTACAAAGTAATGCTTGTCGCAAAGGGTTACACACAAAGGCACGGAGTCGATTATTTCGACATATAGAAATTCACCAAATTGATGTAAAGACAGCCTTTCTCCACGGAGATCTAGAGGAAGAAATCTTCATGAAGCAGCCTGAAGGATTTGAAGACCTCGACATTCGACAATATGTCTGTTGGTTGCAGAGATGCATTTATGATCTGAAACAAGCATCAGGAGCTTGGTACAAGAAGCTCGACAGTCTTCTGAAGTCTCTAGACTTCACTCTTACACAACCAGACTGTAATGTCTATATAAAGAGAGTGGGAAGAGATTTTATGATTCTGACTATTTTCTTGGATGATTCTCTTATGATAGGAAACTGCTTGATGCTAATCAAGGACATGAAGAGTCAGATTTCTGAGAATTATGAAATCACAGATCTGGGAAAAACAACAAAATGCCTTGGACTGGAGATCAAAAGGTTCCCATGTAGAGTGTAGAACCCACCCTACCTGTCCATGCACGGAATCCACATGGAAGCCATCTATCAAATCATGTCAACCTCCCATGCATGTATACTACATATAGAAAACTCCTTTCCTATAATAGTCAGGACTCATGCAAAAGCATATCGCATGTACACTCACCTAACCATGAATGTAACACACATGCTATCCAACTTTGTGTTAGGTCTGATCCCAATGTCCAAGGCACCCCCTAACCATCCAAACTCCCATTTGGGCAATGATACAATGTCATCCCTTATTTTTCACTAACTTAAAAACGATCACAAATTTTCATTTTGAAAAATGTGCCTTCTAAAATGAAAAGAGAAATTAGATCACATTATGAAACAGAATGTATTCCATTAAGGGCACACTTCTACGTTCTTAACTAGCATAGAATATGATAATGTCTTGTGAACCATATTGTAGACTATGGGATAAATGTCCATTCCAAAACATGGCCACATTTCACATAATCCCATTGGCATTTACTATTACTAGTTTAAACTTAGTCCTAATCAAGAGAAATTTCTTGTATAGCCCTTGAGAATTTCCTAGCACCTGATCAGGAGAAATCTCTCTCTCTCTCTCTCTCTCTCAACTGACATTCCTTGCAGATTTTGCATCGTCGCCCTAAAATTCACACCATGATTTTCCATCTGTTTCATATTAACAATTCTCTCTCTTGAAGAATCTCTTAAAATAACTCTTTTGATTCCAAGCATCTCTTTCGCGATTGGAAATAGAAGTTTCCAAGAGCATCAAAGCATGCAATTGACACTTAACCAAAATCATAATTAGCGATATATCCTGCATGCAATTCACACCTAGCTAAAATCATAATTATCAGTATTTCACTTACGGTCAAGATAAGTCAATGGTCAATATAAGTCAAAACCATAATTAGCAATACTTATGGTCAAGATCCATCAATGGTCAAGATAAGTCAAAACCCTAATTTCGAATGGACTAGTCAAAACACAAGAATCTCGTTTTGTCTATCAAAGCATATTCTCTCTCTCTCTCTCTCTCTCTCTTAAAACTCTTTCTCTCTCTTAAAAAAAAGAAAAAGAAAAAGAAAGAAGGCATAGCTCATTCCAACAGACCAGATTTACATGAAAGAGTTGAACGTTGCTTCAGTACTAAGAAGTCTATACGAAACCATACTTCAAAAAACCTGCCAAAAAGACTATCAGAAGTCTGAGCTTCTTGTGATCAAATTATATGCAATTAGGTTGTTAAGAGAAAATGAAATGCACCTTTCCGCACAACATTTTTTTTCCATCAGATCTGATTTGAAGTGATTGTAGCAGAACATCTTGCTGTTTCAGGCGCATATTACAAAGGATCGATTAAGCATCATAAAGTAAAAACCCTAATCCATGCTGATCGTATGCCATTTATCATACATTCCCTGAGACCTTTGATAACTATCAATAATGAAACTGAGAAACCCTGATTTGATTTATGTACAACAAATGTAAGAAAATGACAAATTCAAACGATTTTTGCCTCGTATTGTAATCTATTCTCAGCCTATAACTTGGAAAAAACAGGCTTCCGCTTCTCAGCCCGCGCTTTCACAACCTCCTCAAGATCTTCTGAATGTAGAAATGCCGTACTCCATGTTCTGACATAATCCAAACCCTGAGCCACGGTCAAATCCCTACTTTTCAGAAGCACAGACTTGATTCCCATCACGCTGAGCGGAGATTTAGTTGCCATTTCGTGTGCTAAAATGCCTACTTTGTCATCCAATTCTTGTTTGGAAGCAAAAACCTCCTGGACTAATCCAATCGTCTTAGCCTCGCTGCCATTGAATGTTCGACCTGTCAAAGCAAGATCGATGGCATGGCCATACCCGACGATCCCTGGCAGCCTCTGAAGTGTCCCTAAATCTGCAGTTATTGCCAAATCCACTTCCTTCACAGAAAACAAGGCCTCCTTGGTGCAGTACCTCAGATCACAGGCAGTAATCATGTCTACGCCTGCGCCAAGGCAAGCCCCATGGATGGCAGCAATCACCGGCTTTCGGCATTCCTCAAAGGCTGTGAACGCCGCCTGCATCTGCTTAACACTTCGGGCAAATTGTTCCTTGTGCCTGCCAATGGCATTGGATACGTGGTCCGCGTTGGCGAGCGTGTCGAGGTCTATGCCCGCGCAGAAATGCTTGCCTGAGCCTTGCAGTACGATCACGCGCACATTAGGGTTTGAATCTAGCGCGGCAATGGCGAGGGGCAGCTCCTGGAAGATGTCAGGATTGAGAGCATTGCTGCGGCTAGGCCGATGCAAGAATAGATAGGCAACACCCCCGCTCTCGCTCGCCATAGCATCTGGAAGAACTATCCTTAGGCTCCGCCATCGCTGATTTTTCTCCTCGCTCTCTCCCATTTCTCTCCTCTCTCTCTCTCTCTCTCTCTATAGCACCTCACGTTATGGCTATTTTATGTCCTTAAACCCTAAAACCCTAAAAGCCTAAAAAAACCCTAAAACGTTTCGGAGTTGCTAAGATTTTAGAATTTCCCCGTTCAAATGGCCGTCATCAATGAAAGTTTAGGGCACACGTGGCCCAATCTAAACGCATGATTCGACTTTGTGGAAGTTTAGGGCACACGTGGCCCAATCTAAACGCATGATTCGACTTTTTTCCACAACAGGCTACATTCTCTCTTCTCTTCTCGTTGCTCTCCTCCTTTCTCCTCCTCCTTCCTCCTATCTATATGTGTGCTCCTATCTATATGTGTGTGGGTGTATACTCTAAGCCACATGCATTCTAAAACTAAACATGCCTCTTGGCCTATAGGCCTCCATATTCGAGTCGGCATTGGCAAGATATTGGCTAATCTGGCACACTCCCATTCATTCAAAGCAGAGTCGTTACACACCTTCACACCACTCCTTTTAAAATTAGATGATGTTTCACTCAGCCGTTGATTGATTACACCTAGTATTGGTTGGGAGTTGGCCTACTATTAGTAGCCTCTAGCAAGCCTCACCGCTCTCTTGACTCAGGCCTGCTACAAGCGATAGCAACCCTACGCCCAACAAATACGCAATATGGGATTCATGATCAAACAAAGACAACCCAAGCCACACATTCCATGAAATGTGTGGCTGTCATGTAGCTGGCCCTTGTTAATAGTTATGAATATGTGGAGGCTGCTTGGAGAGCTCGAACTAGCAAGGCACATGATGCCAAAGTAAAGATTCCTTGGATTGTTTCTTTGATGTTTTTGAAGAGGTTTAAACTATTGGTGGGAGATTCTTGCAAGAGGCATCGGGTATGAAGGATTGGGCTCTAGGGTCCCAACAATTATTGGTGGGCGGTTCTTAATGGCCACAAGGCATGAAGGAACTAGGTTCTAGGGTCCCAACAATCAAGTAGTTTGCCTTCATAGATAGCACATGGATATGAAAAAAATTTTAAAAACAAGAGACACTCACTACCCCATGTAGTATCTAGTCTATACTTGCCCCAAAATTAATAATGACATCTAGTCTCGTGAATTTTTTTGAAGTGGCAAAGTTACATCATTAATTAGAAGTATATATTTGCTTCATCTTTAATCAAGCATTTTTCACAATGGTGCAATTTTTTCTTTCTACTACACTCCATTGCTATCTTTCATGTGGTAAAATGCCTTTTGATCCCATACTCCTTGCAAAATTCCTTAGACTTAGTGCATTTGTATTTGTCTCGTCGCTATTTGATCTTATTATATACCTAAATGCATGCGTCCATCTGCTTCTCCACCAAGGCCATGAATTCCTTGAACCAAGCAAATGTGTCATATTTTGCTTCAAGAAGTATATCCACATCTTCTTGGAGCAATCATCTATGAATGTCATGGACTATTAAGCTCCACCAAGAGACATGGTCTTCATTGGACCGCATAGTCACTATGGATTTTTTTTAACCTCAAGTATCTTTTTGGCCATTGACTCCACCCTTCTTGAATTTCTCTTTATGGTGCTTGGACCTCTCACAAATTGAGTGTTGTACTTTCTGCAAACCTGAAAATCCATTAAACATTCTTAACTTTCTTTGTTGAGATTTTGTTTGTCACATAATCCATTTGACAATGGGCTCAACCACAATGACAACTTCTCGAATATCTCTGTAGTACAATGGTAGTGTAATTGTGATGTACCCCGCCTGTCAATCAGTACAACTATGACCGGATCTCGTTCCTAACTGATAATGGATGCTCAACTTGAATATGGATCTATCAGAATTCGAATGTCTATGTTCTACACTCTGTTTCAAATATTTCTTGGGTTCTTACATAATGCAACTTATTACTAATCTAAACTAAGCAAAGAACATTGGATAAGAATGAAACTAATCCTACTGGAAACATCAGAACAACAAAACTAAATCTAACTAAGAACTATAAGAACTTACAAAGTGCTTATTACAAATATCACTCAACATTTGTAACAATAACTCCTCAAGAGTCAAGCACAAGGCAACATCAGATTAGAATGACTATGATCTACCACCAAGCCCTGCACATCTACCTGATTCTAATCACAAAACCAAACTTGAAGAGGAAGAATCTACAAAACACATTCATACACAAGTACCCAAACTCAATGCATGAAAATGGAGCACAGATTGAAATGCAAATGGATAATTTTTCAATTATCAGTTCAACAGCATCTCCTTACAAAATCTAGTGCTTGGAAACTCGTGGAGGAGGCATCTATGTATACCCACGAGTTAGTGGATCCATTCCTATCACAATTTGGATTCCACCTCTTACAAGTGAGTGAACCCCTTTCTATACATATTTGGGTTCCACCTCTTACATGATAATAGGAGGCCCCCATTAAAAACATAACTCAAGTTGAGAGATTCTAAATTGCTAGCTCCCACATGATTTTTTCCATCTTTCGGGAATTACAAATTGCACAACCAGTACTAGCACTAATAATTCTTGTGCCCTCAGGCTCGACTCTCAACTTCATCTCTACTAGAAGCCCTTTTGAGTGAAGAGGCACTGCATCAACACCTCATGGCATGGCATCAGCTAACATTATCCTCCCCTATAGTGTGGTTCTTGAAAAGGCATAGATCGGCGCTTGCCTACGTAAAACCAAGAACTTATTGGTTTCGTTATCGTGCATCTCGGCAAATTTCATTGTCGCAACAGCTTGTCAAGATAGCCCTGCGTAACCGAGAGTCTCTTGTTTGTGTTTCTTAGCTTTCCTTTGGGCAAGAGATTTCTCGTAGCCGACCTTCCTTCCGATGGCTTCAAATGTGATGAATCTTGTTTTTACGCCCAACAGAATAGGACCCAAGTACGGCTTCATTCCAAGTATAAACTTATTTTCATACCACTTCTCGATCATTTGTACGTACTGATTGGAAGAAAATGCTGCTCAGAAATAAAGTCTCATCAAGTGGATCTTGATCAAAAGAATTAAAGTTAGGTGGTGATGGACATAAAAACAGTTTATGAGTGATGGGTGGTGGGTTAGTTATGAGGTTATATTGAGCTATTGGCAAAACGAACTGTTTTAAAAAATGGTCATCAGATTTTAAAGAAGACGTGGTGGGTATGGTGTTAGAAGTGGATGTGGAGGTAGTTGAATGAGTAAATGAGAAAAATGATGGTTAGTAAGATGAAAATGGCTCAAAAAATAAGAAGATAAGTGGAACAACTGAGTATACGTGGAGGAGTCCACGACAAGTTTGTAAAGAGACCAACTGTGGAACCTTGATATGGCATGCCAAGTCCAACACCTCGTTGGTTGATGGATTGGCTTTGCTCAGGAGCTCCAACATCATCGTTGTCATCGTCTTTCTTTTGTATTGATACGCCTGCGTCGAGTCTACAGGACATATTCCAAATGAGGTCCATTTGTTGTTTTGACTAGAGGAGTTCCTCCTGGATCTTGTCGACGCTTTCCTGGAGTGCTGACAACTTCTTATTATTTTCATGCTCTGAAATTTGATGGTTCCTCTTCGGGGCTTCGTGTTTCTGGATTAAGGAGACATAATTCTCTATTTTGATTGTTGCTCCTGAAGATGGAACTGGTACATTTATCTCCTTTGGCTTGATCGGTTGCTTAACCGTTGTCATTGCATCAATTAATCTCTTATTTTCCTGAGTCAGGAGATCTAACCGGTGTTCAATCTGGTCTTGCACCACTTGGAGGGACTGGAGCTGATTGGAAAATTGATTTTGCTCTTCTAGTCTCATGGCCCTTTCATTATGCAACTCTTCCATAACTATCGGCAATTTCCTGTCCTTTGGCTGCAGGTCCTGCTTTGCCATTCTGAGCTCGTCTGTTTGTTGTGCTAGCTGGTGCACCAACCCATGAAGGTGGTATGAGAACTCAGCATGCTACTTTAAGGACTCCTTGGCTTTCTCGGACAAGTTGTCATAGGCTGGAAGGGTGGAGAACTCGGTAGGAAGACGATGGTAAGTAGGAAAAGAAAGCTGAGAAACTGTGGAATGAATCGGTAGTGGAACAATTAGTTGAGTATTTACAACAGATGGTGGGAATTGTAACAATAGGGTTAAGAGAGATGGTGACGGAGGTGGTATCAACAATGGTGGTGGTGGTGGTGGAGGTGGAAGTGGAGGTTAGTGACGTGACTAGTGCAACTGCCTCTGGAACCGTCTCCACCTCGTCCTCTACAAGATCACCTTCATCGAAGTATTCAAGTGCGTCTACATTGATGAATCCGGATCAACTGCACTTGTCTCTTCTGCTTTTTCTTCTTGAGTGGGATCAGCTGTGATCATGTCTTCTACGCATATAGTTGCAAGCAACTCTCTTTCTCCCTCCTCTAAAATTGTTGCCCATGGTTGGATGGCCACCATAGAATCAACTGTGTCTGCTAGGCATGAGGGGGTGATTTAATAACTTGAAGTGATCCCGATGGTGATTGGGATCTAGAGCGTAGGTGATTGCACAACTTGAAGTGACCCGAATGGTGACTGGGTTCTAGATCTTTGAGCAGGTGATTGTAGTGGAGATTGTGTCTACTGGGTGTTCATTATTAGGAGCTGAGGTGAGGAGGTAGTAGGTGATGTGCATCATCGTCTGGTTATTCTCGTCTGTAGGTTGCCTTCCTCTTCATCCTCATTGTCCTCACCGCTGGATGAGACATCTTCGTACCTAGTCATATGCTTCTTTTGTTTCCTTGGAGTCAACTTCTTGGATTTGGATGGTGGTGGGCTGTCGGACTCCGTCTCTGATTCAAGAGCTGGTTTGCTAGTGGTTATTTTCATTCACTGCTTCTTTGCTGGTGGTGTGGTATCAGCAAGTTGATAGGCTTGTGGTGATGACCTCTCGTGTCTCTTCTTTGTTCGATATCATGAACTGATAACTTTGGTCAGACAATTTTTTATTTTGATACTACTGTATTTGAATTTCCATTAATCCGAGACTGAACTTGTCTTTAGACTAATCGACAGTCGAACTACTTATGTGTGACATTCAGAATCACTATATCACTATCAATTAATAGTGTTCGGACTTACAAATTCTAAAGGATTCTCTGTGTTGTTGTAAATTGATAAGGAAGATAGATCGCTGATGAATACTCGAACAATTTAGACTTGAGAGCATTCGTTCATTTGAATGAGTGATAGTTGGTTGTTGAGGATTGACTGTCGGATCTCGTCTAAGTTGCTCTTAGATGTTTGTGTGAATCTCCGTGTCGGAGTTACGGATGCAACAATGTATATCCTTTTCTAATAAACTTCATTAGGAGCACAATTCGATATATGGAACTATTTGATACTATTGGATGTTCTCTCCAAGTCTTAGTGAAATACGTTCAATATGAGAATTGTCTAGATCAACTATCCATTGGTTATGATGAATACAAATTGTGATTAACTGGTGATATTGGTTGCCAACTCTACTGAACGTCTGTTGACAACCAGATCAAATATTCAGAACACTAAAAAGAACCAAAATCGTCTAATATGACACCAAGAAGCTCTCTCTTTGGGGAACGACAACCCTTTATGCTACAAATTTTATACTCTATTTATTATAAGTATACCATGACATGGATTCTCTTTTTCTCTCAACTAATTTAACTTCGGTAGGATAATTCTACTTTTGCTTGGGCGACTCTCAATGATTATATAAGTGACTCACCGCTATGGTCATTTTTAGTTCATGCGCTATAGTGGCTACTTGGAAGAGTCTATAGGCGAAGTACATTAGGAACGATACATGCTTCTTATTTTCGTACATGACTAAATATGATATATGTTACAAGACTTGCTAGCAGACCTGCCTTGCAAGCCAAGCCAAGGCCAAGGCCTAAACCCACTGAGTTTTGAGGCATATTTTATATTTGAAACTCTTTTAAATTTTCTAGCCAACTTCAACACATAGGTAAGGTCAAAAACTAAAAACTGTGCTCAAATGACCTCTCTATGTTGGACCCACCTTGGAGGCTTACCTGTGACCTCCTATTCAAAATTCAAATAATGAACTCATCAACGTGGGATGCAAAAGCTATGGTTGTAAAAAAAAAGGATAAGCTTATTCTTTATGATATGAATTAATAATATTTGCTTTTGCACCTCTGCTCACTGGAGACTCTCAATGAGGAGCACATTCATCAAGTTTGGAAACCCAACAAGCTTGAGCTCTTTTAAAACAATGTGTAAGCTAATGTTATGAATACCCACATGGCATACACTCATATATTTTGTTTTTTGCTTTTTGTTATGGATTAGCTCATATTTGGTGTTTTATTGATGGATGCCACTTCTCATGCTGAAATCTACATCCTCAGCGACACTTGGACTTGTCACCATGTGGAAGACGTTTTTTTAGGAAAAGCTAGCCGCTTTCATGTGTTTTGGATCCCGTTATTTTTGTCTTCAGCAATAGCAAACTAAATTGTTACCAAGTGCAAGGCATTTTTGGTTTGATGATATGTTTTGTGTAACGGGCGTGCAACAAATAGAGCCAACTACTTTGGTGTGGTGTTGATTCAAGTCGGAGCCTTGTTGATTTTTAAAAAGAAATTTGCTGACATTGTTGGAGGCTGTAGAACAAGAGCTGGAGCGGTTATGATCTACGACATAATTAGGAACTGATTTCACAATGTTGTAGATGATCGGAGTGCTTGATATTGAATTGTGAGATGCTAGTGTAGTCTTTCGACTCGATTGTGTGGTGGCACATTCTAGGCTGAGATGGAAGATTTTAGTGAAGAGGGGATGCTTCGTTCTCTAATGGTTGAGAGGACTCCTGATTGAGAGGGCATTGTCGAGTTGGAGAGGAGATATCAACGGTCGTGGCTACCTTCCACGGACTGGGGAAATTGTGCTTCAACCTAAATGGCATTGCCAACACCGAGAATAGCGCACATGACTGAGTAGGAGGTAGTTGAGGCTAAGCATTGTACGTCATGTATTGTGTCCCTACCTGAATGGGGGACAAAACAAACCCATTGGAGGTTTTTCAAGCCTAAGGGTTTTTCAATGGGTGTGACTCTCACACTACCTCTATGATGCGAGTCTGAGGTGTCTATCGCGCATCCTCATGGAGTGCCATGAGAAAGTATGGGAGGGTACTAGGGCTACCAATTTTGGGAATCACACCTTGTCGTGTATTCACTTTGTATGGTGACCAAGTTGGTGGAACTACGTAGGGAAAAAACTGGTTCATGCCCAAAGGATGTTGTGCCGAACGTGGGAGTGGTAAATAATGAAAAAATTAGACCCCTAGAATATCGAATGACAAATATACGTGTTATGGTGCCAATAAGGGACGCGGGGAAGGCGCTCGCAACTGCCATTTGAATTGTGTTTCTACTAAGTAGCCGTGGTAACGAGGGAGGGGACTTAGGAGCAGTGTTCGGGAAAGCCGGCAAAGTCCAAGAATGAAATCGGAAACTTTTGCCAAAAATAAAAAACTTGCAGGTTTCTTATGTCATAAAATAATGTATAACCGGCATGTATTGAGGGTCGTCCAAAAAAGTCCTGGAGGGGAAACCTTTCCCTAAAAAGGTTTCCCCAAGGGCCGACACTGCTTGGGAGGGGGCCGGGGCAGCAAAAAAAAGGCGACCTCTGAACTCGATTGGTGGCGCGGTTTACTTGACGCTCCCCTGTTTTGTTGAACAACGAACACTAACGCTACTCCAGGATATATTCTGAAGTGGGAATCCGGATCAAATTCTGGATGGATGAGCCCGAGATGAGCTGAGCAATGAAGGACCAGGACCTTTTTCTCTTAAGCATCCAATTGCAAAAATGTGTAGAAATCGTTAGAGAGGAACTCAATCGGATATCCGATGAGCTGCAGAAATTTAAAGAAGAAATTAAACGCACACATGATGTTGATGTGAAAAGAAAGCTTAGAATAATTCTTGGGCAACCCAGAAAATCAGACGACTCTAGCGGATGGTGTGTGACTTACAATGTTGCAAACAGACTAAATTTTCTAAGAACTAATCTCTTGCAACACATAATATTCACAAGGGAGCATTGCGAGAAAAGATGTTCCAAATGCTAATTTTTATGCAACTTTGGACAGCATATGCAACCTCTTATAGATACAATTTACGCATCTTATCACTGCTGTTATGGAAATGACGCACCTTATCACTGTTGTTAAGGAACCATGTGTTCGAAATGCTACATCGATGTCGTTTTGATGCAGGCAAAGGCTAGTTTAGAAAAATCTGTTGTGGAAAAATTGTCTACTCAGCTTTGCTTTGAATATAACTAATGCAACAGATGCACAAGCACAAACTGAAGCCTCTGTGGATATACCAGTAAGCAAATCTGTAGGTCGAACTGTCGTTGCTTTAACAGTTTCACAAGGGGCGAGCCCTTCTTGTCCTAGAACTCGTTGCTTTTCCTGCCGTAAGCGCGTGGGGCTAACTGGATTCAAGTGTCGATTGGAGATATTTTGTGCTCGTTGCATCGGTATTCCGATACGCATGAGCTCTCGTTTGACTACAAGGCTGCTGGACGAGATGCCATAGCCAAAGCAAATCCAGTGGTTATGATTCTCTGTCAGTTGGACTGTGATGCTCAGAAAAACGCTTTTGAAAGGCCAACCGAAGCATGGTCTCGCATTTGCATCTTGCATCTGGCTTTTCAACCGGAACTTAAATGTCGCCAGTCAGTCATGCACGCCTCTTTGGTTAAGGATTTTTTGTCAAACACGTTGAAGCCTAGCCTGACTTTGTTTGTTTGCTCGCTGATCCAAGCCATTATAGCATCAGTTACTTTTGTACGGAACCTAGTCATTTCCTTAACGACAGTGATAACGTGCGTCATTTCCATAACAGCAGTGATAAGATGCGTAAATTGTATATCTATAAGAAGTTGCATATGCTGTCCAAAGTTGCATAAAAATTAGCATTTGGAACATCTTTTCTCGCAATGCTCCCTTGTAAATATTATGTGTTGCAAGAGATTAGTTCTCAGAAAATTTAGTCTGCTTGCAACATTGTAGGTCACACACCATCCGCTAGAATCGTCGTGGTTGGAAGTATGTCGTGCAAGAAACTATGCTCAAGTTATGCTGTTTCAGCAGTATAAAACTTAACTAAATTGTGTAGACAAAGTGTTACAAGGATGTGTTTGATCATTTTTTATTGCCAATGACCTTACTTGAACCGTAAAGTTTAGGATCTAACAGTCGTGTCTATCTCACAGTTTCAGCCTATCATATTCAAACTACATTTGTGTTTCTAAAACGGACTGAATGGTATTGTTACATCCTTGATTATTTAGGGTTATAACTAATTTACATCAGACTTTGGGCTGGAGAAGCTTCAATTCAATGGGAGTGGAATGTCCCTCAACATATCATGAATTGGATTCCAGCTTAGAATGGCTTGTGAACGCCTGGTGAGTGGCCCTACACATAATTGCGTGTATACAGGTTGTCGTGCTTTGTGTCAATAGTCATGCTATTACTCATCTGAACACTCAATGCATTCAAGAGCCCATACAATACTCCAATCATAGGTAAAACATCTATGTCAATAGGGCAGGTTATGGTAGTACGGGACACCATGATGACTCTAGGGGAGCAATTTTAAATGTTGGGTTTATGTCAATCAGCTGTGAGTCTCTTGTTATGTTGATATCACAATCAACTACTTGCATGATTCACTTTTTCTTGTTTGATATCCACTTTCTTCTTATACCGTTATGTAGCCCAATTGAGACAATCCCCAAAGTTAAAGCCTGTAATAACACTCAAAAGGAGACAGTGGAGCCAAACCACCCGGGGCTAAAAGCATGGTTTGGTGATATTGATATTGATATTTGGTGAGCATAAATATCAATAACACATTCATTCTAAATGGAAACTAAAGAATCTGGTTACTACAATGACTATTCTTTACACATAAATATCAATATCAATGTGATATTGATATTTAGTGATCATAAATATCAATAACACATTCATTCTAAATGGAAACTAAAGAATCTGATTACGATAACAATGACTATTCTTTACACTGGAAATAATATGCAACTGACTCTTATATTGTATCAAGATCAGCTAAGGTTATTTTTCCATTATACAATTTCTGCCCCGACAAGTAAGTCTTCTCGAAAGACAATTTCTATTTCTTCATGTAGTCACCCAATACTGTTAGATCCAAAAGAAGAAGAAGAAGCTGCAACTCAGGAGCAGCCGACTCAACCAACACAAAGTTGAATTTCGAAGCCAGAAACTTCAACCAGAAGATCAACAAGAATTCAAACCCAGCCTGTCCGATACATTGATGAGTTCGCTCATTGTTCCATTCAGGAGCCAACCACAGTTGAGGAAGCTTTGTCACATGTCGATTTAGATCTCTGGAAAGAAGCAATGGACAAAGAGTACAATTCACTACTGAGAAACAATACATGGACTGTCACCAAGCTGCTAGTAGATAGATCAAATATAATGCAGATGGCAGTATCAACAAAAGGAAAGCTCGACTCGTGGAAATCCAAAAACTCACAAAATCCATGAAATCACCAAATCAATTGATTTCAAAATGAGGAGTACAATGATACTAGTAGGTCCATGAGCTACCACTATGCTTAACTATGATTGGACCACATTTTGTCACCTCTTGATCCTATTGGATCATTGATCTATGCACCTCTTAATTCTATTGGACTATATTCAAGCACACCTCAATTTCCTATTGGATCTCACAAGGTTCCACCTCTATATCCTATTGGACCTCTTGGAATTCATCAAACAAAAACTTTACACTTGTCTACACTCTAATTAGCAAGTGTTTAGCCTCTTACTCTATTTTGGCTCAATAGTGGCATTACAAGTGGAAATGCATAATTTGCCATCTATGCCAAATTTATTCCTATCAACATCCTACACCTAGATGCTTGAACATAAGACCCCTATATCTAACATAGATAATCTTTTTCAATTCTTCACACTCCTCCTAAAAAATTATCTATGAAGATTTGAGCATTGATCTTGATATAACTCCAAGATTAGATCTATGCTTGATGAAAGCACTTTTGATCAAAGGCTTGGTGAGTAGATCGGCAATACAAGAGGACGAGTTGACATGCTCCAAATAGATTTCTCCTCCAATAAGCTTTTCTCTCACAAAATGGTGTGCCACTTCTATGTGCTTGCTTCTTGCATGAAATATGGGATTATTGGCAAGAGCTTGGGCCGAGATGTTATCACATTTGATCATTGGTAGATCATCCTCCTTGATGCACTTTAGTTCCATTAATAACCTCTTGATCCAAGCACTTCTTTGGTAGTTGTAGTGAGTGCTTTGTACTCGGCCTCACATGAAGAGAGAGATATAGTATCTTGCTTTTTGGAAAGCCAAGATATTAGATTGCCTCCAAGAAAGATAGTGTATGCACTAATAGACTTTCGATCCATTTTGTCACTTGCAAAGTCCGAATCCGAGTAGCCAATAATGGATAGATCTTCACTTTTATAGAGTAGACCATAATCACAAGATGAAGATACATATCTTAAAATCCTCTTGGCCATCTTCCAATGATGGATCTTAGGTTCTTGCATAAATTGACTCAATTTGTGCACACAAAAACTAAGATCGGGCCTAGTAATGGTAAGCCAAATCAAGGAGCCTACAAGACTCCTAAAAAGTGTGATGTCCTCAAAGGATCTTTCATCACCTTTATTAGGATCTTTTACAATTTGCTCCATTGAGTATCTATGCTCATAGAATTTTCCATATGGAATTTTTTCAACATAGAGTGAGCATATCTAGATTGGAATATAAAGACATGATTTTCATAAAAAATCAATTTCTAGGCCTAGGATGTAATGTATCTCTCCTAGATCTTGCATTTTAAACTCACATCCAAGTGCTAGCTTGGTTTCATCAACTAGCTTGATACAACTTTCAAAAAGAATAATGTCATCAACATAAATTAGAAGAATGACAATATTGCTATCAACAAACTTTAGATACATGGAAGGATCATAGTCACTAAGAGTAAATCCTAGTGAGATAAGAAAAGAGTTAAGTCTTGAATACCATGATCTTGGTGCTTGCTTGAGTCCATAAAGACTTTTGAAGAGCAAGCACACTTTGGACTCATCCTTGATGAATCCTTGAGGTTGTTCCATATAGATCTCCTCCTCAAGATAACCATTTAGAAAAGCATTGGATACATCTAATTGGAACACCTTCCACTTGAAAAAACAAGCAAGAAAAATAAGAATTCTTATTGTCACCATCTTTGCAACGGGTGCAAAGGTCTCCTCATAATCAAGACCATGGATTTGAGCAAATCCTTTGGCACATAATCTTGCTTTATGCTTGTTGATGGTGCCATCATGATTGAACTTGATCCGAAATACCCACTTGCAACCAATCACATGCTTGTTGGAAGGAAGATCCACAAGCTCCCAAGTATTGTTGGTGATCAATGCATCATACTCTTGCTTCATGGCATCATACCACTCCTTGGTATTGAGTGCCTCTTGTACATTCTTTGGCTCTTCATGAGAGACATAAAAAACATAATTAGTAGAATCAAGATCCACTTGTTTGCCTTTGTCAACATATGAGAGCCTCTTAGGCTCGGATCTATCTCTCATGGATCTTCTTGGTGAAAAAAATCCGAGGAGAGTCTTCTTCAAATCTCGACCCCATCACATCATGATTGTCTTCAAAATCAATAATTGATGATGCATCCATAGATTTCTTAATCTCGGCCTCTTCAAATGATGAGTGTTGATCTTCATGAAAGACATCATCTCTACTTTCAATAACTTGAGAAGTAGAGAGTATAAAGACTCTATCGGCCTTCTTGGTGGATGAGTATCCAACCATGATCCCTTTGCCTGCACTAGGATCTTCCTTCTTCCTTGTTTCCAAGGGAATATGGACAAAGCATAAGCATCCAAAACTCTAAGGTGATCAACCTTAGGCTTGTTCAAAAATAAGATTTCATATGGTGACTTTCCTCCAAGAGCTATATGTGGGAGCCTATTGCAAAGATAATTTGCACAATTAATGGTTTCTCCCCAAAAATCTTTGGGAAAAGATGCCTCAATTCTCATAGATTTTGCACATTCACATAGAGATCTATTCTTTCTCTCGGCCACTCCATTTTGAGATGGAGAGTAGGCACAAGAAAACTCTCTTTTAATGCCTTCAAGCTCACAAAAGTCTTGAAATTTATTGGAGATATATTCACCACCTCCATCACTTCTAAGAGCTTTAATCTAGAATGAGAATTGCTTCTCTACATAAGCTTTGAAAATAAGGAAATGATCAAACACCATAGATTTTGAAGCAAGAAGATATATCCAAGTGAATCTTGTGTAATCATCAATGAAAGTAACAAAACAAGTGGCTCCTCCCTTGCTTGTAGTTGATGAGAAATGCACATCCGAGTGGATTAACTCCAAAGGATGCTTGTTTTTGATAGAAGATCTTGTAAATGGCTTTTTGTGAGATTTAGCAATAGCACAAGCCTCACAAGGCTTGATCTTCTTGGAGAATGACTTTGGCAAGCCAATAGCTTTGGATTCTTTGATCATAGAGAGCATGGATTTGTAGTTGGGATGTCCCAACCTCCTATGCCATAATTCCTCCATAGAGAGCTTGTTCACAAGAGCAACATTACAAGCATTCACATACTCATTTGGATCTAGTTTATAGATGCCACCAAATCTAGATCCTAATGCAAGTATCTCATCATTCTTCTTGATAGTGCAAGTATCAACATTGAATTTTACATCAAGGCCATTATCAAGAAATTGGCCAACAGTAATAAGATTCTTGGTAAGCTTAGGTACATAAAGAACTCTAAAGAGAGAAAGAACTTTAGAGGATGAAAGCTTCAAGGGAATGTTCCCTATGCCTTCAATAGGACATTCAAAATCATTTGCAGTGTATATTGATTTCTTCACTCCATCATAAGGTGCAATAGAAGAGAAAGAGTCCTTGGAGCTACACATATGTGAAGAGGCTCCACTATCAATATACCATAGGCCGTCCTTCTTGAAAGGAGTAGATGAGAAAATAGAGACCATAAGAGATCCCTCTCCATCACTTGCAATAGTGTCTTCCTTCTCATTGGTAATATTGGCTTGCTTGAGTTGATTCTTCTTTTTGAAGCAATTGGTGGCATAATGACCTTTCTTGCCACAATAAAAGCACTTGATCTTCTTCTTCTTCTTGAGCTTGGATGATGAAGCATTAGAGGAATCATCTTCCTCCTCATCTTTGTCTTTGGATTTGACTTTGTCCTTGCTTGAGGATTGTTGATGTTGGTTCTTGCTCCTCTCTTTGTGCTTATCCTTGGCAAAAAGAGCTTTGCCATCATTATGAGTGAGAGAAAGCTTGTCCATCCTCAAGAGCTTATACTCTTGTCTTGATTCTTCTGAAATTAGCACACTTTGGAGAGCCTCCAAACTTGGTAGCTCCTCCTTAATGGCATAGGATTGGACAAGATTATCAAATTCACTTCTCAAGCCATTGAGAATGACTTGAACTAGCTCATTTTGATTGATGAAATCACCAATACAAGCAAGCTCTCTATGAATATCTTTCACTCTCAAAACATAACTAGATGCACTCTCATCACTCTTTTGGATACTTTGAAAGATTTGATTCCTAAGAGTGAGAAGCCTAGAGGTATTCTTAGCCTCATAGATAGTCTTGAGACAATCCCAAGCTTCTTTGGCTGTTGTACAAGTACCTATCTCCCTCAATATCTCATTAGAGACATTCATCTTAATGTAGTGGAGAGCCATCCTAGCTCTCTTTTTGTATTTTTGAATCTCTTGAAGAACTTGTGGTTCTTCTTCAAGGCCAAGAACTATGTCCATCACGTCTTGAAGGATCAAGATGGACTCCATCCTCATTTTCCAAATTGAATAATTTGAAGTGGTCAATCTTTCACTTGGTTCCAACAAGGATGAACCCATTGAAGACATTTGAAGTGAAGAAAACTCAGATGATGAACAATAAATGTTGTTACAAACTTTCAATAGGATCCAATAATTGAGTACTATCTCCTCCTATGAAAGATCTTACAACAATTTGTGAATTGATTCTCACTAGCTACACAAATCTCTCTAAAACAAGATCTATTTCACATCAAATGAAATAGATAGGCAAAGTTAGGATCCAACACTCTTAGCACGTGTGAAATACACTAAGAAACCAAATTTGACTCAAATACAATGATATTGCACGAAACAAAATGGCTAAGATCTCAAAACAGTGCCTAGATCACATATAGATGAGATTGGCAAGCATACAACTGTGATTTTGGATCAACCAAGCAATCTCTTGACCAAACCAAATGTGTCCACCCAGGTCTAGGTGCCCTACCTAATCCTCTTCAAAAGCTTATAACTTTTGATTGGCTCAACCAAATGGAATGAAACTGATTGCAACAAAAACTAGACAAAAATAGCTTCAAAACAAGCTATCAAGCAAGATAAATGGATCAAACATGAGAGAGAACTTCCAAACTGAAATTGGATGTTCCTCACACGTGTCTGAGCACCTGATTCCGTACAGTACCAGGTCAGACCCAATCAATGTCCTTTTGATCTCTTTTGATCCAAGATTGAACAAGATAGCTAGGAAAATGGACCTTGACAATTTCTAGCTCAAGATTGATGAAAATTTTTCACTTAGATGGATCAAAATGCATGGTAACCTTAGGTAGGCTCTAATACCATGTTGATTTTCACACGTGTGGACTGTCCACTACATGTACTTGTGATCTCCTAAGGTGTGTAGATGCACCAAGATCAAGACTAGATTGAGATTCAAGATCAATCTTGAATCCTATGGCAAAAACACACTACTACATGCATTCAATCACTTCCAACTCTCACTCACACGTGTGGGAAGTATTCAAAAAATAATCTAAGTAAAAACAAGCTGCTCTCCTCGGGTAGAGAGAGAAAATGCATCAAGAGCTCTCGGGTAGAGAGAGAAAGCTAGAAATCCAAAAACTCACAAAATCCATGAAATCACCAAATCAATTGATTTCAAAATGAGGAGTACAATGATACTAGTAGGTCCACGAGCTACCACTATGCTTAACTATGATTGGACCACATTTTGTCACCTCTTGATCCTATTGGATCATTGATCTATGCACCTCTTAATTCTATTGGACTATATTCAAGCACACCTCAATTTCCTATTGGACCTCACAAGGTTCCACCTCTATATCCTATTGGACCTCTTGGAATTCATCAAACAAATACTTTACACTTGTCTACACTCTAATTAGCAAGTGTTTAGCCTCTTACTCTATTTTGGCTCAATAGTGGCATTACAAGTGGAAATGCATAATTTGCCATCTATGCCAAATTTATTCCTATCAACATCCTACAGCTAGATGCTTGATGTAAAAAACACAAGACCCCTATATCTAACATAGATAATCTTTTTCAATTCTTCACAAGAACTTGGTATCAGATTTTTCGACGGTAAATTTGGCCACTGGTTCCACTTTGGATCTTTGTTTTGGAAAGGCCTTGAGTGAAAGGGCTTCTATGTAGTTGAGGATCTGACTGTCAAAAATGTCTATATCATCTGGGCAATTCTGAATTCGTAAGACATTCTCGTCATCTACAAATAAATCTTGTAATTCATCAGTAGGTAGCCATGCAACATTTAACAACTCATCATTGTCTGGAAGAATATCAATAAAATTGATATTAATGATAGGGGTGTCTAGATCATGAATTTGTTCGTTATCGGTTAGGGGAGTATAGGTACAATCATCCTGATGTTGAGCACAAGAATCGGCATTCACACAATCAATGGTAGCTAAACTGTGACTCCAGTTTATGATATCAGTGGATTCAATATAATGACATTTTTCATGGGTCGACTGGTATCGCTCAAACATTGAATTAGTAGCAGAGGATTTTTCGTCGTGAAACCATGCGGGTTTGAGTTTGCCAGATGAATCGATGGTGGCAGAGCTGTCTCTATTTCCAAAGGTGACTCGGCCTTTGCTCGAGTCGTGAACGACTCTTGCATCAATGATCCATGGGCGACCAAGTAGTAGCTCATAGGAATAGGCATTTCCAGGAATATCGAGTACGACTAGGTCTACAGAAAACTTCAGGCCTCTTAGTTTGATTAGTACTTGTGGAAGGAAACCGGTAGGTCGAACCACACTTTGATCAGCCATCCTAAGCCGACAAGGATTTGGTGAGTTTGTCTCTCAGATTCCATTCTAACATGAGGGAGGTGGAAATGATGTTGACACATGAGCCACCATCTAGTACAGCTAGGACTTCGCGAGATTGGCATTGGGTAGCTGGAATTTTGATATTGCCCCTTTTACTAAGTGATTGGTGAGATTTAATGGCATTTCAGAGAACTCGTTAGTGGTGGTGGTGTCAGTGGATTGGATTTGTTGTTTCCATTTTCTCGCATGTTTCCAGAGAACATGGAAAGGGAGAGTCACATTAGCTTGCAATAGATCCCCCCAGACGTCAGTGTCTTCAAGGGTTTTGGTTTCAAAAGGCTTGTGAGGTATTCTATGGGAGGCGGAAGATTGTTGGTCTGCATTGCAAATTTGCTGGCGATACTGATGATGTAGCCAAATTTCTTCAGATGGGTGAGGATAGACAATAGGTGTTGAGTCTTCGTTTGGAGGCATAGCATGCGACTGGGTTTTGCTGGGTGCAAGTGTAGGGGCTTGGCGTTGGGTTTGTGCACGAGTCAAGACCCATGCTAGATGAGTTTCAACTGGCAATGTTTCTACTTGCACAGAACAAACAGGGGCAACTGGTTTAGATTGAGATGGATAGTCCTTCACGTAGAGTTCAATGCCGCAATGTTCACAAGCTGGAGAAAAACGAAGTTTATCAGGGTAGCGAATACTAGGGTGTTTACCTATGCAGATAAAACATCCTCGTATTGTTGGAAGTTGATGTGTGGCAAACACAGCTTGGTTAGGATCATAGGTTTGGCCATTGGGGTCAACTGCTTGATTATTAGGACCATATATATAATAAACAACGGCCTCAGTGGTGTACCTCGGTTGAGTAGTGTCTTCCACATAATATGTTACTGGATCGATGGTATTGGGATCAAGATAGTGGACAACTTGTTGTGGAGCGGGTTGGTTGACGGCAAACTATTGACGTTGTTGGTATTGATTTGGTGCAGTTGGTCGTGGTTGGGATACCCCTGGTTGTGGAATTTGGTGAGAGTGTCCTTGAGAGTAGTCCAAGAAGCAAGGTCAGGAGCTTCAAGGTTAAGATACCACTCTTTGGCTGTTCCATAGAGTACCATGGGGAATAGGTGGAGCTTTTCAATTTCGGAGGTATCTCCATAGAAACGACATGCATTATCAAAGACTTGGAGAAATCGGACTGGGTCAGATTCTCCATCGTACTTTGGCGCATCTATATGTGGAATTCTACGTTCTAGTCGTGGAGGAGCCAGATTGAGAGATTTAGCACAATCTCGAGACATGATGCAATATGCGAGGTAGAGTAACAATATAGATGAAAAAGTCAAAAAGGGCAGTTTCTTGCAGAATGGAGAAGTTTGGGTAAGAACTGAACTTTTGTGCAGTAATAGAATTCATGGAAAGGCCTAGAAATCGTGGACAGTCAGATAAACCTAACTGTAGTACTCGCGAATTCTGACAGGGGGTGCTTTATGTCAAAATACTGATTTTTGATGTTTTTTTGGAAATTTTTTTAGAGATAGAATTCTTAGAGGGTATAGAGAAATTGTGCTCACTATGGGCGATTTTGTGGTATGACTGACATTTTTTGATACTGAGGTTGTTTTGACAAACAAATGAAATAGTGAAAAAGGTGATTTTCTGATAGAAAATAGGCAAAATCTCAGAGATAGAATTCGTGGAGCTACTGGAGGACTGATAGTTCTAGCCTTAGTGAAGCTGGCGAATTCTAAGACCAAGATCTGGGTTGAAATCAATGGATTTTGACAGTATATTAGGTTGTTTTCAGAGAATCTGAGCAGGGTCAGAATTTGTGGAGGTGATATAATGGAAGATCAGTGTCTGTTATGACTGTAGATAGACCGACGAATTCTGATATATCTTTTTGGTCAAAAAAAAATGTCACTTGAGTCACTTCTTTCAAAGAAAATGTCCAAGTTGACACTTTTGTTACTTCCCCCGCCTGACTTGATAGGTTGCTCCGCAGCTCGTTGAGGACTTGGAGAGAAGTCTTCTGCTGTGGTGTGAAGGTAAAAAACAAGCAAGCATACACACAAATACGAAAGTGAAAAAACTAAAGGAAAAGGAAGCTAGGTAGAAAAAATCTTAAACAACGGCAACAACACCAATGTTGGAAGTATTTCTAGTTTATGCAATGGCTAGATCTACTCACGATGTGGTGTAGTATAGAGAAGACCGTCCAACCTTTAAGAACCTACCAAAAGCTTCAAACGGGAATAGATAACAAGGATGGAAGCACTAAGACTTACCCAACTAGTGCTCGGAACTAAAATGAGCTAACTAAGGCAAGCAAACAATAAATCCTTACTAAGGCTTACCCAATTAGCAAGGTTACTAAACTAGAACCTAAATTAACACCCAAAAGGGAAATAGAAATAATAGATTGTAGCTAACACTAAACAATAAACAATTAGAAGCATGCCACAATAAAAACCAATGAAAGGAGGCAAGAGGAGGCCCGAGCACCTTCCCTCAAGCTATGCACCTTCCAATGGGAACACAAATGAAATGGAAAGATAAATCTCCAAATAGAGAGCAAGATAGCTTAATCTCAAAAGTGCTGTGTACGTGGCAAATACCTCTCCTTTTATAGCAAGGAGGGTCTTCCATAAGTATTCACTAACTTATGAGATTAATTTAAAACTAGCCATTCTAAAACTCCTAACTTAGGACTTAGAACTTTAAAAGTTTCTAACTTTAAAACTTAAGATAACTTAAGACAAATATTTCTAAACTTAAGTTTCTTAAGTCTAAGTTCTAATCCTGAGTTTAAGTTATTTTATCATTTTAGGCTTCTGCCCATGGACTTAGAAAACACATGCCATAGTAGAAGTTTACTGGAAAATACTCATATGTGGGCTTACAAAACACATGCCACAGAGTTTGATTTCTTTTTTTATATTTTCTCTATGTTTGCACAGTTGCTAACACTCAATATTAAAGGAGTCTATCGGCAGCAAACACAGTCGTAAAAAGACGACACTTTTCCATACCTTATGTCCTAAATCTGTAATTCTACTTACTGATAACAGATTTGTAGAGAGTTTAGAAACATATAAAACTTTTGATAGTAGTTTGAATTGATCGTGCTGGAATCACAATCTTATAGTACCTTCACCTTCAATAGTGTGAGTGCTATTGTCACCAACTTCTTTGTGTTGTAAGGCATATATGAGTTGAAGATCTCACGTTGATTGGTCATGTGCTGAGTAGATCCGAAATCCAGAAACCAAGAATCATCCAAAATTGCGCTTTGGTCTTTGACCATAAATACGCCTTCGTCCACTTCGACCTGGAAGATGATGTAACTATATTTGCTTGTTGATCAGGTTGCTTGGTTGCATTCTTTGCTTTGAAAATTCGGCAATCCTGGGTCTCATGGTTATTGCGCTTGCAATAAAAACATCTTTTTCTTCGACTGTGGATTTGATGATTGTCCTTGACTTTGAGTCAACTTCTGATTTGTTGCAGCCTTCTTGGAGCTTTTCTGCTTCTGTCGTTTTGAGCCTTTGTTGACGTATAGGACTTGAGATGAGGAAGTAGATGAAACATCTTGACTTCTTCGATTGTCTTCTTGCAGCATCATAGTGATTACTCTAGTAAGAGTTAAATCTAAGTGTGTCATGATGATCATCACCCAGTTTTCATATGTAGAGGACAGACTTGAAAGCAATGTCCTAATTGCATCTCGATTGTCTATGACTGATCCGACAACGGCCATCTGTTGCAAGAGATTCTTAAACTAGTTAATATGATTTTGGAGAGAATCATTATTCGACATCTTGAGTGAAGAATTTCCTTTGAAGATGTAACTTGGTAGTTACGTCTCTCACATCATATAGTGAGCTCAGGATGTCCCAAACTTCTTTTGAAGTTTTGGCTTCAGCTATGTGGCCAATTTGAGTATTTGATATATTGAGGATAATAAGCGCGAAAGCTTTACCGTCCTTCGATTTCCACTTTGAGTCTTCTGTGTCGTCTTCAGGTTTCACTTCAATACTTGTAACAACATCCCACAACTCGTTGGTGATTAACAAGGTCTTCATCTTTATTTTTCACAAATGATAATTGGATCTGTTCAACTTGTCTACGATAAGACCAGCTTTACTTTGAGAATCCATCTGGAATTTAGTCTGTCGATTGTACTGATGATGCTAAGATGTAGTGATGCCAACAAGAGGAAATCAATTCTCTGATACTGAAAAAGATGATATGAACTGAAGAATATGTAATGAATTTGATATTGCGAAAGATATCAAGTATTGGAACTATGCGCTCTGATATCATGATAGTATTAGGCCCTCATAGAGATCACAAGTCTGATACCGTGACGGTTTAGATAAAGAGAGTAGTAATAACTACTCTGATGTCGTGATCTAGCACTGATACTATGATGGATCAATCTGATAAGAGATTTGAAATATTTTGATACCATATTAGAATGCTCTAATACCATGTCGGAATGCTCTGATACCATTTCATAAATAGGTGAAAAGTAAAAACAAAAACTTTTTCTACTTCTAGTGCATGACTATGTCTATCAATATTGAACAAAACAATAGTGATGGAAATCACGTTCAATCTTTAGCAAATAACTTTGAAATTGCGAGAAACTAAGTGATTTCGTAGCCAAACATAAAGCATTGAATTCTCACACAATTTTTATCAGTTACAAAACATTACAAAGATGCATACATTCTGACACATACTGAATGCAATAAGAAGTTTGATTTATTCAGTAAAAAAAACAAATCAAATGCAAATGAGCGCAAGTAATAGTGGATCGAAACCATGCACTCTAAGCTATCTCTGAGTAGCTGAAAATAAGTTTAAAATAAACAACTTTATTAATAAGCAGTAGCGCAATAGCAACTCTAAATATAAACTCTAAAAGATTGAGCTAGAATGCTCAAGAGTGTTCAAGCTTGAAAGCTTGAAAGAAAGCTAACTACAACTTCAATACTTTTGATTGTGATAACGATCTGCTTGACAAAAGTGCTGGAAGCGTTGTGTATAACATCCTCTTTTTCCACGATTGTGAAATATATGAACAACTTATTTATACTAAGAAATTAGGTCATCAAACGCGGCTGCCAGTTGGCTAGAGTCTGCTGGCATTCATCCAGTTCTTTCTCAGAAGCTAATTGCTGATAAGCTGTGACAATTGGCCGTAAACAGTCTGTTTGCATAAATGAACATAAATTGTCACTCTGGAGAAATGAACGTAAATTGCCACAGGCGAAAAACACAACAATGTCGCAAAATCTCATTTCTTGAATATTGGGGTAGTCCCACACTTTGCCAAAGTCATTTTTTTAACATTTGAGGCACTTTGAAAAATGCAAAAAATGCGACACTGCATTTTTATTCGCAATTTCTGACAAGCAAAAAATACGAAAAATATGACACTGCATTTTTACTCGTAATTCCTGACAAGAGAAAAATGCGACACTGTATTTTTACTTGCAATTTTTGACAATGTCGCTTTGAGAGAAAAGTGACTGTAGCAAAAGGGCAACAGTGTCGGGTTTTTTTGTAGTGAGAAAATTTCCGACACTGTTGTCAAACTCCATGTATTTTTGCAGACTGTGTAAAAAGACTTGTAATTCTGCAGACTATATAAACAAGGGAAAATCCGTAGAACTGGATAAACAAATGGACGAAGATTAAAACCAATTAATCGATTAGTAGGAAGGAGAATAATCGATAGGAAATGCCCAATACACATTCACCCTCATGGATTTAGCTCTTTCACAAAGATTGATCTTCCTCTCTTCTACACCACGTAGAACCTTTGAGTTTGAAAGCTCTCTCTTGATCCCATGCTCCACACAAACCTCTTTGAACTTTGTTGATAGGTCTTCATTTGCCAAATTTAAGCACTTGATCTTCATGTTTAATTGACTCTTCACAACAATCTTGAACTTGAGAAAAACATCAAGTATGAAGTCCTCACTCTTTAGAAGATAAATCCAACAATATCTACTAAAGTCATCATTGCAAGTCACAAACATTTTTGCTCTCAAAGCACTAGTACATTGGCACATCAAAATGTACTAAATGAAAAGTCATCTTAGATCTTGAGCTAGATCTAGAATAAGACAACCTATGTGACTTTGACATTGAACAAAGCTCACCAACTTGCTTCTTTGCTTTCAAACCACCATGGTTAGAAACAACATATCCATCAAGTTTTTAGAGCTCACCTTGTTTCTTGCCCTTGGTAATCAAGGTTCCATTCCTTTTAATCAAGCAAGAATCAGCATCAAACTCTAGCATAAGACCTTTGTTGACTAACACTAAGAATGTTCTTAGTGATTGATGGAATGAAAAAAACATTTTTCAAATTCACATTCCTATTAGTAGAGAGAGAAAGTAGAAATTGTGCCATTCCCTTTGATTGTACACTCACCATCATTGGCCATGTACATCACCTTCTTGTCACCTTCAAATGCCTCCAATGATATATAATACTCCTTATGAAATGTCATATGTGATGTAGCTCCACTATTAATCCACCAAGGATCAATATCTCCATGATTAGCCAACAAGAATGATGACATAACAAAAGCATCATTTGAATTTTGTTCATCAACACCATCCTCATCAAGAGTTTGATTTTGCTGTTTCTCACATTGATATCTTTTCTTCTTGAAGCAATCACCAACAAAATGTCCTTTGACTCCACAATACAAACATTTTAGCTTTGATCTATCTTTCTTCTTTCCAAAAAAAGTAGAAGGCTGACCTTGATCTTGCCCTTTAGACCACTTGCTTTTGCCTTTGCCCTTGAACTTGTCTCTTGAGAACATGGCTTCATCCTCTCCAACTTGAGATGTAGAAGATAGTTCTCCTCTTGTTTGGAGTCTAAACTCTTCAGCCACCAAGACCTCTTGCAAATCTTCCATACTTGGCAATGTCTTTTGAATAGCAAAACTTTGCACCAAGTTAGCATGTTCATGAAAAATCCAAACGCATTACAACCTATGTCACTAGAAGAGATGAAATGACGAATGTAGACATAAGTAGAGCATCAAAGGAATTTCATGGAAAGTGGATTTCGAAGGATGGTTAAGAGTTGTTTCCTCCATTAGATTCTCTCGACTCATTGTTGAACCTCAAGAAAACTTGTTGTTATGATTTTTCCATGGTATGTTATTTCTAGAACAAGGAGGAGATACAGATATGTGTCATGTCTTCAAGATGTCCACAAAGAGTGGCGCCTTTGGGGTGGACCTTATTCTTAGAATGAATAGAAAAGGATGGGCGATTTGAAAAGAGCTTAGATAATGTTTGTTCACACACATCAAGTGAATGGATGGGTATCAATGGTTGCCCACATGTACAATCAGAAGTAAGTATATTTAATTAATTTTTTAGGATTATATCATATTTTTTTATTGTAGACATATATCTTGTTGTTACTATCTAACAATTTATTCTCTCTTGAATAGCTTGCAAAAATTGCTCACAATATCAACATGTGAAATGAAAAAGAAAATGCAAGAGCACAAGTCATATTCTGGGAGAAGCTCAATGCAGTGGTGATGAAAAATATCAACAATCGACAAAATTTCATGGTTTACGACAATGAGGCACAAGCAAACTAGCGTGTAATCAGAATAGTTTACGATCAATCAAGGTAACATAATAGATGGTAGAGAGAGGTCATGTTTGTTTCACTGGGAGCAATGCCTTAAACTTCACATAGAAAAATATGTCACTAAAGAGCATAGAAAGTGTCATATTGAATTGTTTGAAAGATGGAGGAAGGTAATGAGTAGAGGAATAGTATAGACAGATCAGAACGTGGTTGAGCACACGAAAAGTGAGAGACAATGACCTGCAATATATGGATTCTTGGATGAATTGGTGGAATCTCATGATAGCCCGTTGCAAAAATATAATGTCTCTTGTAAGTCTCTAACCTAAAAATTACTTCACTCTTGCATGTATATACAAAGAATTTTGAAGCATATGTATATTGATATATTGATTTTTATTTTCAATTAAAGCAGATCTTCAATGTTGATAATGTGGAGGATCTAGCAAGAACACCATGAACAAACTTGCTAAAGTCAGTGCATGGCAGTTGGTTAGCTGGAGAAGGACAAAAAGATAGATTTCTATGATGCTGCAAATGTCATTTTGCAATCAAGCAAACAAATTTAATTCAATGAGGAAGACACACATGACGTGGACCAAGTTTGCAAGATCTCATTGATCAACCTAAGTTTGTTAAGTGTCTAGTGCAACATGTTATAACATGGACAAACATGGAAGAGAACCACAAATGCATGGTGATAGCACAACTGTTAGAAGAAAAAGAAGATCAATAAATGTGGAGGGTGTGAATGATTGTGATAGCCATAGACCTAAGTACACCACACATACTCGAAAGCAGAGTGTTCATATTGAGCATAGTAGAGTGACTATATAGGAAGAGCCATAAATTATAGGTGTTGCACAACAAAACGAGTTGGAGACAATAGCACAAAATGAAAAATGAATTGTTGAGAGAAATGTGAATGATACACTTTGGGCCATTAGAAGATTATCACCTAGAAGCAAAGTCAGATGTATGGGATGGCTAAAATGAAAATGGAGATGTGACCAGAAGATGACTAGAGGAGAAAACGACAAACTTGCTTCTTGTTTCTTTGGTATGCTACAATACAACACGTGGGAGAAAGGACAATTCATGTACTTTTGCAGCAACAATGTTCAACACACATGTAATCCCTATAGGAGCATTCAAGCAATATTTGGAATGGCTCCAAGTACTTGGCCCGTCGCCATTGACACCCACCTAACAAATGAGCAAGTTGAGAACCTCAATATGGCATGGATTCATTTGGAAACTGAAACAAAGGTTCCAACAATGTTGCCTCAAACTCAAGAAGACAATCGACATGGGCACTATAGGTCACACGTATCAAATGAGGCTTTAAAGAGGATAGAGTCAGCTACCAACATGACAGTGAAAGTGGTGTCCACAAAAATAGTGAAGACAAAAGAGCATGAAGTTTTTGAGATAGAGACAACTCACTCAAGGATTGAGGAACGTACATATATAATCACAATAAGCACAAGGGCCTTTTGCTCGTGTCCAGATTTTATGTTTTGTTCCACAAGAGGGGAAATTTTTTTCACTTGTAAACATATGTATTTTGTTTACATGCGGGTATTTGGATTAGGTCACAACCATAGCTTACACCAGCCCATGTTGTCCAACATTGAGGTCTTTCGGGTGTTTTCTCGTAATGACTATTATGATAATTCCTTGTATAGTTGACATTTATATGTTTATTGGTAAAGTTGTATTCATTGATGTCTATCAATGCAACAAATGTTCTCCTTACAAGTGCGTAAGAAACTACTCATATTAAAAAAAAGGTTTCATGGTCCAAACACTTTGCTTGTGGAGGTGATTGTGTTGAAACATATTCACAATGATAAGAAGTGTGTGTTTGATTCTTTTACTTCAATGCTACAAATAGAATTGTACTCCAATAATGTGGTAAGAAACCAATTTGAGAGCCACTATGTATGAGAGGTAGATATCATCTTTTTTGGGTGTGTCCATATTGACAAAAAGTTTTGTGTTTACCATTTGTGTAGTATTGTACACAAACTTTTGGCTAGTAAGAGCTTTTTGGTGAGTTGTCCAATAATTCCAACTTTTTTCTTATAGAAGTTGCTTGGAAGAGAGAGTTTCAAAGGTTGTGGATGAAAGGTGCACACTCGTGGCTATTGTGTAGTCTTTGCTTTAGTTAAGTCTTTGGTATTCCAAGATGGAGAGTGATGCTAGTTGCTGTCAACCAACCATAGTTTTGATAGTTTTGAATGTGGGGTGTTGATTGAAACAACATGCAATCACATCGGTCTAGGAAAAAATCTCAATTAAAAAAGTTGTTCCTACTTAGGTGGTCAAACTAAAACCACAAGAGAAAAACAAAAGAAAAAACAAACTATAGAGTCATTAAGTTAAAGTGAAAAGCTTAAAGTATGAATGGATGGGTGCTATTGACCACCATGCATAATCTTGCACAAGAAATGGAATGAGTACTTAGTACTAATATATAATACAATAAGAGTATGCTCGTTATAAGTACCATGTTTGTGGGTTTGAAGACTACCTCTAGATATGAGGGCAAGGAATGATGAGATTTCATCTTAGTAGATTTGGCAATGAAGTTATTTCAAGCCATGTTTGCAAGATTGCTAGATGGACGAGCTTCCATGATCAACAAATTTTACTAAGGATGTTGAAATCTTTACAAATCTCTCTATGTACTTTAAAAAATTTTTTTCTATGTGAAAGACACACTTGGAATGGCTAATATGCCAAGGAAAGTCCACACAATGGCTTTCCCAACTATAATATGGTAATGTCTAGAGTTTAATTGTATTGAAATTTCTAGACATAATGTTTCTCTTCTATCTAATGCTTTTTCTTCCATCCCTTAATTTTCCAAATATAAAATGCTTTGCAAGGTAAAAGGCTTCCAAGTCCCTACCAAAGGGCTTCCTCTAGGGCCAAGTTTTGGAATGAGAGGCCAGGTCCCCTAGCCTTTCATCCCCAATGGCATGTAGGGAGGAGCATCTTGTAGCTCAGCCCAATTAGAGGAGTTGATGGCACCTGGGGTTGGGGTTGGAGTTGGGGCCTCTTCATCTCAGTTGGGGATAACCACCCATCTTACCCAGCCATCGATGAGAGCAACCCTTAGGCTGAGGTAGGGATTGGAAATGGACACAATCTTGAGCCCAGGTAGCCGTACTTAAGGTTCCCAAAGTGATCCCTCAAATTCTAGGTCCCCATGGGGTCGCTTGGGGCTGGCCACCCTTACTAGAATACTTTTGAATGTTAAAAGGCACTCTTCCAACCCAGAGATTGATACAGGTAGTCCTTTGGAATTTAAGCATGTTGCTCTTCCTTAACTATTTTTCAAACTATGATGATGAGATGAAGGAACTTGGAAGAGTAGTTGAAGCATGATACTTTATATATCTACCTAAGAATATATATGGGGAACACATAAGGTAAGGTGTCCCTTGCTATTTTGGTTGATTGGACTCTTGCTTGCTCTTTGCAACTCAGATCCCCTTCCCAAGTTCCAGTAGCAGAATATAAGGAATTGCATCATGCCTTTAGCATCAAGATCTAGCTATCAAGCTTGACAGTAGTCGTAGTCGTGCAGTCCTGGCTTTCGTTCCTGGTAATTAGCTGCCTGCAAGTTGAGCTTTTCTGTTGATACTAGCTACAAAACCCAGATTTGAGAGTTGTCAGCTTGTGGATACGAGTAATTACTAGTTACAATACCCAGAATTGAGAGTTAGCAGCGGCATACTGATACTAATAACTAGTTACAAAAGCCAGACTTGATAATTGTCAGCTGCAACTTTCATGCTGGAATTGAGAATATTCAGCTGCAAATATAGAAACCAGGCTTGAGAATTATCTGTTGCATGTTGGTATCAGTAACTTGAAAGTCAGGCAGGTTGAGAGTTATCAGCTGCAGCTGCGATAGACGTTCTGCAACTATGGAGTCGGCGTACAATTGGTTGGCTTCACCATATCTCCTCGCAGTGGGTGCAGTTCTTGTCGCATTGCTTCTGCCAAGCTTAATTGGCAGAGGAAGATGCAAGCTTCCTCCAGGTCCAGTTGGGCTACCCTTCCTGGGGAACATTCTTAGCCTCTCGCCTCCCATCTACAGATGCTTCGCAAACATGGCCAAAACGTATGGTCCTATCATGACCGTGTGGATGGGAAGAGTGCCGAACATTGTTGTCTCCAGCGCTGAACTAGCCAAGGAAGTTCTCAAGACTCATGATCATGTGCTTGCATCCAGACCTAGTCCCATCATTGCAGAGATCATGAACCATCCTGGCTATGATGTGGTGTGGACGCCGCTAGGAAACCAATGGCGTAACACCCGCAAGCTTTGTGTGAATGAGCTGCTAAACCCAACTGGGCTCAGTAAATTTCTGCCCATCAGAATGGATGAATGCAAAAGACTGATGGCTGCGATAGAGTCTGCAGGAAACGGATCCAAGCCTGTCATCCTTCGCAACCATCTGTGGATCACCATGATCAACAGCTTCACAAGAATGCTCGCAGGGAAGAGGTACTCAATGGATGAACCAGGAAAGTTAGATCGAGAAGGCTTGGAAGTGAAGCAGATTGTAGATGAGGCTCTCCGGCTAGGCAGTGCTTTCAATATTGGAGATTTTATACCCCTTTTCAGAAAGCTCGATCTGCAAGGCTATGAGAAGAAGCTGAAAAGGTTTAGATCACGCATGGATGGGCTTATGGCGGATCTGAGGAAAGTCCACGAGCAGCATGGCTTACAGCAAGAAAAGGAAAACGATTTCCTTGATACTATCCTCAAGGTGAAGGCACAATACGAGCTGGATGACGTGACAATAGCAAATGTGTTGTGGGTGAGTGTAGTAAAATCTCTCTCTCTCTCTCTCTCTCTCTCTCTCTCTCTCTCTCTCTCTCTCTCTCTCTCTCTGCTGATCTAGGTTGCATGCAGAATATGATCTTTGCAGGCTCTGATACGACGGTGGCGAGCCTAGAATGGACAATGGCCGAGCTACTCATTCATCCCAAAAAGCTAGTCAAGGCACAAAAGGAGGTGGATTCTGTAGTGGGTAGCAACAGGCCAATCGAAGAAGACGATCTGCCCAAATTGAAATATCTCAATTGGGCATACAAGGAAGCATTGCGTGTTCATCCACCCACTGCCATGCTTCTTCCTCATCTAAGCACAGAGGCCTGCACTATCGCTGGCTATAACATCCCCCCTGGAACAGTCATTCACGTAAATGCTTGGGCCATATCTCGAGATCCGGCCTATTGGCAAGACCCCGAGAGCTATCTGCCAGAGAGATATGAAGCCGAAGATGTAGATATGCGTGGATTTGACTTCAGATTACTGCCTTTCGGAGCAGGCAGGCGAGGATGCCCTGGCATTCAGCTTGCACTAAACTCCAGCGTCCTGCTTCTTGCAAACCTCCTTCGTAAATTCAACTGGCACCTCCCTCCGGGTATTCATCCACAGGATGTGGACATGACTGAGGCTTTTGGAATTGTTCAAAACATGAATGTTCCTATCTCAGCTATCGCTACTGTCAGACTTTAAATAAATTCAAGCATTCATGGCATCCTATTTCCACATCAACAGAAGTCGCAGCTTTCACCCATCATCTCCTGTTATGTAGATATCCATCTACTCATAAGCTTACTATATCAGTTGAATTTTATGACGTGAGATACTATACACTTTCTTTGTCTTGTCTTCGAACAGATTCACAATTTTCATTGTACTTCAGACGTTTTCTTGTCCTGATCTCGGGTCGAGCTAGGGCAGCTGCTTTGCTGATTACAAGAGCAGGCGCACTTTATCATATGTTTGCCAACATCTTCCAGCTCTCCACTTGAACTTCTTTCATCACCTAAATTTTTTTCTATGCTATAATTAGGCAGATACAACTCTTATGACATCCTGAGAATGACACAATCTTGCTTATCAAATATGACTTGATTACCCAATATTAGTGGATCTTGGATCTTGTTTTGCATATCAAACCCCACAGCCATGGCTGAGTGGATTGAATTTCCACATCCGAAAATTTATGCTCTATTGCTGAAAGATCAACCTACAAAAGATGGTTATAACAGTTGTTGGATGGTGCCTCTAGCATGACTTTCTGAATGTGGTTGAAATGTTTTTGGCCATCTTATGAATCTACAACTGGCAATATCACCTTGGTGTTTACATGCTTTTCCAGAACTATATTTATTTTCTAACAGTATAATTCTCTTCACAAAGGCCAGTTAATCATTGAGTATCCACAATTATTAAAGTAAGTTTGCACATGACATGTAGTCATACACACTAATAAGGCCAACCCATTCTCCATGGTTAATAAGTAACTCTTGAATGTGGACTAAAAACTTGTAGGAGCAAGGAATAGCTTACCACCCAATCACAGTTGTCACAAGAACATCATGTATTTGATGTTCTGTCCTAAGCCAAACACAATGTTTAGTTGCGAAAGCTAGTCTCCAAACAAAGGGCTTTGACAAAGAAGAAGAGAACATACACTATTGCCACATGCTAGCAAGCTCTTCACTATTTTCAGCTCTCAAGCGCTTCTCCATTAGATTAAACGCACCTGAACTCTCTTCTTCTCAAGAAAAAAATAATGTTCTCATTTTGTAGAATGGTCTCACTCCTTAGTGTGCATGGGTTACTCTTTTTCAAAAAGACAATTCCTCCATTTACTTCTTGATACAAGAATTTGTTTTTATTTTGGAATTTTAAAGTAGCTTAATTGATAAGCCTTGGGGGACCTTGCATCTTGGAGGCAGTGCCCATTTTAGCCTCATCTTAATCACAACCACACGTTTTCAATTTAGAAAATTAATTTTTTATTCACAAAAACCTACCTAGAGATTTTGCCTAGGTTTATGTGATTGACACGTGTTTATTAATCCCATAAGTACTCTGCAATTGTTACAAGTTTCCCTTTGTCTTTCAAAACACGCGTGTGTGTCTATTTAGAGGCCCACAAAATGTGGTGCTCGTGAAAGATTCAGGTGCTTGTGCCCAGGCCCGCGTCCCTGCGTGCTTAAAGGGTCTGGTGCCTGCGCAGACATTTTGTGTGCTCAAAGAAAAAACTTTAAAATCTTTGTCGGGGGCGTTTGATGCCCCTGCCTGTGCCACATGTTGCACTGGTAGCGAGCTAGGGCACACAATGACTTTAAGGCCCAATGTTGTGGGACCAAAGAGGATAATTTTTTTTGCCTTAAATCTCTTGTTACATCACCCACGTACTTCCAATTTAAAGTTTCTGTCTAGAGACAAATCTTTGACATAAACCTCAGAATCTCTCCATGTCTGGTTGACAATGTAATTAGCTTCCTTCTTGTCCTAACCCATATAAGATCCAACTTTCATGTCTGAAAAAAGAATGTAACTCTTCTCAAAGTATCCCCGATAACCACATCCTCTATTCCCAAGGAAACTCCTTGGTCACAAAGTATTTATGGCTCACTTGATTTCTCCAACAATGTTATCTTTTACTAACAATTTTATACATCCATTATCAACAACATCTACCAATTGCAATCCACCAAACCATGCATGGAGATGGTGGTCCCATCATTCAATTTTAAAGTGTACTTACATAAATATCTTTAAAGGTTTTCATGGAGCTAGGGAGTTCAAACTCATAAAGCATATTTTTTTGAATTCATAAAGCAAATCTATCCAAATGCACTAAGTAGTAGCACGAGATGAGACATATATTACAACCTTCTAATAAGGAGCATTCCCTTGTCTACAACCAAGTCCATCACTAATATCCTACATAGGATTGAACAAGTTCAGATCAACGTGAAGTTGCATCGTATAAATGCTCGTTATATTATTCATCAGTAGACATTATGAGCTTCATAAAGAATATGTAAAACTTTATTGTTTAAGTTGCTCTAAAAACACTCCATCTTTGAGATTTTCATTGGCAAAAATTCTCATAGCTCTTTCTTTGGTACCATTACACATGTAAAAGCATAGCTTTGTTAATCACAATTACAGTTACCAAGGGTCTTCTTATGTAGTGTGCCCATTACTACATTAGTGCTCAAAAGAATTTTTTATTCAAGTGAATAATTTTATATATGATTACTGATAATTTGGTGAATCATTAAAATTAAGGTGAATTATACTTCAATTCTCTATAAAAAAATCAGACAATCACCATAGCAAGAGCACACACCAAGAAGAAAAGAGAGCACCAATAACTGCTATTGTAGAATAGTTATCTCACATAAGAAATAAGCATAGCCAAATTAAACAAACTGTGAAAAATTGCCTACATACATGCACCTACCAAGCATGACTCTTGGATCTAGACTAGGGTTTTCACATTAGGGCAAAAAAAGTTGAGTCTCCTTCCTTATTACATGCTGGATTTTCACCTAACTTTGCATAGGAAGTGTCTTTTACTATGTATTCCCATTCTCCATAGTGAGAAGATAGAAACTTTTTGGGGCCTCAAGGAGAAACTCGGATTTTCTCTCTATGTATTGTGATTGCTATTGATTCCAATGTAACTAAGCCCTCAAGGAGAAACTCGGATTGGTCCAGTTTTGGACTCACAAGAATCTTGTGATTTCCAATGTACTTTTTGTGGACCCTTGGATCAAGTTGGGTCCAAGATGAATGGATAGGATCAATGTGAATATTAGCCAATAGGATTGAGGGGCAAGGGCCTTTCCCATTTTATAAAAAAGCACCATTTGTACACTATTTGGATGCTTAATAGAGAGGAGGAGACTCTACTATTTTGAGAGCTCAAGCATCCTCATTTGCTAATCAATCTTGCTTATGCTATTGTTGTGTTTTCTTGTTATTTCCATTTCTTCCATGCTTTTTGTTTGTGATTAGTGAAGGTTTCTCCATAAGCAATGACATTGAGCATTGAGCTAACCTCCATCTCATCTCTCTCTCTTTCTCTCTTCTCTTCTCTCTTCATCTTCTTGTCTATCCTTTCCCTTCACCCAAAAGCATGATGAATGTTAGTGTAGAGGAGTAGAGTTAAAGGAGTGTAGTGTTAGTGGTGAATAGGTGTTAAGGGAGAAAGTAGAAAACTAACTAAAAATAGCATCTATGCATAATTAGGTACCTATCCAGTGACCTAACCCTTGTTGACAGGCGGGAGGGCTATACTACGCGAGATCTAGACCTATATTTATGATAAAATATATTTTTCCTCTATCGCACCCACTACCCCAGACTTCATTTTTCCTATTAGGATTCCATGGCATCGTGTTCCCTCTTAACAGACCTATTTTTCTTTTCATTTAGACTCCTATTGGTTAACTCTCTTTTAGACTCCTCCCTAGTCTTCTTTCCTTCAAACTCCCCACAATTTTCCTGCTGTAGGCACTTCCCCTGTTCCACCCACTTGTCCTTGATTCAATGCCACTCTTCTTGACACTCCTTTTGCTACCTCTACATCAATTGATGTCTTGTCGTCTTATGACCTAGACATGAAGTGGTGCATAGTTGAGGATGAGTGTGGTGTGCATGTCGTCACTTGCATGAGGCAACTCATTTATGTCATCTTCAACAAGGACATTTTTAATGACTCGCACAAATAAGATGAATCTGACAAGAATTATGTCATTGACCTGGAGCTACATAGAGAGGTTCCAATCCCTCCTCTGATTTGCAAATTGATCAAAAATGGATGTTGAGCCGCATGGGAGGTGTGATGAGTCATTGCAAATTAGAGATTTGAGGTTCGGTGAAAGTTGGCATATCTAGGCCTCTCCACGTGCAGAAGGAAGATTGGAAGTTTGTGAGGAAAGAATACCAAGACAATCCAGATTGATTCAAGAGATGCCGCTAAAAAGCGACTGGAGCCTATAGGGCCTTCTCATTTGGGTAGCAGTGGCCAGGGTCATTTTCATGCCCATTTCGTAAGTCACCCAATCATAAGTTGCATTTGACTTTAATGAAATTCAAATTTTATCTTGCTAATTTTCTTGCACTATTCTAAATTATTTGTTTATTTGTCTAAATTCTAATCACAATTTTGTTGATCTATGCGGAAATCCGCCATAAAGAAGTCTCCCACTAAGGAGGAGTACAAGTATGGTGCATATGCTAACAATATGTGATCATTACTCAAATTATTGGAGAGACAAGGAGTGAGAATCGATTGGGATCATTATTCTGAGGTATGGCTTCAAAATAGATTTTAATGTTACTACATTTGTATGGTTTGACTCTCACTCTCACCACATTTCTCAGAGAACTTATTCATCTTCGTCGCATGTATTACAGTCCCAATCCCATGCATCGCAGTCACATGAGTCCAATGTCCATGGCCAGGATGAGGACAACTCAGCTGGATCTAATTAGATGTATGCTTAGTAATTTAGTTTGTAATATATTTATGTACCTGGACCATTTATGTATGACTATTTCGTTAATCATAATTCTTTCATTAGTCTTTAATTGCATGAAGTGTAACTTCAATATTTGGCAAATTTTTTTAATAACAAATATAAAACAAATGATTTTGCTTACCAATATCATAAAAAGTGGTGCAAGAGACTCATGGGGTTGGATGGAGTCAATCTTTTTGGGTAGAATGGAGCCAATATATTGGTTCCACTCTACTCTAAAAAAAAGCTTTATTTTTGTCCCCTTGGAATAACCCTCGAAATAATTCTTTAGATGAACCTTGGAATATCCCTCAAAAAATAATGGGCCAATCACCTCGAATACATCAAGGAACCTTGGAATATCCCTCGAAAAACACTTTTGTGGATAGGGCCAATCACCTTGAATATTTCGAGGGATTCTAGAATATCCCTCAAAATACACTTTTGTGAACAAGGTTTTGTGTTAAAAGTACAATACTAAGGACCATAAATGGATCTTTGAATGATCCACAAGGTTGATTGTGTGCTTGTTAAACAATCTATCAGATACTAGTCATCAAAAAACAAGATCTAGTTTAGCAGCTTGATAGAAAACAAGTAGAGACAATCAGATCATTGATCATAAACTGAAATTCGACTTCACACGTGTGAAAATGAGGCTGTAGTACGGCCTGTAGACAGTTTAAAGTGTGCCAAAGCTTAGTTACATTGGAATCAATAGCAATCACAATACATAGAGAGAAAATCTGAGTTTCTCCTTGAGGCTCCAAAAAGTTTCTATCTTCTCACTATGGGGAATGGGAATACATAGTAAAAGACACTTCCTTTGCAAAGTTAGGTGAAAATCCAGCATGTAATAAGGAATTAGACTCAACTATTTTTGCCCTAATGTGAAAACCCTAGTCTAGATCCAAGAGTCATGCTTGGTAGGTGCATGGTAGGTACAAACCTTATCATAAATCAAGGTCTAGATCCTACAAAGTAGGAATCACTACCAAATGGACACAACCACTCTTCTTGAATCATGGTAACCTACCTTAGGTGTGGATTCACAAGTGCCACTTTGGCCATTCAAGTGACTAACAAAAATTATTGACAAAATTTACAATATTCTACATGGCTAGATTTGCCAATGTAGGCAATTTTTCACACTCCTCAAATCTAACCTTGGAAACAACAATATCAGTCACTCCAATTGAAGATCTAAGCTTGACAAATGAATCTTTAGGTAAAGATTTAGTAAACAAATCAGCCAAGCAACTTGATGATGACACATGTTGGAGTTTGGTCTCTTTGGCTTGCACTTTATCCCTCACGAAATGATGAGCAATCTTGATGTGTTTGCTCCTTGCATGTAATGTAGGATTAGTTGCAAGTGATTGGGCTGATTGGTTGTCACAATAGATGATAGGGATCTCCTCCTCCATGACATGAAGCTCCACCAATAGCCTTTTGAGCCACAAGACCCCCTTGGATGTTGATGTCAAGGCCTTGTATTCGGATTCTATGGAAGATAAGGAGATGGTATCTTGCTTTTTGGAAAGCCATGGTACTACTCCATCGCATAGAAAAGTGGCAAAGGCACTTGTTGATCTTCTATCCACTTTGTCACCTACAAAATCTGAGTCACTATAGGCTCTTAAGCCAAGATTAGTCCCTCTATACAAAATGCCAAAATTCTTAGTAGATGAGATGTACCTAAGAACTCTTTTGGCCATCTTCCAATGTGAAACTAGAGGACTTTTCATGAATTGGCTTAACTTTCCAACACTATAACTAAGATCCAGTCTAGTTATAGTTAAATAAATCAAGGAGCCAATAAGCCTTGTATATAATGTGATGTCCTCAAAGGATGCTTCATCACCGTCAATAGATGCTTTTACATGTTGCTCCATTGGTGTCTCAATGCCTTTACAATTCTTCATTCCAAATCTATCTAGGATGGACGTAGCATATCTAGATTGACAAATAAAGCTAAAATCACATCCTCTAATAACCTCTATTCCAAGAATGAAGCTTAAAATTAGGCCGAGATCTACCATCTTAAACTCTTTTGCTAAAGCAATTTTTACATCTCTAATTTCATCTAGAACATTACCACTCAAGATAATGTCATCTACATACAAAACAAGAATAATGATCATGCCATCATGAAATCTTATGTACATAGGCACTCATTACAAACTTGATGGAAATGAGAAAAGAGTTTAGCCTAGAGTACCATGCTTTAGGTGCTTGCTTGAGCCCATAAAGGCTCTTTTTCAAGAAACACACCTTTCCTTCATGCTTTTCCTTGATGAAGCCCTCGGATTGCCTCATGTAGATCTCTTCCTCCAAATAACCATTGAGAAATGCATTTGTGAAATCAAGTTGGAATAGCTCCCAATTGAAGGTTGTAGCAAGACTAATGATCAAATTGATAGTAACAAGCTTAGCCACAAGAGCAAAAGTATCATCATAATCAATGCCTTTGGCTTGTAAGAAACCTTTGGCTACAAGCCTAGCTTTATGCTTACTTATTGATCCATCTTGATTATACTTCAATCTAAATACCCACTTGCAATCAAGAGGTTTTTTCCCTTGAGGAAGATCTACAAGATCCCAAGTATGATTCTCAATGAGAGCATGTCAAGTATAATCCAGTATGTACAGTCTCTTTGTGTAGAGTGATTAAGCATCTACAACTAACCAAAGAATTACAAGAGTGGCAGATTAGCCATGACCTAGGGAGTATCTGCTGACGTCATGCCATCAGATTAGATTATTGTACTTCTGGGTACTTGCGTGATCTTTGGTGGTACTTCTTGGAGCGTGAGTGCTGAACGAGTTTTGTTTACCTTGTCTGCCTTCTTCTTTACTGGACCGCGAAGGAATCTCGTTCATGGATCTTTCGTGTTCGCAAACCATTCGTCTTCATCTTTGTTGACTTTCGTGTTCACGAAACTCTTCGTGTTTTGTGTCTCCAGATGTTCGAGTTCGCGAACATCTTCATCAAGCAAAGGGCTGAAAGCTAGCAAGGCTTTGTAATCAAAAACATTTTGTTTTTTCAACTCCCTCTCAAAGCATGATAGCTTTACGATCCTGAGACTAGTCCTTTGTCTCTCAAAGAGTCCTTTGTCCAGGGCCTTTGTGAAGATGTCAGCAACCATGTCTTTTGTTCCTATGAAGGTGGTTTGCATCATCTTCTTTTCAATCGGATCCCTGATCAAGTGATACTTCATTGCAATGTGCTTTGTTTTGGAATGGAACACAAGATCTTTTGTCAGGTGTATTGCAGAAGTGTTGTCCATCTGCAAGACCAGAGGCTCGTTTCTTGTTTCGTCTAATTCGTCCAGAAACTACCTTAGCCAAATTATTTTGTTGGCCATCTTCATTGGTGCTATGTACACTGCTTCACATAATGAAAATGGCATTTTTGGTTATTACATATAGCTTGGTTTTCATTTGGACTTGTTGATTGGTGCTGGTTTTTCCATATTACTGATCGCCTATGGTGTGGATATCTCTATGATTATGCATGTGGCTCTCTATTTGTTCCTTGATTGTTGCTCATTGTCAGGCATGGCATATCCTGTTGGCTTGGGTTATTGCCTCCGTTCCAGCTACTATTTGTCTGGGTGATCTTTAGGTTCCCTGTCATTTCAGGTTGCTCCATATCGCTTGGTCTCCGATGTTGAGTTGTCACTTTGTTCAGGTGTTCCGAGACCATTAGGGTACCTTGAGAGAATTCCTTCTCCTCTCTTGGATAGTTTTTGGGGATGTTGCTCATATGTGCTTTGATACTCATTCCTAGCTACACGTGGATATTGCTCCGATGCTTGCTACTGATTTTGTGGAACCTGTTCCTTGTTTCAATGCATTTCTTCTATTCTTCACTTGTGCGCCTGGTGTGTACTTTGGGATTACACTTGCGGCCAGTTCCGATGGGTCATCCGATTCTCCATCTGTTTTTGGTGTATCCTATGATGGATTGTTCTACCTTCTCGGGATTTTTGGATACCTTGGTGCTCAAGAGCTTATTACCCAAGCCAGTTCTCATTTACAACATGCTCAGCAACGTTATCAGACCTCAGTTGATCGTCACCACCACCATGTTGAGTTTCAGCTTGGAGATATGGTTTATCTACGCCCACGTTATTATGAGCCTTATCGCATTTTGGAGGTTCTTAGTCCAGTTACATATCGCTTACAGCTTCCGGCTTCCACACACGTCTGTGATGTATTCCATGTCAGTTTATTACGTGCTGCTATTAAGGATGACGCTCCTTGTGATGCTGAGTTTCCTACTACTCCAGAGTTATTTCCATTTTTACCTGCTGCTATATTACAGGTTTGTCTATACCATAGTCGACGCTGCCGGTAGATTCAATTTTTGGTTCAGTGGGATGGCCATCCTATTGAGGAGACCACATGGGAGCCTATTGATGTCTTTTATCATACACCATCACTTGCGGATCAGGCTCGTACTCTTGCTGCACTTGTTGATTCCTCTACATTAGATGTTGTTCAAGCTATTGATGCACCAGGGCTTGCTGCTACTTGATCCAGTTTCTTTTCAGCAGTTGGGTCTTTTTCTTTTGTGCCAGGGAGAGTTATGGACTCGGCTCATTACATTCGCCACATCCATTTACATTTACTTTACTTTATGTATAAGCAGGCCTTGGGCCCTTTTTTATTCATTAGTGACACTTAGACTATATGGTTGGACTTTGGCCTTATTATTCATTATTAGGCCATTTGGACATATTACTGGAGAGTGGGGGCCTTCTTGGAGGGCGCACCATTTTCCCTCCCAGTTGGGCCCTAGCCACCGGAAGCTTCCTTTTAGGGCTTCCTCTTGGCTATAAGTAGGAACACTATGTCATTTTTTATTCAGCTCATGATATTGATCTCTCTTTTTAGTCTCCTTTATCTCTCTCTTTCCTGCTTTCTAGGGTTAAGTCTTGCTTATGTGCTGCTTTCATAGCTTAAATCTTGCTTATGTGATGCTTTCATAGCTTAGCTCTAGATCAGCTGTGGCTCTATTTGTAACTGACACAGAAACAGTTGTGGATGAAACAAGAAGAGAGGTAGCGACAACAAAGGTCAGAGTGGGGGTTTGCACGGAAGAAGAAGTGACGTTGGTTGATTTCTGGTGTGGTTTGGGTGATGAACGGTTTGATCAAAGTTTTGGCGTGGTGATGAGAGATGGGTTGACGATCACCGGACATAATGCCAATGGTACGAGTCTGCGTTAATCTTGACCTTGTATGTGGTACCTTGGTACAAGAAGTGGAAGCGAGTCTTTTCCTCGTCCCAAGTAGCATAAGCGTGAAGGGCGAGGCCCATGTTAATCTCAGAATGGAAAAGCACCGGGTAAAACCCCATTGCCTCTAGAAGTGGGCCGGCTCTCTGCAGCCATGGTTGGATCAGAGCGTTAGAGGGTAAGGGCCAAATCTGTGTGGCCTTGGGGATTTCATGCTGGATCACCTGTTTGGTGCCAGTGTCTTTAGAGGATGAGGAGGCCATGTTAGCAGTGATGATTAGAGGTCAAAAACGTAGGAAAAACGGTGGAAAAGATAAAAAGATGTGGAAACGACAAAAACTATGAATTACGAGTGTTGGATGACAAGTATTGTAGTTCAGAACGCAGATTGGTGTTCAGTATGAGCAAATGATAGCTGGTAGGAAGTTTGGTCACAAACGGAGAACTTGGTAATCTCAATGTAAATTTTGGTAGAGCTTCGCTAGCAAAGGTGACAAATGACTCGAATTCAGCCCTTATATAGCGGAATTTAGAGTGCGTATTAGGTGATTTCCACTTTCCCTTGTTCAGTTCCACCCAAATTTTGGCAGACACCTTCTTCACAAAATTCTAAGACCTTAGGGAAGTCTGCGAGAGTTCAGAAGGTGATTTGACTCCTATGCAAACGTTTTGCGAGGGTTCAGGCTGTCTGCGAGTGCATGAAGTGATCTCTTGGATTTTCAAGATTCGACCATGTAGGCAGGCTAATTTCACTGCTTTGATTTCATTTAGGCACCTTGCGAGGGTTGCTAAGATGATCTTGATGACTGCGAGGGTTCTAAAATTTCAGCTTTTGGAAACTCTCGCACACACTAAAAAATGGCCATTCCTCCATCAGAAACTCTCGCAGAGATTTTCATGGATGCATCTAGGTCAGATATGGTGATTGTCCAAGTTTTAAGAGCTACCTCCCAGGAGATCTCAAAAAATCATGAAAAAAGTGCTCTTTCAGAGTGTTTTTTGACAAGATCTCGAGATTTTCTGATTTTTAACTTTTGTAAACTGGTAATCAACTTCATCCAGGCTTGATCTGACTGTTGGTAGTTCTGATGGATACTTGGTAATAGATCCATCGATCAATCTGATGATCTGCTTCCTTCTTGATCCTATCTGGATCTAGATCCTCCTTGGATTCTGATGGCTTTTTCCAATCTTGCCAGATCTGGCCGAATCTTGATGGATCTAGCTTGATTTGGCTTGATCTTCCTAGATCTAGTGGCGATGGTTTAGCTGAATAGCTTTTCGTAACGTGCCATCACCAATCTGGATCTCTCTTACTATGGTGGCCAGTACTTGTGCACCCGGCTACCATTGATGGGCGTATCGAATGGTGTCCCATCTAGCTTTTCTAAATTCACGGTTCCATGATTAGGAATTTCCTTGATCCGATAAGGACCTTCGTCTGTGAATTTTAACTTTTCCTTGATCACCTTGGTTTTATACATCAGGGCCAGATCTCCAAAGCGAAGATCCTTCTTTTGTAATCTGCGACATAACATGCTTTGCGTCTTTCCTTTTCAGCTGCCAGTGCATGCACAGCTAGTAAGCGTGTTTCACAGAGTTTATGCAGAGCTTCGTGGCGTAGTTGTAGAGATTTGGACTCATTAAGACGTTGCGTGGTGGCAATCCTTAATGAAGGAACTAAAAACTCTACTGGCATCACAACATCCTGACCACATACCAATTGGAAGGGTGTTTGATTAGTGCTTCCTTTATATGCTGTCCTGAATGCCCACAGTGTAGCATGCAACTTGTGTTCCCAATCTGATATGCTAGTTTCAACTGTTTTTGTGAGCACGCTACACAGGATCTTATTGGATGATTCTGCTTGCCCATTACCACAAGGATAATAAGGCGTACTGGTTCTATGGATCATGAAGAATTCCTCCAACAGGACCTTGATTGTCTCATTGATGAAATGGCTTTCGCGATCGCTGACTAGCTCTACCGGGCATCCAAAGCGCACAATGATATTTTCATAAAGCATTAGAGGAGTTTTTGATTCTAAAAGGGCCGTATAAAAAATTGTGCCTTAGTAAGAGAATGTTAGAGAGAGAATGATAAAATGACCGGAATTTTTTTTTGTTTTCTTAGTTTTCGGTGCTGCCCGCCGTCTAAGTTGTGTGGCTGGCTCATTTTTTGAAGTATATTGATAGTGCGCATGAAACAAAGCACATTGCCAAGGAACAAGCACACGCCACAAGCGGGAGAAAATTCCCTCTAAAATTTCATGTGTATAGGATCGAAGTTTTACATAAATAGAACCTCTAGCCTTTTAGATTTCTCCAGTCATGTTGTCACACTAATTTGCATGTCAACTTGTCGAATACTTGTGAGTCATCCTGAGAATGACTTTGAGGAGCTTTGTAAGGAGGTTTTAACAATGTGGACTCCTTTTGCAACTTTTTATTGATACTATATGTCTTGTTCTTGTCAGGTTTATTGTTATTCTGCTCTCCCTTAGATTAATAGTTAATATTGTTGTAGATAATGTATTGATGTTTCCAGCTTCTTGGTTGAGTAAGATATTCCCTCTGTTATTAGATTAACCACTCCTTTGTGTAGGATTTAGGGTTTGGAAGACAAGGCTTAACCTTGTAGAGGTTCAAATCCTCTTCCCTTAAACTATTAAAATAAGGGAGAACTTGAGGTTGGGTCTAAATTTTTCTTTTATGTTTTTTCAAATTTGAAAATGCAAATTAAAAAGAGGTCAATTATGAAATGAAAATGCAAGCTCTTAATTTTTATAAAATCATAATCAAGATACGAACATTCCATCATATTTTATGCAACGAGTAGATCAATTTTGCTTTTGGCCTCATCTCTATCAGAGTTCAGATCAGAAAGTTATGGTAGATCAAAGATTTATACAAGGTAAGCTTTTCAAACTCATCAAAAAAATGATAAGCTGCTTGAATACTTGATTCCAAAAAATTTAAAGAGGCAAATGGATCAATCTCACGATGTTCTCTTTGCGCCTTTTGTTTTTCTAGCAAGGACTTCAAGGGAGACAACACAACAAGCTTGATTTGAGTCGATGGACTGTTAAGCAAAAATCGAACTCCTTCAAGAGGTAGCCATGAAACTGAATTTGAAAATAGTTTGCCCCATAATAATATAATGCATGATTCTTACGTTTGATTTTAAACTGGTGCTGAAAGCTAATGTCATTAATATTAGCTACACATCACTCTATTTTGTTGGAAGCCTTAACATAATCACAAAAATCTTATGTGTGTCTGATTAATGACACGTTTGGCTTTGGCACATACGATTCTTCAACAATGCTTTGAAACACTGGTAATGAAAATGCTTTCTTGCATCTCAACCTCTTAGAAAAGCAACTAAACATTTGATCAATTTGATCGTGGGTATGTCCTACCAACAAAAATCCTATTTTTACTTTTTTGAAAAAAAGTTTCTCCACTAGCATAGACAAGTATGCCAAAACAGTTTGATTTTTATTTTCCCTAGCAGTGTTGTTAAGCTGCAAATAAAGTATTTCTAGAAGATTTTCACCAAATTCGCAAATTATCTTATGTACAGTGGTGGTCGTCAAATTTGGATCATTTCGAACATTGGGATAATTAAAAAAGACCTTGGATTCCAAAGTGCCATTAAACACAAGTGCTCCAACGAGATGAACCTGGATAAAATCTGCCTCGTTCAAATTTTTGGGCACTCTGACAAAATGAGGCAACATTGTTTTCTTCTGATCCATGCCATCAATAACAAGTCCCAGATATTTTTGTGGACATTCCAAACATTTCTTTCTATGCTTGGCCAACTTTTTTCTGTCAATTGTTTGTTGATCTCTGTGCAGTTGAAGAGCTTTTGTAGCATCCACTGAAAATACAATGATTCACTTATTTAATAAAATAAAGATCATACCATAATAGTGTTCAAAAAGACTGGAACATAATGATGTTCAAAAAGACTGCAACATAAATTTTTTCAAAACAAAAAGTATTAAAATGAATGACAAATTTGATTAATATTTGATAAATTTTATAGTTTTTAGGACAATAATGATTGTACTTTACAATCATAGAGAGTTATTGGTTGGTTAATCAATGAATATATCAAGTTCTACACATTAGATCTTGATCTAGATTCACTACACTTGGATTTAAGCAAGAGCAATGGATCAACACATCATTTTTTAGTGAGAGCGGCCTCACACGTGCGGAGTACTGTCCACTGTACGGCCTGCACCTGAAACAACAAGTACAATGATACTAGATAACAATCATACATAAAAATCACAAGACAAATGACTAGAAACCTCACAAAAGTGTAGAGTGCAAAAGTCTCATCAATCTTCTTAGCAAAATGATGATCCTTTTATGGATCAAGTACATCCATGAGTCTGGTACAGTCCAGCAGGCCTTCACATGTGTGAAGAGTGCCACATCACTCAGATCTATCCATTTGATCCATCCTTGATCCTTATCCAATAGTTGACCTTCTAGAATATGACTAAAATCCAAAAAGCTAGTCTCCTAGAATATAGAAATATTCCCTACAAAATAGGATCTAAGGAAAATGGTCAACTCTTATCTTCTAGTACTCTATACACACATGTGAACATCCACTTGCCATGTGGGAGCATTTACTCATGCACATGCAAGGAACAGCTAATTTGTAGGTGACTAGTCAACTTGACTAAAAACTAGTCATTTCATGTTCACACTAACTAGAATGATACAAAATCAATTTGGATATATACAAACATGAAAAGTACATCCTTTCACATGTGGAAACAGGCTCCACACGTGTGAAATCAGATCATCAACATATTCTAATGTTTGATCAATATTTACATGAACCAATGTCAAGTGAGAAGTGACAATTTTCAACACTCCTCCTCACTTCTAACTTGGCAAATCTAGTGTACATCTATCTACAATTCCAAGAGCATATCTTAACTTAAAAAACGGATCTTTGGACAATGGTTTGGTTAAGATATCAGCAATGCATTCGGATGATGGTACATGATGTAGTTGCACTTTCTTGGATTGTACCTTCTCCCTCACAAAGTGGTGAGCTATCTCAATATGCTTTGTTCTAGCATGGAAGATAGGATTTGAAACAATTTGTTGAGAAGCTTGATTGTCACAAAATATGTAAGGGATCTCCTCGGCCTCTAGCACATGTAGTTCCATCAAGAGTCTTCTTAGCCATAGGAGCTCTTTGGTTGTTGAAGTCAATGCCTTGTACTCGGCTTCACAAGAAGATAGTGAGATTGTATCTTGCTTTTTGGAAAGCCAAGATATCACTCCTCCACAAAGAAATGTTGCAAATGCACTAATGGACAAGTCAGATCCTTCATAAAGTATGCCAAAAAATCTAGTACTAAAAACATATCTAAGTACTCTCTTGGCACTTTTCCAATGATGAACTAAAGGAGCTTGCATACTTTGACTCAACTTGCTTACACAACAACTTAAGTCAGGTCTAGTGATGGTTAAATAGAATAGAGAGCCTATAAGCTTCCTAAAGAGGGTGATGTCCTCAAAGGATGCTTCATCACCTTCATTAGTTGCTTTCACAACATGCTCCATAGGGGTGTCAATCCCCTTACAATCTTTCATACCAAATCTTTCAAGAATGGAAGTAGCATACTTAGATTGACTTATTAAAGTACAATTGCTACTTGTAGACACCTTTATCCCAAGTATAAACATTAGGAAGCCTAGATCTACCATCTTGAACTCACTAGATAAGTCAACTTTTACTTTGCCTATGCCATCATCATCATTTCCTGTCATAATGATGTCATCAACATAAAGAACCAAAATGATGATCTTTCCTTCATTACATTTGAAATATAAAGAAGGTTCATAAGCACTTAGTACAAAGCCAAGGGAATAGAGAAAATCATGCAACCTAGAGTACCAAGCTCTAGGTGCTTGCGTCAAGCCATATAGGCTCTTCCTTAAGTAGCACACCTTTTGCTCCTCACCAACCTTGATGAAGCCCTCAGGTTGCATCATGTAGATTTCCTCTTCTAAGAAGCCATTCAAAAAGGCATTTGTCACATCCATTTGAACAAAGTAGCAATGCAAATGATTAATCTAATAGTTACAAGCTTAGCAAATGTTTCTTCATAATCCAATCCTTTTATTTGAAGAAATCCCTTAGCAACAAGCCTAGCTTTGTACTTACTAATAGATCCATTTTGATTATACTTCATTCTATAAATCCACTTACATGCAAGTGGTTTCTTTCCTCTTGGAAGATTTACAAGATTCCAAGTATGATTCTCTTCTAATGCATCATACTCTACTTGCATTGCATCTCTCCAGACTTTAGATTTATATGCTTCTTCAAAAGATGATGGTTCTTCAAGCAATATAGCTAAAAAAGAATAAGAGGTAGAAGATGTAGAGCCTTCCTTTTGTTTTTCCCTTGTCCACATAGGTAAGCCTTGAGGGCTCGGCCTTGCTCCTTGATGATCTTCTCGGCCCCTTTTGACTCGGATCCAAATCTCCATCCTCGGGTTTGTCATGATCCTCCTCTGGTTTGCCAAGATACTCCTCGGATTTGTCAAGATCTTCAATGCACAATGGGTTGGATCCATTTGACAAGCTCTTAGCAAATTGTGACTCATCAAAAAGTACATCCTTGCTTACCTTTACTTTCTTGGATGTAGGATCATATATCCTATATCCCTTGCTATTTTCTCCATAGCCAACAAAGATTCCTTTGAAGGAGGTAGCATCTTCTTTCCTTCTAGTCTCCAAAGGAATGTGTACATGACAAGTACATCCAAAGATCTTAAAATCTTTTACATTGGGATTCTTATCAAAAAAGACTCGATAAGGTGAGATCCCATCTATATCACTACTAGGAAGTCTATTACAGAAATAATTAACACATGTTATGGCTTCTCCCCAAAATGAGATGGGAAGTGATGCATCAAGCCTCAAAGACTTTGCACACTCACATAGACTCCTATTTTTCCTCTCGGCCACCCCATTTTGTTGAGGGGTGCAGGAACAAGTGTATTGTAACTTAATACCATTGATCTCTCATATACAATTGGATTGCATGAAACTACATGGCTATGACCTCAAACAATTGTCTAGATCTCAAATAGACAAGATTGGCAAGCATTTTTTTAAGCTTTTGGATCAAACAAACAATATATGGATCAAACAAGCACTAAGGAGTGTGGAGTTTTGGGTTTTTTTTAGGTTTTTGGATAAAAAAAGCAAGATATGGATCAAAATCATTAATTCGGCAGAGTTGTTGCATGATCATATTAATGTGGCAAACGATAGTGACGATGTCGATGCACAATAGATAGATGATTAATAGATTACACCAAATATTGATGTAATGCAACTTACTATGGTGATAACTATATAAATTTATATAGTTCATTATTATGTATTGAATGGTTGGATGCAAAAATACATTATGTACTATGGTGATGATTCTACACACTTGATCATGATAATATTTCTATGTAGTATATTATTGCATTTTGGTTTTCACTGGTATGAATGGCCTCTGTTGTTGATCTTCCGATGAATCTTCTTGTGTAGAGAATACAATGCAAAAGGAGGATTGTATCCAAGCAATGGATGGAAGTCTTGGATCTGGAAGTATGTTCTTGAATAATGGTTATGATGCTCTTAAAGAAGATCAAGAGGTTGATCTTGGTGTGCTTCATCAACCCAAGTGGAAATTGACAATTTGGAGCCAGAAAAAGACATTGAGATGGAACCCAATGTTCAATGCACAAATGACCTGTTTTTGTAGGTTATTGAAGACTTAGATAAGGTCAAAGAAATAACAAGAAAGTGTGTCTCTATTATACCTGATTTATCTTCCTTCATGTTTGAGCACCATTGACTGATGAAAAAATGTTGCCCTTGGTATAAGCTTTGGTATACTACATAATTGATTTCGATGAATATATGCTTGTCAACACATGGTATTTGATTATAGTAAGGAAAGCAAAGTTTGTACCTTCTATAACTTGCTTACCATTTTCATCAAAGGCAAGTCTTGATGGCTTTGTCCATTTCTTTTTGACCTTCCTGGGTTCTGACTTCAAAAGAGATCTCCATCACCTTCATCATCCAAAGATCCATCATCACCATCAAGAATGTTAGAAGCAACATCATTAATATCAATCTTTGGCACACATCCTTCATCAAATATAGCATCCTTGCTTATGACGACCTTTCTTGTTGAAGGAATGTATACTTTGAATCTTTACTAAATTTACTATATCCAACAAAAATGCCCTTCCTAGATGAAGGATCCTCTTCAGTCCTATCATCAAGTGTGATGTTGTTGTGGAGTTTTTGGGCTTGATAGCTCTCTCTTGATCGCATAACCTACAGAAAAATATTTGAACCTAATTGAAATATATTGACCTATTGTTGAATTAATTTCCTTAGCATTATTGAATATGACAGGCACATCATCAATTTAGCATTATATAGATGGTAGACAAACAACTCAAGCCACTTTCAAGAGAGGGCATAAAAGACAACCATATCCACTGACCTCACCCTTCTACCCAAGGACCTGACGCCTGATTGGTGTGAAGAATTGAAAAATATTATCTATGTTAGATATAGGGGTCTTATGTTTTTTTATATCAAGCATCTAGGTGTAGGATGTTGATAGGAACAAATTTGGCATAGATGGCAAATTATCCATTTCCACTTGTAATGCCACTATTGAGCCAAAATAGAGTAAGAGGCTAAACTCATGCCAATTAGAGTGTAGAAAAGTGTAATGCTTTTGTTTGATGAATTCCAAGAGGTCCAATAGGATTTAGAGGTGGAACCATGTGAGGTCCAATAAGAATTTGTGCTTGAAAATGGTCCAATAGAATTAAGAGGTGGAAAAGTGTGGTCCAATCATAGTTAAGCATAGTGGTAGCTCGTGGATCTACTAGTATCATTGTACTCCTCATTTGGATCTAATTGATTTTGAAGATTGAGTGGATTTTGAGTGTTATTGGATTTCTAGCTTTCTCTCTCTACCTGAGAGCTCATGATGATTTTCTCTCTCTACTTCCCACACGTGTGAGTGAGAGTTGGAATTGATTGAATGCATGTAGTAGTGTGTTTTTGCCATAGAATCAAAGATAGATCTTGAATCTCAATCTAGTCTTGATCTTGGTGCATCTACACACTTTATGAGATCACAAGTACATGTTGTGGACATTCCACACGTGTGAAATCTACATGGTATCAGAGCCTACCTAAGGCTACCATGCATTTTGATCCATTTAAGTGAAAACTATTCAGCAATCTTGAGCTAGAAATTGTCAAGATCCATTTTCTAGCTATCCTGTCCAATTTGGATCAAAAGAGATCAAAAGGACAATGATTGGGTCTGACCTAGTACTGTACAGAATCAGGTACTCAGACACGTGTGAGGAACATCCAATTTCAGTTTGGGAGTTCTCTCTCATGCTTGATCCATTTATCTTGCTTGATAGCTTGTTTTGAAGTTATTTTTGTCTAGTTTCTGTTGCAATCAGTTTCATTCCATTTGGTTGAGCCAATCAAAAGTTATAAGCTTTTGAAGAGGGTTAGGTAGGGCACCTAGACCTGGGTGGACACATTTGGTTTGGTCAAGAGATTGCTTGGTTGATCCAAAATCACAATTGTATGCTTGCCAATCTCATCTATATGTGATCTAGGCACTGTTTTGAGATCTTAGCCATTTTGTTTCATGCAATATCATTGTATTTGAGTCAAATTTGGTTTCTTAGTGTATTTCACACGTGCTAAGAGTGTTGGATCCTAACTTTGCCTATACTCCATCATTTGATGTGAAATAAATCTTGTTTTAGAGAGATTTGTGTAGCTAGTGAGAATCAATTCACAAATTGTTGTAAGATCTTTCATAGGAGGAGATAGTACTCAATTATTGGATCCTATTGAAAGTGTGTAACAACATTTATTGTTCATCATTTGAGTTTTCTTCACTTCAAATGTCTTCAATGGGTTCATCCTTGTTGGAACCAAGTGAAAGATTGACCACTTCAAATTATTCAATTTGGAAAATGAGGATGGAGTCCATCTTGGTCCTTCAAGACATGATGGACATAGTTCTTGGCCTTGAAGAAGAACCACAAGTTCTTCAAGAGGTTCAAAAATACAAAAAGAGAGCTAGGATGGCTCTCCACTACATTAAGATGAATGTCTCTAATGAGATATTGAGGGAGATAGGTACTTGTACAACAGCCAAAGAAGCTTGAAATTGTCTCAAGACTATCTATGAGGCTAAGAATACCTCTAGGCTTCTCACTCTTAGGAATCAAATCTTTCAAAGTAGCCAAAAGAGTGATGAGAGTGCATCTAGTTATGTTTTGAGAGTAAAAGATATTCTTTCAAGAAGGACGGCCTATGGTATATTGATACTGGAGCCTCTTCACATATGTGTAGCTCCAAGGACTCTTTCTCTTCTATTGCACCTTATGATGGAGTCAAGAAATCAATATACACTGCAAATGATTTTGAATGTCCTATTGAAGGCATAGGGAACATTCTCTTAAAGCTTGCATCCTCTAAAGTTCTTTCTCTCTCTAAAGTTCTTTATGTACCTAAACTTACTAAGAATCTCATTAGTGTTGGCCAATTGCTTGATAGTGGCCTTGATGTAAAATTCAATGTTGATACTTGCACTATTAAGAAGAATGATGAGATACTTGCATTAGGATCTAGATTTGGAGGCATCTATAAACTAGATCCAAATGAGTATGTGAATGCTTGTAATGTTGCTCTTGTGAACAAGCTCTCTATGGAGGAATTATGGCATAGGAGGTTGGGACATCCCAACTACAAATCCATGCTCTCTATGATCAAAGAGGCCAAAGCTATTGGCTTGCAAAAGTCATTCTCCGAGAAGATCAAGCCTTGTGAGGCTTGTGCTATTGCTAAATCTCACAAAAATCCATTTACAAGATCTTCTATCAAAAGCAAGCATCCTTTGAAGTTAATCCACTCGGATGTGCATTTCTCATCAACTATAAGCAAGGGAGGAGCCACTTGTTTTGTTACTTTCATTGATGATTTCACAAGATTCACTTGGATATATCTTCTTGCTTCTAAATCTATGGTGTTTGATCATTTCCTTATTTTCAAAGCTTATGTAGAGAAGCAATTCTCATTCAACATTAAAGCTCTTAGATGTGATGGAGGTGGTGAATATATCTCCAATAAATTTCATGATTTTTGTGAGCTTGAAGGCATCAAAAGAGAGTTTTCTTGTGCCTACTCTCCATCTCAAAATGGAGTGGCCGAGAGAAAGAATAGATCTCTATGTGAATGTGCAAAATCTATGAGAATTGAGACTTTGCCCAAAGATTTTTTTGGGAAAAGCCATTAATTGTGCAAATTATCTTTGCAATAGGCTCCCACATATAGCTCATGGAGAAAAGTCACCATATGAAATCTTATATTTGAAGAAGCCTAAGGTTGATCACCTTAGAGTTTTTGGATGCATATGCTTTGCCCATATTCCCTTGGAAACAAGGAAGAAGGAAGATCCTAGTGCATGCAAAGGAATCATGGTTGGATACTCATCCACCAAGAAGGCCTATAGAGTCTTTGTACTCTCTACTTCTCAAGTTATTAAAAGTAGAGATGTTGTCTTTCATGAAGATCAACATTCATCTTTTTGAGAGGCCAAGATCAAGAAGTCTATGGATGCATCACCTATTATTTATTTTGAAGACAATTATGATGTGATGGGGTCAAGAATTGAAGAAGACTCTCCTCGGATCTTCTCACCAAGAAGATCCATGAAGATAGATCCGAGCCTAAGAGGCTCTCATATGTTGACAAAGACAAACAAGTGGATCTTGATTCCACTAATTATGTTTTTTATGTCTCTCATGAAGAGCCAAAGAATGTACAAGAGGCACTCAATACCAAGGAGTGGTATGATGTCATGAACGAAGAGAATGATGCATTGATCACCAACAATACCTGGGAGCTTGTGGATCCTCCATCCAACAAGCATGTGATTGGTTGCAAGTGGGTATTTCAGATCAAGTTCAATCATGATGGCACCATCAACAAGTATAAATCAAGATTATGTGCAAAAGGATTTGCTCAAATCCATGGCCTTGATTATGAGGAGACCTTTGCACCCGTTGCAAAGATGGTGACAATAAGAATTCTTATTTCTCTTGCTTGTTTCTTTAAGTGGAAGGTGTTCCAATTAGATGTGTCCAATGCTTTTCTAAATGGTTATCTTGAGGAGGATATCTATATGGAACAACCTCAAGGATTCATCAAGGATGAGTCCAAAGTGTGCTTGCTCTTCAAAAGTCTTTATGGACACAAGCAAGCACCAAGATCATGGTATTCAAGACTTAATTCTTTTCTTATCTCACTAGGATTTACTCTTAGTGACTATGATCCTTCCATGTATCTAAAGTTTGTTGATAGCAATATTGTCATTCTTCTAATTTATGTTGATGACATTATTCTTTGTGGAAGTTGTAGCAAGCTAGTTGATGAAACTAAGCTAGCACTTGGATGTGAGTTTCAAATGCAAGATCTATGAGAGATACATTACATCCTAGGCCTAGAAATTGATTTTTTATGAAAATCATGTCTTTATATGCCAATCTAGATATGCTCACTCTATGTTGAAAAAACTCCATATGGAAAATTCTAAGAGCATAGATACTCCAATGGAGCAAATTGTAAAAGATCCTAATAAAGGTCATGAAAGATCCTTTGAGGACATCACACTTTTTAGGAGTCTTGTAGGCTCCTTGATTTGGCTTACCATTACTAGGCCCAATCTAAGTTTTTGTGTGCACAAATTGAGTCAATTTATGCAAGATCCTAAGATCCATCATTGGAAGATGGCCAAGAGGATTCTAAGATATGTATCTTCATCTTGTGATTATGGTCTACTTTATAAAAGTGAAGATCTATCCATTGTTCGCTACTCGGATTCGGACTTTGCAAGAGACAAGATGGATCGAAAGTGTATTAGTGCATACACTATCTTTCTTGGAGGCAATCTAATATCTTGGCTTTCCAAAAAGCAAGATAATATATCTCTCTCTTCATGTGAGGCCGAGTACAAAGCACTCACTACAACTACCAAAGAAGTGCTTTGGATCAAGAGGTTATTAATGGAGCTAAAGTGCATCACGGAAGATGACCTACCAATGATCAAGTGTGATAACACCTCGGCCCAAGCTCTTGCCAATAATCCCATAAGAATAATTTTTTAATACTTCCCACATGTGTGAGTGAGAGTTGGAAGTGATTGAATGCATGTAGTAGTGTGTTTTTGCCATAGAATCAAAGATAGATCTTGAATCTCAATCTAGTCTTGATCTTGGTGCATCTACACACCCTAGGAGATCACAAGTACATGTTGTGGACAGTCCACACGTGTGAAATCTACAATTAGCTGCGTGAGGCCTTTAGAGAAGCCTCGACAAACTACCAGGAAGTAATAGAGAGAGAGTAGGAATATGCAAGGGGGTGTGATTTACATGTAAGCTATGATAATCATCATTCACATGTTAATTAAAATGTTTGTACGTGCAATTTTGTACATGTTTGTTGTATCCCTAATACATTTAGTTCCATTTTGTTCAGTACAAAAAATACAATGCACTGTGGATGCATGGACGACACTTTCGTATGGAGGACAATCAATGACATCCTTGAAGACAATTCAGCTTTTTCATATTTGATGTCAAATGGTTCAAAGTTATTTGCAATGGTCCCAATGCAACTGTCAGGAAAGATGAGAGTGGTTATTTTTCCATTGACTCTACCAAGCTTTGGACATAGATCAAAGTGATACATTTGTTACCCTCCCTTAAAATGGCCAAATTACCCCGCCTGTTGGAATGTTTTCCTATAGGTAGTAAGGTTAGTATTAAGGCTTTATCTAATTTTTTTTGTACCCTGCATAGTTAAATTTTATTGCTATCACATGAAGCTCAATTCAGCTCTGGTTGGATGTATGCATGGCTGCTCTCACTTCCCAAATTGTTTGTTGAAGGTTCTCAACAATGTGAGCATGTACATTTCTTCTCTATCTTCAAGATGTCTATGCTCTTTTGTTGTTAAGCAAAAGATTTTCAATGTACTGCAAAAAGCGCATATTGTGTATAGTAATACCCAAGCAACTTTAACATAGATATGGATACTAACTGTGAGAGATTTCAACAAGTTTAGTCTAGTTTAGTCATATTTTGGTAAATTGTCAATTGAGGCCAAAACTCATTTTAGACTTAGAGATAAACTTTTTGAGGTTATATTAGTTTAAAATAAATTCACACTTTTTGAAAGTGTGGGAAAGTTGGTAGTTGAGTTTGATAGAGATTCAAATTTGAACTTTGGGTACATTGAATCTAGACCCAAAATAGTAGGGTTTTTCATATTGGAGGGAAAGCCAAGTGGCAAAGTAGGGTTTGGACTTGATATATATTGTTGTAACTCATGAAGAAATGAATATTCTCTCTTCTCTCTCTCATTTCATCATTATACATGGTTCCCTTTGGGTTCTACTACTCATTGGTGCACTCTCATGATGTTATCTTGCAATTCTATGTGTAGAATGATCATTTACTGTTATTTTTGGTTCCACACGTGTGAAATACAATAGGGTATTGTAATTGTACAAAAAGCAAATATATTTTATGTTTTGGCTCATGGTTGATCAGTATATCTTAGACTTTGCATCTCATTTTGTATGTAGATGTTGATTTTTCTACCTTGGCAGGATTGTTGGTTTGCTCTCTTTGTAACCAAAGATCAGGGAGATGGATTAGATCTTGAATGATCTGAAATCCTTCACATATTATCAAAGCTTGTGTTTCAGGTTACGAACAAGTCAATCAGGTCTATCAATGATTTGGTGAAGGTATCAAGGCTAGATCATGCTAGATTGGATTCTACATCAATCAAGTTTGGTGCTTATGTAGATTGGATCTTTTGTAGGTCATAACCCTAAAAGGGTTTGAATACTTGATCAATTCTGGTTTTTTATCTCACACACTAGAAATGAGAAACTTTTGATGCATTAGGAAAGCCTAAGTGGTGGCTAATAGATTGCATATCAAGTTTATAGAAATTGCATGTAGAATTTGAGATATTCAATTTTTTGTGATTTTGTCAAAACCCTAATTTTGATTGGATCTCTAGTTTTTGAGATTACTGAACTTCATTTCAATGTGTTTCAATATTAGAAAGTGGCAAGAATCATTAGATTGAGGATAGATCAGAGGTTGATCAAGATTTCACTATTCTATGTGTTGATTTTCTAGCTAGAAGTGTTAGAAGAGATTTGAGAGATTCCATATCTTTGTGATTTATTCTTGAGATCATTTGTTGACATTCAAGAGAGCACTTTGTGCATTGGAACAGGTTGAAAGAAGAAGATCTGGTCATTGCAACATGGCTACAAGTGGTGGATTCATGTTGGAAGACAATGATAGGCTTACCTCAATCGACTATTCTACTTGGAAGGTGAGGATGGAGTCCTTATTGGAGATGAATGAGTTGAGGGAGATTGTTGCAGGTGTGGAGGAGAGACCTCAAGCACCTCAAGATAAAGTGAGGTATGACAAGAGAGCAAAGAAAGCTCTACACATGATTAAGATGAATGTTACCAATGAACTTCTCAAGGATATTGGTAAGTGCACATCATCTTTGGAGGCTTGGGAAGCTTTGAAGAAGCTTTATGAATCCAAGTCTACATCAAGGGTGATTACTCTTAGGAGGCAAATCTTTCAAAGTTTGCAAAAGAAGGTTCAAGTTATATTTAATGGCTTGTTGGATGATCATGCTAATCTTTTTAAAAAAATTTCAATTGAAAAGACTTTGCCAAGTATTGTGGATTTGCAAGAGATCTTGGTGAATGAGGTGTATAGGGTTCAATCAAGAGGAGGTAAATCGACATCGACATCTCATTATGAAGAGGAGGCTATGTTCATCAAAGACAAGTTCAAGGGCAAAGGTAAAGGCAAGTGGTCAAAAGGACAAGATCAAGGTGAGACTTCCTCTTTTGGCAAAAAAAAATATAAGTCTAAGTTGAAATGCTTTTATTGTGGAATCAAATGGCATTTTGCAAATGAATGTTTGAAGAAGCAAAGAGATGAAGGTAGCAAGAAAATCAACTTTACTACTAATGATGAGATCTGTGATTGTGATTATCTTTTGATGTGTTCTTCAAGTCCAATATCAAGTGAAGGTGAAAAAGATTCATGGTGGATTGTTAGTCGAGCTAGTTCACACATGACTAGTCACAAGGAGTTCTTTACTTATTTGGTCACTTATGATGGAGCCAATGGTGGTAAGTGTATTATCGATTGTATCAGTTCAATTTCTATTTGTCTTTCTACTAATAGGAAAGCAAGATTTGATGGTGTTCTTTATATTCCTTCATAGTGACTTTCAAAGAATTTGTTAAGTGTTGGTCAAATGATAGAGAAATGATACATGGTAAAGTTTGGTGGTAATGGTTGTTTCATTACAAAGGAAGAAATCTTGGTTGCTAGGGGCAATAGAAAAGGTAGACTTTTCAAGCTTGATGCTTTTGTTATGGCTAACAAAAAGGATGCAATGGAAAAGGAGAATTGGTATCAATTTTCCAAAGGTACCTTTTAGCATCAATAAGATTGGTGGATCTTATGCAAAGTCTAAAAAGCTTCCTTACGCTAGATCTAGGTCAAGATCTAATATGCTTTTTGGAGATATTCCTCTTTGTGCTAGCTTGGCTAGTTATTGTTGGGAGTCGTGCGTTGCTCCAATACGACTGATGAGAATCGTGAGAAGAAAATTCACAAAACATTTGCGACTCTCTTTCGAGATTCGGATGGAGTTCAGATGCTTTCGCTGGGCACTGCCAGCTGAAACACAGAATGAAAATATAACGAGACTTATCCGTCTCCTTTACAAGTATATTCACAAAACCTTCTTCTTGATCCTCATCTGGTTGATCAGCAAGCAATATTCCTTGAACTTTGAATTGCGAGTCTCCTCTGCTAGGCTTAGGAAAATTTAAAATGCTATTTCAAGAAAATACTGAAAACTTTAATAAAACAAGCCATCTTTGAAAAAAAAATTTAAAAAACAAAACTATAAATTCAACATATTTTTTTACTAAAACATCTCAAAAGGATCACTTTTCTAAGACATCTCTTATTAATGGTGCTTGATATGAAGATTGCAATAGTTGATACTTTGGGAATCTTTAGATCCATATGCTTTGTCAATTTTCCTTTGCATGTAAGAAATAAGGAGGATCTAATCTCAATCAAGAGGATGATGGTAGGATTCTCAAATCTACCGAAAATACAAGTGTGTGATAGAGATTTGCACAGGCTTGAGGAGGAGTCTTCTCAATACAGGGTTCCAAGGAGATCTTCATCCTAAGTGCCTGAAAGATAAAGTGTCTTCTACATTCTTAGACCTTTACCAAATTGTTTCATATTGGTGTTACTGGATGCCAATTCAATCCAATATCTTTGGATAACCCGCCTTTACCTGTGATATTCAATTTTGAATATTACACCCTTCACCTCTTCCATTTCCCATTGTACACGTATCATCCAAAAGAGGAGATTTATCTCTCTCTTGGGAAACGATAAACCTTTTATATTACATATTTTACAGATTTTGTGAAATTCTTTAACGACTAGGCTACCACATAATTTGGTGTCATCGCCGAAGAGACAAATTTTGTTGTGTGTGATTTTTAAGTGTACCAAGTCTACGAATATTGTTCATGTAATGCATGCCAAAAGATCAACTGCACATAGCCATTGAACAAAAATGTTTAGAATGGGAACAACAATTATAAGCCTATAGGAAAGCACATGATTTGTATCTCTAAAGTTTACAAAACTCACCTATAAGGGCCAGATTAAGTCCCCAAGTGTTCAATAATCTTTATAAGGCTTCCGTATCATTTGTAAATTCCTTTGAGAAAAAGCTCTATAACTCACCGAATCCTTCTGAATCTTCATCTTTAGATATAGTTCTGAACAAGAGTCTGAATATGACCCTAATCCACCATCTGAAACAACACCAAGGACCCCACAACAAAATGGAGTGGCCGAGAGGAAGAATAGGACTTTATGTGAAAGTGCCAAAGCCATGAGGTTAAGTGCTAATCTTGGTAAGCCATATTGGGATCAAGCATTGTTGTGTGCTAATTTCTTGTGCAATAGGTGGTCGAGTGCTATTTTGGATGGAAGGACACCTTTTGAGATGCTATTCAAGAGGAGACCGAGTGTCAACTTTCTAAGAACCTTTGGATGCACATGCTATGTCAACATTACTCTTGATGATAGGACCAAGGAGGATCCATCTTCAAGAAGAGGTATTTTTGTTGGATATAGTGAGGTGAGTAAAGCCTACAAGGTTTACATTCCTTCTACTAACAAAGTGATTGTTGGTAGAGATGTCATTTTTTATGAAGGGAACATTCCAAAGGTGTCTTCAAGCATGATTGATGGTAGAGTGGATGGATCTAACATTCGTGATGTTTATGAGAAGGATCTTACTTTGGATGGTGGTAATGATGGACCTTCATCAAGTCCAAATCCAAGGAGAACATCAAGGGAAAGACAAATGCCTTCAAGGCTCACATATGATGAGAAGGGTAAGCAACTGGAAGTGACTCATTTTGTTTTTCTCACATCTTTTGGTGAATCTTCTTGTGTAGATGGTGCTATGCAAGTGGATGGATGTATTCATGATTTTATAGCAAGTAATGGATCTGGAAAAGAAATTTTGCTCAATGACTTTTATGGTCAAGTTGGTGATCAAGAGATTGATCTCAAAAAGCTTCAACAACATGAAAGGAAAGATGGCAAATTGGAACTAGTCAAGAGCATCAAAGGAGAGTCAATTGGCAACGATGTTATGGATATGTTTTTGTAGGTTATTGAAGACTCAAGTAAGGTCAAAGGATCAGCAAGAAAGTGTTGTTCAAGTCTACTTTACTTTTTTTGTCTCATGTTTGAGCATTTTCATGTGGATGTGTGCAAATTGTCAAGATATGGTAAAACTAGCTACATTGGTGAGCATCATTTTGATGTTGGATTTGTACTAGCATTCTTGGTTGGTTTTGCTTATGGAAATGAAGCTATTGGAGCTTCATTATGTCACTCATTCATGGCCAAGTCATCAAGTGATGATAGCATCTTGTGGCAAGATGAAGATGGAGGCTCATTCATAAAGTTTCATGGTGGATACATGGTAAGAAAGGACAAAGAGGGAAGATATAAGCAAGCGATGATTTATCACTCACATTTATTGTTTATTTGCTGTAATTTTTCGGAGAATTCAAAGTTGATATTATGGATGAATCATCTCATTTACATTCTATGTGATTCTTCATGTCATATTGAGGTGGCATATCACTTTGTGAGGGAGCAAGTCATAGCAAAGGAGGTGGAGCTTCAATATGTATCCTCAAGGGAATGTGTAGCTGATATCTTCACCACAGAATTGGGAAAGGACTTTTTCATGAAGCATAGGACTTCTCTTGGAGTGTTTTTAAAGTTTAGGCTTAAAGTAGTTGAAGAGGGAGTGTGAAAGGTTTCAACTAGTTTTGCTATTTTGGTCAAATTTATATACTTGGCAACTGAGGCCAATTTTCATATTAGACTTAGAGTTTGAATTTTCAAAGTTATATTAGTCTAAAAGCATCCAAATAAACACTTTTAGGAAGTGTGGGAAACTATAGAATACGAATTTTGGAGAGAGCAATTTGAGTAGTACATACATTGAATCTAGTCACAAAAATAGTACGGTTTAAATTATGGAGGGAAACCAAAGTTTGAATTTAGGTTTGGACCTGTTATGAAAGGATGTAACTCATGGGAAGAGAAGACATTCTCTCTCTCTCTTATCTCATTCTCGAGGAAGTTCCGAAAAGGTCTTCCTCCTTACCTGTTTTCTCTGGATACATTGACTTGAGCTAGATGATGTAACTATTTTTTTGAGATGTTCCACCATGTTGTGTATTTCGATGAAATGTTGGTTTGGCTTGCCAATGCAATTTCTCCATTCCTTGGGATGACCAAATACTTAGAGTATCGTAAGCTTTTGCAAAAAATGATGCATGATGTCGTAAAATGTGTTGCAATATCAGAGATACAAATATTGTCATATTAATCATTTTAAATTTAGCATATGTGCAATGAGATTATAAATCGAAGAGTTAGTTACATTGAAAAGAGATTTACCATATAATGCGTAATATGATCTTCACCCCAGGCGTCTTTAACTGCATCCACAAACTCAATTGTTGATTTCAACTTTTTTAATCCTCGTTGTTCCTTTTTCTTCAAAATCCTTTGTGGCATTGAGTACATCTATCCAAATTGAGTATTGGATTTTAGTTGGTTTTCCGGAATGATTCGATAAGAAACGACGAGCTTTGGATGCTCCTATACTTGGTTTGCATGGGATGTTTCCCGTTTTTCTTGAAAGCTTCTCGTCCTTTTGTATTTTAGCATGTCCTTTATGAAGTCCCACTTTTGATAAAACTTCTTCCAATCGAGCTTTTGCATTTTTGGCTAATGACTCTGGCTTAGTATTCCAAGCAAACCAAATATGAAGGTATATCAATTTTTTGATAATTCTAACCTCTCCATGTAGTGTACAAATGTGAACATTTTTAAGCGGAATCGATAATACTGGTTTCCAAGTCGGATCTTCTATATCCCTTGAAACTCTCATGCTCTTCGACATGTCATGTGTAGTTTTCATGCAATAGAGGCATGGATGTTTTGAATTTGCTCCATGTGAGACGTTGAACATGCACTTCAACGACTTCAGGTCTCTAGCCAAATGCCATTCCACCTTAAAGTCACCTATTCCAAGAACATTGAGTGGTGTGTCACTCATATGATTCTTAATTATCTCTTGATATTCTGTTCTACTAAAAATCCAAAATAGAATGTCATGATCTTCTTTTAAAACTTGTTTGAAACACAAAATCATGAACTTTTTTAGGAGAATTGAACTCAGACCTATAATAACAAAACAATATTAGCTTAAAACACAAAACCATTAATTCTCGAAATGAATTAGTTGCTAGTACTCAATAGAATAGATTTAAACCTGGAAGGCTGCCAACCACCAAATATTATTTTCGGACTGCACACTGAAATCAAGACTCTCCGAGTTTATCGTATTGCTTAATCCTCTCTAATCTGATTTGAAAGGGCCGAGATGCTCCTTGTATCAATTTTTGGTCAATGATCTTGTCGACTTCGCCCATAAGGGCCTCTACAATCTTGGACTTGATTCGAGAATATCGTTGACTTCCAAGTAGACTCGTCATTGACTTGGCTGTAAGTATTGCACTCAAAGACTTTCCAATCATGTCCTTGTCTTTCAGATTTTCATTGGTGACTAAAGCTGATCTGCAAAAGAAAAATAAGATTTAGAAAAAAAAACAATTCACAACCATTGAGTGCTAGATGAAACAAAACACATGAATAGTTTAAAACATAAGTTTACTTGAAAGCATATATTCTTTTTTTCCATTGACCCCCACTTGTTGAAAGCTTGTCAGTACTTCTTAAAATAACTCTTTTCACTTATTGTTCAGTATTTTCTTCCGTAATGTATTTAGTTCTACATTTATTTGACAATATGAGGTACGCAATATTTGCACAATTAGTTTCATATTGTCGCTTTCTTGGTTAAGGTTTAATATAATATCTTGCAAACAAGAATTATCTATCTTCAAGATTTCATTCTCTTCTTTTGTTTGCAAAAAAATGGTTTCTTTTTCTCGGTAGTCAGTAAGCAAACCATTCAGCATATTTTCCAAACAATGGATTTTTTTCATTGAATTACTAATGCCATAACTTTTCAATCTTTCAGAATAACCAAATAGACCATTGTGTCCTTCACACAAAAACAGTATGAGTTGTGTGACCGATCTAAAATTTGGATGTTGCATTAAGCTTGGATCGATTGGATACAAACTTCCATCAACCCATAAATCACAATGTTTCTTGTCTTCCGTCCTTTGGTGAGCTAATAAGGTGGATTCTTTCAGATTTTTTCTCGATAGTGGAGCATATTATGTGGGAAGATCAATATGGAGATGATATTTAGACATCTTAATAATCGATAGATTAATCTAGTAGAAAACCAACTTGTTATATATCTTGTAAGCTATTAAAACTCGTTTAATTTTAAAAAAAATATTTAATTGGAAAAGTTTGAAATGACCTTGGCGCTCTTTTTGATCCATCACACTCCATGTTTCTTGCCTTATATGCAAAATCAAAGCTTTGCAGTTATGAGCAAAATAAGCAAAATATTTTTTCAATAGATGTGTGTTGAAATTGCAAAAGTTTGAAATAATCTTGCCGCTCCATTTGATCCAACACACTCCGTATTTTCATAATTGCAAAAATTTAGATTCACGTCACGCGTTGCGGCTACCCAACTTCTAGTTAACTACATATGTTACTAGTGAGGTCAAGTCATCGGAGCTGTGCGGGCAGACCAAAAACTCGATCGGAGTTTTAAAATCTGACGATTTTCTCTCTCTTACGTGGCATTTCTTAGACAGCCCTTTTGGGCCTTGGAACTCCTCTAATGGTGATAAAAGGTGATCTACATGGCCAATGATGGTGATTGTGCAACCAAAGGGATTCGTAGAATTCCTATTTCTCTCTCTACTAAAGTTCAAGAATGTTGTGGAATGTCAATTCTGTTGAATTCACATGTGTGGGACGCCCTACACATGTACTTTTGATCTCCTAAGCCCAATAATACCATAAAGATCAGACTAGCATTGATTGACAATAAGCAAGCTGATCATACAAGAAATATTATTGTATTACAAGCAAGATCTGTCAACAAAACATGAAACTAAGCACAATAAATGCCTCAACTCAGCTAGAGAGAGAAAATGAAAGTGCAAACTTGAGTAACGAGAGAGGACACAAAGAGCTTAGTCTCCAAATTTGCATTACACACAAATTTCATCATCTTCTCAATGAGAGTACATCACATATATATAGATCCATGGACTCTTCTCCTACTTTGAGTTGAATTGGAGTTATGAATCCACCTCTCAAGCTATCTAGACTTATTCAAGCCACCTCACCATGTCTAATTGGGCCACCTAGTCTTTTCATGCATTAAATGTGGTGCAAAGTACAAATGGCAATTCCTATGGTAGCTCAAGTTTCTACTTCTCCCTACCTTGAATATTTTTTTCTAAGATGGGTCTTTACTAAGCCAAAAGAGCTCAATTCATCTTTGGCATTTTTAGGACCCCTACTTACAACATTAGATAGATTTTTCCAATATTTTGACACTACTCCTAAAAATGTATCTAATATGGATCAAGCATCGATCTTGAGATAAGACCAAGATTAGATCTATGCTTTGAGAAGGCACTTTTGCAAAGTGGCTTTGTGAGAAGATCAGCAATACATGAAGATGTGTCGACATGTTCCAAGTTAATTTCACTTCCAATGAGCTTTTCCCTTACGAAATGGTGTGCCACTTCTATATGCTTGCTTCTTGCATGAAAAATAGAATTGTTTGCAAGATCTTGGGCCGATATGTTGTCACATTTGATCAAGGGAAGATCATCTTCTTTGATGCACTTTAGCTCCATGATTAACCTCTTGATCCAAAGCACCTCTTTAGTTGTTGTAGTGAGTGCTTTGTACTCGGCCTCACAAGAAGATAGAGATATGGTATCTTGCTTCTTTGAAAGCCAAGACACAAGATTACCTCCAAGAAAGATAGTATATGCATTAATGGACTTCCGATCCATTTTATCACTTGAAAAATCGGAATCCGAATAGCCAATAATGGTTAGATCTTCATTCTTGTACAATAAACCAAAATCTTGAGTAGAAGATACATATCTTAGTACTCTCTTGGCCATCTTCCAATGTTGGATCTTAGGATCTTGCATGAATTGACTCAATTTGTGCACACAATAGCTCAAATCGGGTCTAGTGATAGTAAGCCAAATTAAAGAGCCTATAAGACTTCTATAAAGTGTGATGTCCTCGAAGGATATTTCATCACCTTTAATAGGATCTTTTACATGTTGCTCCATGGGATAGAATATTCCATATGCTTAACAAACATAATTGCAATTTACATAACAGATCACATATTGCTAATCCATTGAAAAACATGGAGAAGCTATTGCTCAAAGTGGTTGAAAAACACCATTAAAGCTATATATATTATATAATTCCAAAACCACATACATTATCATGACAAAACCATTGAAAAAGATGGTCCTGATTTCGTAATTAGATCATGGCAATTGCATACATGAATGAATTATAGTAAGTATGAATGCCAATGATTTCTTGTGAATGGTGTGCATCTTAAATATAAGTAAGGAAAGTATGAAATTTACTGATGTGTAATTGGAGATCATACTAAATATTTCAAAAAAAAATTGAATGATAATGGAAATGATTTCATACAATACACCAAATTGAACTCTAATTGTGATCTATCAACTTCTAAAGCAACATCATATGTATCTTAATTAGATCATGATAAAATATTTGTATACAAAGTTTGCTTGATTGGAGAGAATATGAGGATTAGTAAATGGAAAACATTTATATCATTGAAAAGAATATTTGAGATGGATTACTTATGAGGTGAATGGGTTCAAACTTATGTTACCTTCTAGTATATTCTATGGCAATATCCGAACTAGAAACCCAATGACTGGCTTCATAATCATACCAAAACCCCGCTATAGTGTTATGAACACTATTAAGCAACACACAAAACGTACCACGTATTATGGCGACCACGATGGGATTTAGATCCATGAAAGCTAGATACTCTAGTGGTATCCTAGTTCATATTGCCATAGAAGTATAGAAAATGCTTAAATGATAATCATTTGGAGTGACTCAAAGAAGAATTCAAAGATGAATAGTTCAATAAGATAAAGATGATTTTTTTTTTTCTATAAAAGATGTTCATGAAGTAAGAGTGTTTCTAGGATTATGTGGTTACTATAGAAGATTTATACGGAATTATGATCAAATATCTACACCCTTATATAATCTTCTTAAGAAAGAAGTTACTTTTAATTGGTCATCTATATAAGAAAAATTCTTTCAAGATCTCAATTATTGTTTGATGTTATTATGAATCAAGACTAATCATAAGATAAAGAAAAAACAAAACAAAAGGTCCTGTATGAATAAAAAAGTATCATTTAAACAGGTGCCTTCAGCCCTAATTGTTCATAATTGGAGAGTTAGAGCAGTGGTGGTTATAGAAAAGCTATCCTTGCTTAGAGACTCTGAAATAGAATTAGAATTTTTGGATATATTAGTCGAATATTTAACTTATCTAGAATAACCTACATGTCCGTTCTTCCAAAAAGTCATAGAGTACCTAGAGATTATATATGACTAGTTTATTATTTAACCCTTTGTGAAGAAACATATAATACATGATTATATAGGTCCATGTTCAATATTGTCTTTGCTTAATAATGGACAATATGACTGAAAATAATCAGTATTGAGATGCATATGAATACTCTAGTTAAAGTGAAATAAGTCTAGATCGTCAATTCATATTACAAAAAAAAAAAAATTATACAAATCATGAATGGAGATAGCATCCACTGATGAGGATATAATAGTGACTATACATTGTTGGAATATTTGGCAAATTTCTGAATCTGATCAGCAATCTATACTATCATATATATCAGAATTATATAACCAAGAATCCATAATCCACATATGTCTCAATACTACCTATACATTAGATGGACAATCTTGGGTTCTTGTAGACTCTGAGGTACGAGAAGAAATAGAAGATAATCTACTTAGTGGAAGTTACTCTAGTATCACTTAGAGTATCTACAAGGTATACTAAGAGTGATATTTATAGAAGACAGAATACAAGATATCCATCCGACCTTTGTCCATAATGAATAATACTACTAAAGATGATCAATGATAGTCTACATTATAGAAGGGAAGGTAATTTGTACCATTATGATATAGAGTGGATTCTTAGTGTCTTATTTCCTTATAAAATAGAATTATGTTGGTGATATAACCTTCGTGAAAATATTACCAATCTACCTAAGGGTTGAAAGTACTACTTATTACATGCCAATACAGGAGTGAGATATATTGTTTATCCTATAGAACCACCATATAGTCTTTCTTATATCTCCTTGGTACCACCTAATCCCTATAGAGAAGATTATTATACTAAAACCAACGATTATAGATGGGAAGCTAATCTGTTAAATAAAACAACAATAGTAGATTTATATAGATATGCATACCCTTATGGTCAAGCAGGGAGATCTGCGTTATCTTTTTTTATTGTGTTAAAGAAACGACTTAAAATATATCAAAAGGAAGAGAAAATTGACGAATCTAAAATTCCATATCATGAACATCTCGAGTGGAATAGACCTTGTGAGGTATTATATAGAGGAAACTGTATATGGTATGAATCTCCTAAGGAAACCTCACATGGAATAGGTGAAATAAGAGTAACTCAAACCAATCCTCAAGGAAACTTAGTAAGGAAATATGAAGTATTAATCAAGGGAATTTGGCATTCTTATCGACAAACTTGGGAACAAAGTGAATCTAGACCTGTTTACAAGATAGTGAAAGTAATAAAAAATGCCAGGACTAATAAATAGAGAGAGAGACAGTTATCTTGCTACTATAACTATAGATTGTTATCAATTCTGGATAAAGTCTGAATCTCAAAGAAAAGTGATATTAGAGTTTCTAACAACATTATATGAATTGGGTTTAATTGATCATACATATTTAAATATAGAATATACCTTGAATGGCATATGTTGGGCCACTGTAGACTCTGAAATTAGTGAAACCATAGAGGAAAGTTTACCCAGTGGAAGTTATTCTATCAAGGCCCCAGAACATCTATAGAAGCAATATAAGTGCTTATTACAGAAGATATATGACTATAGTATGGGACTATTTTATAGACCATCCTGGAAGAATATAGAAACAATTCAGCCTATAGTTGAAACTAATCAAGCTTTCTCTCAGAGTTGGCCCACTCTGACCACTATTCAAGAAGTACAAGGCATTTTATCCTTAACAGAGGGATGGAGTAGATTTATACCATCTTACCCTGAAATGATAGAATCATTCAGTGAGTTGGGTAATAGCGAATACTTCTATTGGGGAGAACAAGAACAACATTTATTTAACAATCTTGTTCGATCTATGGATATTGCGGGAAATATATTGATAGATATTTTCAATGATATCTATATAGATGATGATTAAAGATCTCTATGTTAGAGATTGCTTGTGATGAATGACTTCAACCCATAGACCATTACAACTTTACTTGAGAATATGCTTTCCTTCAGCAGAAATCTCTTTTTATTCTCAGGAGTTATTTAATATAAGAGCTAATTCTATGCATCTTGGTGATCCAAGAGAGTTTGATCTAAAACTTACCTTTTTCTTTGAAACAAGAACTTTTTGCATAATAGCTCAAATATACATGTTCGGTACTTGGCATACCTCAGAATTTCAGGAATTTAGTAGTTACAATCTATAAACATTAGTAAGTCAATGAACAAAAAAGGTGGAATTTTTAAAATTGACTATACTATGATAAAAATGTTGTGATGATGTTGGACGAATGATATTAAGTGATAATATTGGTGAATTCTTGGAAGGAACTTTCTTATGATGATTGAGTAGAGCAGAATCTAGTAATCAGTGATGCTGATTAATGTATAGTGTTGGACAAAGAGGTGTAGGTGTGAAGCCTAGCCCCACCATCCTAACCTTGAGGTATTATTTTGAAGTAGACAGGAAGTCACTCAAAGTAAACCACATGAATGTCTTGAATGAGTGATACTCAGTTTGACAAACAAAGAGAAGAGAGAGATCGAAGAGCTCAAGAAAGAGCTTGGAGAAAAGAAATTTGAGAAGCTAGCTAGAGAAACTGGAGAAATTATAAACAATATAAGTGAACCAATAACAAAAGAAAGAGCATTCTCACCAGATAAGACATCATCAATAAAGGATTCAAATAAGATCATAGAAAATTCAAAAACAATGGAGGAAGAATTATCAAATAACACAAATGACAAGAATAACACAAGTAGTATATCATACCCATCTAAAACTAGAAGAAACACAAGAAGAAATAAAAATGAGAGGACTCATGCAATCCTTCCAATTTTTAAAGCAAGAGAAGATGAGGATACAGATTTACATATTCAAAGATTCATGTATGTGTGTCGAGCACATTTAGAAGATGATGATGAAGATATGTTTAGACTGTTTCCCGCTACTTTAGAGGGGTCAGCTCTAGAATGGTATTCACAGTTGAATTATAGTAAAGTATCTACTTGGGATAAATTGAAAACCAATTTTTTGGATAGATATAGACAAATCAACTATGCTAATAAAATTATAAGACAGTTAGGTCAAATCAAGATGAGAGAAAAAGAAACTATTAAAGATTTTGTGAGTCAAATATAATCTTTGGCCAAAAACCTACTAGAACCTCCTAGAGAGGAATTTTTCATAGCTTGGTTTGTACCTGGATTACCCTATGAGATGCGTATGTTCTCAATTCTGAATCACCAAAAACATTTGAAGATGCAGTTTCAAGAGCTATAGCTTTGGAACATGCTACTAAAGTTATGGGAGAATCCTCTAAAACAAGACAAAAAGCATGGGTGGATGTATCTTTAGAAGATAATTCAAATTTTAATAAAGGATCAAGCGAAGATAAGAATAGAGGAAATAATTTTGAGGAAGTATTAAGGAATTCATTAAGGCAAGTGAAAGATGAATTATTAAACACGGTCAGTCAAAAAATTAGTGAGCTCAATATAAAAGGACATAATGAACCTCAAAGACTAGGAGTATGGTGTACTAACTATAGAGGCAGTGGACATATCACCAATAATTGTCCTTATCAACAACAATTGTATCCACCATCTTCTATACCTCCACCATTACCAATGATTATGCCTTTGACCTCAAAATTTTGTGAAATTTGTAAAAGATCAAATCATAATACTATAGAATGCTATTATAACAAAAATGGACGGGGAGGTAAATTAAGAAATCCTGTAGTGGCTAATGTAAATCCTGAATATTATCATGGACAAAATTATCTTCCTGTTGTGTTACCTACACCAGCTTTTTATAATGGATCGTCTACACAAAATATGAATTATACACCACCATATAATGGACTTCCTTATTATCCAGTCTATTTGACTCATTCTCAACCACAAATGCCAATATCATCATATGGACAACCACAATTCAGCCAATAACAGTATAGAAAGAATTATAATAATGGAAATAATTCAAACAAAAGATCTTATCCAATTAAAAATAACATACAATGTTATCGATGCCAAGGGATGGGGCATATGGCAAATGAATGTCCGAACCCTAAGAATGCAGAATTTAAATATATATGTAAAAATTGTGGTGGAGAACATTTCCAAAAAAAAATTCCAAAAAATGTAAAACAAAAGGGAAAATTGGAAGCTTCTAGTACCAACTTAATTCAAGTAGAAGCTATTTCCAATCCTCAGGAGAATGACATTATGGTTGGAGCTATTACTAGAGCACAAGCTATTGCTAATCCTATATCTCCTATGATAAATGAGACCATGGGATTACCGACGATAGAACACAAGAAGAATGTAGATAAGCCACTTATATATGAAGCAATATATCTTAGCAGAGATGCAGATAGAGAAGTTCATGAGGAAGAAATGAATGAGATGGAAAGAGAATCTCCCTTCATGGCGTTTCAAAAGCCACCAAATCCAATAATAAATCACTCAAGAAACAAGGGCAAAAAGATACTAGGTATATCAAAAGGAGTGAAATACTATGATATAATTAAAGATCTAGGCTCTATGATACCCAACATATCTTTTGCATAGTTAATACAAATATCACCACAATGCAAAAAAGCTCTTTATAAATCTCTCACAAAGAAAATTCCTTATGAAATCCATTCTCATAATATTACTACATATGCCCTTAATCCTATGATAGATGTTGATGTGAACGATTATTATAATAAGGGAGTTTTCATAGATGGAGGATCTGGAGTAAATATTATGCCAGAGAAAATTCAAATGAAAGTTGGGATAGACAATCTGGAAAATGCACCTTTTATTATAAGAATGGCAGATCACAAAAAGGTAAAACCTCTAGGTATTGCAAGAAAAGTTGAAACTTGTATAGCAGGAGAGAAGTATGGAGTAGATTATGTGGTTATTAAAATGCATTCTATCAATACTCCATATCCACTTCTCCTAGGAAGGCCATGGTTGAAACAAGCTAAAGTATCTCATGACTGGGATAAAGATACTTTGATAATACGGACAAAAACAGGAAAACTGTTAAAGTAAAAATGACCACTAGTTCTAGCTTAACTGGAAGATTTGGGCTAGAATATGATATTTCCTCTGAAAATGAAAATGACACTACAAACTGGACTTCATCTATAACTACTAGTGATTACCAAACTAGTGATCCTCAAGTTGGCTTTATATTACAAGAAACAAAAGTTAATCAAAACAAAGCAATAAAGGAAGAAACACCCATAGAAATTGATCCATACGTATTAAATTCATCATTAAAAATTGATGAAAGAGTATGCGAGAAAATAGAGAGTGATATGGAATTAATCGATTGGCTAATATCTAGTACAAATTACACTATTGATGTACAATGTAATATGGTGATGTGTAATGAACCAGATATTGAAGATAAGGAAAGAAGAGTTAAACAGAGAAATGATCAACATCTAGAAAGAGAAATATCTCAATATCCACCTTCCTTTCAAAAGTATGCAGTAGAGGATGTAGAGATAGCTACAAGACTTGCCTATGTTGGAAGTTATATTCAAAATCCTATGGATCCTATAGAAGGACAATACTCCCGAGCTCCAGCTACTATTAAAGTTAGGAAAAGAAGGGGAGGAAAAATTTGTCTCCATTGGTGCTCAATTGTCCTACAATGATAGAATCCAGTTACAAGATCGGGAATACAGTGACATATTTGCTTGGAATCATAAAGATTTAAAAGGAATACCCCCAAGCATATATACACATAAAATAGAATTACTACCCGACACGCAATCGATAAGGCAAAGACCTTACAAGCTTAATCCAAAATATTCATTATTAGTAAAAGAAGAAATACAAAAGCTATTAGATGTGGGTTTCATATATGAACTACCCACTAGTGAGTGGGAATCCCCTATAGTCATTGTACCCAAGAAGAATGGTAAATTAAGGATATGTGTTGACTATAGAAAAATTAATGCATCCACAAAGAAAGATTATTTTCCACTACCATTTATTGATAGTGTGTTAGATGCAGTTGGTGGACACCAATTGTACTCTTTCATGGATGGCTTTAGTGGCTATAATCAAGTATCAATACAAGTAAAAGATCAGCCAAAAACTACTTTTACTACTGATTGGGGGGCATATGCTTATAAATTCATGCCTTTTGGATTATGTAATGCCCCAGCTACGTTTCAAAGAGTGGTTACACAAGCCTTTAAAGAATATCTACGAGATTTCATGGAAATTTTCTTAGACGATTTTAGTGTATTTAGTGGTAATGAACCCCATGTGATTCCACTTAGAAAATGTTTTGAGAAATGTAGAACATATGTTATAGCTCTAAATCTTGAAAAATGTGTTTTTGGAGTAAAACATGGAATCTTACTGGGTCATATAGTTTCTAGAAATGGGATTATGACCGAACCACAAAAAGTAAAAGTTATAGCTGAATTACCTCCACCAAAGAATATCAGTCAAGTAAGAGGATTTCTTGGACACTATGGTTATTACAGACGTTTCATAGAAAAATATGTTATATTAGCACTTCTACTCACTAAGCTTCTAAAAAAAGATACAGATTTTGTTTGGAAGGTTGAGTGTCAAAAATGATTTGATCTTTTGAAGCAAAAACTTATTGAAGCACCTATATTAATCGCACCAGACTGGGACAAGGAGTTCCACGTACATATTGATGCTTCAGGATATGCAGTAGGAGTTATGTTAGCTCAAGTTGATGAGAATAAAATAGATCATCCTATTTATTATGCCAGCAAACAACTAATACAAGCTGAAATGAATAATAGTACTACTGAAAGGGAAGGATTAGCAATGATATTTGCAGTTCAAAAATTTAGATATTATTTATTGGCTAATCCCTTTGTATTTTATGTGGATCATCATGCATTATTATATCTAGTTAATAAACCTAATGTGACAGGGAGATTGGCTAGATGGTTACTCTTACTACAAGAATATATATTTAAGATAATCCTTAAACTAGGAAGGGTTCATTTGCTAGCTGATCATTTATCTAGGATTATTGATGAAACAAAGAAAGAGGAAGAAGATGCACTTGTGGGCATTTGTGATGAAACACCAGATGCCTTTCTCTTCCAAGTAGATGCAGTTCCTCCGTGGTACTTTGAAATCTCTGAATTCCTATCACTAGGTTATTTTCCACTGGGAGTACCCCTTAAAGAAAAAAGACGAATAGTAAACCAATCAACAAGATTTACTCTTATAGGAGGACAACTATATAAAATGGGTTCTGATAAAATATTATGAAGGTGTGTACTACCTCATGAAATACCTATAATACTTAGAGAAGCACATGAAGGTGTGTCAGGAGGACATTTCAATGGAGATACAACTTCTAGAAAAATTTTACAAGCAGGTCTGTGGTGGCATACTCTTCAGAAAGATTCTCAAGAATATGTTAAGTCATGTGACGCATGCCAAAGAGTCGGGAAACCTAATGATTTATTTGCCATGCATTTAAATCCTTTTCTACCATTAGCTCCTTTTGAGAAATGGGGTTTAGATTTTGTTGGACCAATAAGTCCAACAACAAAAGCAACACAATGTCGCTATATCTTAGCTGCTATAGATTATGGTACAAAATGAGTGGAGGCTAGAGCTTTTACAAATAATACCCAAAAAGTAGCTGCTCAATTTCTGTATGAAAATATAATATGCAAATTTGGATGTCCTATTGAACTTATTAGCGACAGGGGAAAACACTTCCTAAATGATACTACAGAAGTATTGACTAGAGACTACATGATTGTGCATAAAAAATCTTCACCCTACTACCCTAGAGGAAATGGACAAGCTGAATCCACAAATAAAACTATATGCAAGATACTCACGAAAGTTTGTGAAAAACATCGTACAGATTGGGATAAAAAGTTGAATATTGCATTATGGTCATATAGAACAGGTTATAAGGTTACTACTCAACATACTCCTTTTAATCTAGTATATGGACTAGAAGCAGTAGTGCCATTAGAATATCAAGTTCCGAGTTTAAGAGTAGCCATAGAAGAAAGATTGGGAGATGTGGATTCATTACAAGAAAGGCTTAATCGACTTAACCAACTAGAAAAACAAAGAACTAGAGCACTTTTTACCCAAGAAGTAGATCAAAATAGAAGAAAAGCGTGGCATGATAGACATATAAAAAAAAGAGTTTTCGAAGAAAATGATTATGTACTGTTATACGATAGTAAATATCAAAAACATCCTAGTAAGTTGAGAATGAGATGGTGATGTTTATCCTAATGGAACAGTTGGATTGGAAAACCTACAAGGAGGAAATTTACCTGTTAGAATAAATGGTATGAGATTAAAAAAATACTACAAAAGATGATATCACATTATATAGGTTTCAGTGAGATTTACAAGTATTTTATTTCTTGTTGAGAACATTTTTTTATGCTAGAATTTTATTCAAACTAATATAGTAATTTCGGCTATTGTGTGTTTTGATTTTTTTTTCTTATTCAGGATTGGGAACCGATATTACATCGTTTAGGGCATCTACTAGATTCCATGAATAATGACCATGAGTATCATTCACCTATGGGAATAAGTTTTGCTTCTATTCAAGATCAAGAGATGGATCTTGAAACTGAGGTATTGCCTTGTGATGTAAATAACCATCCAATGAATTCAAATGGAATAGAAAAGGTTGATAATATTCAAGATACATCTATACCAAGACAACCTATTCCAATAAATAGAGAACTAGAAATAATACCAATTACAGATGATGAAAATCGTACTACTATTCCATAGAAAAAAAAGAAGAAATGATATTCAAGAGCGAACGAATGAGATCAGAAAAATTAAAAACATTATAATACGAAAAGATAATGAATTCAGTGTTCTTACCCTAGAATGTGATAAAGGAAAAAGAGCATATAAGTCATTAGAATTAGTAATGAAAATCCAGTCATCCATATATGAAGAAAAATTGAGGACTACTAATTTGATCAACTTTCAACAAACTGAAGAAATATTTATGTTGAGACAAAAATGTGCCTCATTTTCTATAGATCTTAAAAAATATAAACAAAAAGAAGAAAAAAACTTGCAAGAAGAAAAAAACAAAAAATTAATAACAAGTCAAAGCAGTTTTCCTATCACCCCGGTGTATGGACAAGAAATATTTCTCGATAGAAACTATTATGAACGTTTTGATAATTATGTTATATACATTCCTCTTCCTGAATTTCCTATAGTGCATCAAGAGTTAGAGTTAAGGGCATCTACTAGTGAGTCTAAGAATTTGCTTTTCAGATGGCCTATAATTCAGGGATCATTCAAATCCTATACTGATGTGTGTGCCAATTTAAGAATGTTTCATTCATGGTCAAGATTTAATGGCAGTTCATCAGTAAGATTAGCAGGACATTATGCCAACTATTTATATTTATGGTTGGAAAGACCATGGGGTTACAAATGTAAACCGAAAAAACTTAAGTTGGAACGTTGGTGGTGTAATCCCAATGTATCTATGGAAAAGAATTTTGATTTAATGTTATATATTTGGATCAGAAATGAACAAGTAATAGAGAGAAAAATATTGAACGAAATTGTCCAACACAAATTCTTAGAAGGGGCAAATCCAATTTTCATTGATAATAATGGAATAAAAGTACAGAGCCCTTCTAGAAGTTTTACGCCTTGAACAGATGAGTGTTGAACGGTTCTTGAGTAAAATAAATATTTATATGTGTATATATGTGAATACATTTAATAAGTGCATAACATCCACAATTTACACTTACATCAATTAGACACAGTGGTGTATGCATCCATTTGATGAAAAATCTGAGACCTTGTATTTCATGTCTACTTGCACAATACATTGATCTGAAGATGGGATGCAATGTTTTAATGCCTAGGATGGGCATTTTTGTTGAATAGTGTCATGAGAGTGGTATTGAGAGGAAATATGAAGATTTGGAATGGATAAAACATTACCAGTGGGGAGGTGAGTGAAGAAAAAAAAAAAAAAAAAACACCTATTGATGATTATGGATCTATGTCGAAGACATCTGTTGCTGTTGAAGACCATCTTGGATCTTTTATTGAGAGTATTTGTGAGATCTTTGAGTGATGAGTGGAAAAATGAGTGGAGAAAATATGATGAGTGTCTTCTATTTTGTTGTTCATAAGGTCTTGAGAATTATAATTGGATCATAGATTTTCTTTGGTAAGAATAGAAAATATCAGATCTCATTCAAAATCTATCTATGAGAGTAGAAATGTGAGGTATAGCATGAATATTTGCTTGAAAAAAAAGTTCTACCTATTACTTAAGGGAGTGAACAGATTTTTTATGAGAATGAGATATATTCACAATGTGAATGACGAAGATCCAACTTTTAGAACCGGTTGCATTGCACACACTACATTATATGAAGACCTAGACACAAAGCTAAGAAACTGCATTCATATCTTGTTACGACAATGAAGATTGCATCAACATTTCCCAACAATGCATGATTTTGATGATGGGCATTACATTATGATTTGATGGGAATGGGAGCATATTTTCTTCAGACACAAATGGGATGTAATGCAGGATTTTTATTCTGGATAAAGACAATGTTGCTGAAAGATCTAAAGGTTGAATCAATGGCCTTTGGATTCATGTTGTTGAGTAATAATGGTTAGCATCACACTATATTGTGTGCTGAGCCCATTAATTGATGAAGAAAACCTTGAAATGCTGAAAAGATGAAAAGATCGTAAGGCTAAATCAATGGCTTTATGATACAAAATCAAATGTCAAAGACTATTCCCTCTGTTCGCAAGGACGCTTCACATTTAAGTTGGGGAAAAACATGTAGTGCATTTTTCTGGTCAAAATTTCAAAATTTCAGCAACTACAATCATTGATGCTGATTTTCTAGAAAAAAAATGTGCTAGATGTATCTCATATGCGCAAAATCTACTATTATGCCACTTTTTACTGATATACGAATGTGGCTATATAAAAGAATAGCTATGAAATCCTATGGCCTGTTCAAATGTCATAATCAATTTTCAAATGACAGTTATATTAGACAAATTAGAGCTATTTTTACTACGTTACTATTTTTAGTAAGTCTGTTAAATAGCAATAAGCTATTTTTAGCAACACTCATAAGTGACTTTGATGGATGATAATATCGACAGTTGCTAAGTAGTTTTATTAAATGGCAATTTTTTGCCATATTGTAATGATGAAATATACCTTATATTATGATTAAATAAAGATGCCCAGGTACCTTTAAGGCACTGACTTAAGTTTCAAGGAAAGGTCGAAAGGCTAAGGGTCCTGCAAACAACGACAATCAAAGTTCAGTTCAAGACGAAAACAACAAACCAGAAAAAATACGACAATTAAATCAATGGTTGTGACAAGTAATACCCTTTTTAAGGTTAAGAATGTCTTTTATGAATTGGGACCATGACCTTATTATAAAGGTCCAGAAGAATACCGCAAAGTAAAATACAGTGATTAAGTTTGGTATTGTTTGACTAGTAGCTAACAACAATTTTCAAAAAGATTATCGAAGACAATTGGAAACTTCAAGCTGCAGCCAAGTAATGAAGTAACATTACTTTACAGTTTAATAAGTGCTTGGGGAAAAATCAAAGAATTCGGATCGATCAACTATTGATAGAGTTAAAACTATGCTTCCAAAATGGCAGTTGGTCTTGTAAGTCAATGAAGTGTGTGTCTCTACGGAAAATGAAGGACTAACACATCACAAATGTTGCAATCATAATTGGGTGAATTGGTCCAAATACCAATAATTAATAATTTTGAAGAAATTGTCCTAGGAAGGCCAAAATGGTATAGAACGGCCTTTATATCAATATGAAAATTAGGGAGCTTTATTGAAGGCATTTTTCCCTTCAATGAAGTTTAGTTTTGAAGAAAATACACTTCTAAAAGTCGTTGGAAGAGGTCCTACCATGGACTCTTTGATAATTCAGAGCCCACATATCCTTAATCGACACTTGTCAAATGGACCTGAAACTTTTTATCATAATGAGTAAAGTCAAATTCAATGAAATGGATTCAATGGAGAAGGAAAGATGTTGGTGTTTTCAAGTGGAATGGAAATGAACTGTTTTCTCTCAACGAGGAGAAGAAGAAGGAAGGATCCGGGAGGAATTCATTCATTCGTTCGAGTGTAGAAGAGAGCTCTTGTTTTCTTGGTTATGAGCAGAGATCATTTTCTAATGTTCTGGTGATGAAGAGAGTCAGGGATTCATCTGCTCCATTCTCTTCCTTAATGATTTGCTATGATGTTCGTTGATTCTGGAGTATGAAGATGGCAAGAACAAATTTCATTCAGATCTGTGCGCTCTCTTTCCTATTGTTTTTTCGTCGGTCGGATCTCCCAGTCTGAATGCGTTAAACAGACAATCGTTTATCTCTCCTCTACGCCTATCTCCCTCTCCCACAGTCGTACCTCTCTCTCGCTCGCTCTCTCAGCGCAGTCAACGCGTTTCTCTCACTCTCTCTCTCATTTGTGCCTTCCACTCTCTCTATGACAGACCACTTACTCCTTCACTCTCAGTACAACCATCACTCCATCGCTATCATCTACGTCTACTACATCTCTCTTACATCGCTCACTGCGCCTATCTCTCTCTTTCGGCTGTCTACTACCGCACATCCCTCTGAGGTCTCTATTAGCTTTCTCTACTCTTCGCTACACATCCGTTCTATCTGATTTGCGACTTCTTGAAATTGGAAGAAGATGACCTGGCAAAGTAAAAGATGGGAACCGGCAGTTTGCAGATAAAGTGAAAAGCTGCAAAAATGAAGATATTAAAGAACTCGATGCCTGTTGAAGAAAAGACCTTAGCCTATGGACAGTCTCTTGAAACTTAAGTCAAAGTAAAAAGACTGAGGTAATTTTCATTGTTCATCTCTGTTTTTACTCATGTCCTAAATCACTTCATAATACATATAGAAGTAAACGTTATTTTGTGGCTATGATTGGAATTAAAGAATGGAAATCTGATTAGTCTATTTATACTAAATGTGTAATGCAATAAAAGAAGACTAACAGATTTACCTCCTGCAGTAAGAATTATAGTTTTACAGTCAGCAATAATTCATTGATTTACTGTTTAAGGTAAAACACATTCAACATGAAAGATATTTAGATTCTGTTTTGTTTTCACAAAATATTCCATACGCTTAACAAACATAATTGCAATTTACATAACAGATCACATATTGCTAATCCATTGAAAAACATGGAGAAGCTATTGCTCAAAGTGGTTGAAAAACACCATTAGAGCTATATATATTATATATTTCCAAAACCACATACATTATCATGACAAAACCATTGAAAAATATGGTCCTGATTTCGTAATTAGATCATGGCAATTGCATACATGAATGAATTATAGTAAGTATGAATGCCAATGATTTCTTGTGAATGGGGTGCATCTTAAATATAAGTAAGGAAAGTATGAAAGTTACTGATGTGTAATAGGAGATAATACTAAATATTTCAAAAGAAGTTTGAAAGATAATTGAAATGATTTCACACAATACACAGATTGAACTTTTATTGTGATCTATCAACTTCTAAAGCAACATCATATGTATCTTAATTAGATCATGATAAAATATTTTTATACAAAGTTTGCTTGATTGGAGAGAATATGAGGATTAGTAAATGGAAAACATTTATATCATTGAAAAGAATATTTGAGACGAATTACTTATGAGGTGAATGGGTTCAAACTTACGTTACCTTCTAGTATATTCTATGGCAATATTCGAACTAGAAACCCAATGACTGGCTTCATAATCATACCAAAACCCCGCTATAGTGTTATGAGCACTATTAAGCAACACACAAAACGTACCACACTATCTCCCAGGGGATCTTAAAAAATTATGAAAAAGTACTCTTTTAGAGTGTTTTTTTTTTTTTGACGAGATCTCGAGAATTTCTGATTTTTAACCTTTGTAAACTGGTAATCAGCTTCATCTAGGCTTGATCGGACTGTTGGTAGTTCCCTGGAAGTTTTGATGGATACTTGGTAACAGATCCCTCAGTCAATCTGATGATCTGCTTCCTTTTTTATTCTATCTGGATCTGGATCCTTCTTGGATTCTGATGGATTTCTTCAATCTTGCCAGATCTGGCTGAATCTTGATGGATTTAGCTTGATTTGGCTTGATCTTCTTAGATCTAGCGGTGATGGCTTAACAAATTAGCTTTTCGTAACGTGCCCCCACCAATCTGGATCTATTTCACTGTGGTGGCCAGTACTTGCACAATCGGCTACCGTTGATGGGTGTATCGAATGGTGTCCCATCTAACTTTTCTAAATTCACGGCTCTACGATTAAAAATTTCCTTGATCCGATAGGGACCTTCACCTGTTCTGAATATGCCAGAAAAGTGCTCAAGCAGTATCACATGATGGACTGCAAAAGGAAAGGCCACACCAATGATAGTTGGAGCCAAGCTGACGAAGCAAGATTGCCCAAAAACAGAAGATGGAAGGTATACCCTACCAAAACCTAATCGGTAGTCTGATATACCTTACAATTTGTACCAGACCCGACCTAGCTATCTCTGTTTATGCCTTAAGCCAATTCTCTTCCAATCCTGGAATGGCACATTGGCAAATGACAAAACGAATCCTACAATATCTGAAGGGTAACCAAAATAGTGCCAAGAGCATGTTGTCCCATGCCTCTCTTCCAAAGAAATTATGGACAGAAGTTGTCAATACAGCTGCCTATATACAAAATCAATCCATCACCAAAGCCCTGGTTAGCAAAACACTTTATGAGGTGTGGACAAGATCGAAACCATCACTCAAAAATATTAGAGTGTTTGGGTGCACTGCCTATGCTCAGATCCCTAAAGATCTCAGGAAGAAGCTGGACAACACCAACAAAAAATCGATCATTATTGGCTATTCTTCAGATCACAAGGCATACAGGCTCTACAATCTGGACACAGAAAAGGCATTCACGAGTAGAGATGTAATTTTTCTGGAGGACAACTTTTTCGAACCCAAGGGAAAAACTGCACAGATGTCTGGCCCAAGGGTCAAACAGCAGAATTCCGAACACAGGTTCAAACAATCAAATTTTGAACACAGGTTCGAACAGCCAAATTTCAACCCTAGGGTCGAAAATCAAGAAATTGATTCAAACTTGGAAAATGAGTCTAATCAGTAGAGGGTTGAAGTTCAGTCCAGAAGATCGAACCGACCCAGACAACCTCTATCCAAGCAGCAATGGACATGGAATTCGGTTCTCTGATGGAGAATCAAACGTGTCTATTCAAACATTAGAACAAGTTGATGTTAAATTTCTTATTATAAAAAAAAAGTTATGAAGTTATGGTTCTATTTCAAAATCAAAACATAGATTCACTACACAAAATTTTGTACACATTTTTAAACTTTATCATATACATCAATTTACAATTCACAAAAAGTTCAAAAACTTTTTATTGTCGTATCATGTCACAAATGCCTTTCCATAATGCTAAAATTATTAGATTAAAAAAAGTAAAAATACTACATTATGACATGGCAAGGCCTTTGTGATAAAATACCACATCGTTCTTGTTTATGAACCAAAGGGTCTTAGGTTTATGCATGAAATCTACAAGTAGATTCATGCCATTTTCTATTCTAACAAAAGGTATCTGATCCCTATTCATTGTACATGTTTATATTCCTGGTGACACCAAAACTATAGCTTTTATCAATCACTACTATTGGCCCATAAACTGCACTGTAAGCTTCCAGACTTTCTCTTACTATGTCTGATCGGCATGATTTATGAGGGTTAAGTATATTGTAGAATATGCAGCAGATCAGATGAGTGAGAATAAGAGAGGAGAGAGAGAGAGCACTCAGTTTCTATAAAGAGCTGTGGGTCCCAAAACGACACCCTCTTTCAGAACGTCGTCCCCTCATCTCTCTCATGCTATGTATGGGCAGCATGCCCTCATTTCACTAAGTTGCGGGCACTCATTGATCAATTGCCTGCGGTTGGATCAGTAGTGAGTGATGAAGAAGCAGTCATGATGCTTCTTAACAGCCTTCATGAGTCCTATGATCACATGACACCGATTCTTGGCATTGTGACACAAAGAATGGATTTTCAATCCATTAGTGGAATACTTCTTCAAGAGGAGTTAAGTCTCAAATATCAAAATGGAGAATCTGGTGGCGTAGAGCATGCCCTTATTTCAGATGGCAAGAAGAAGTTTCAAAAACAACAGCCATGGAAAAACAGACAAGCTAGTGAAAATTCAAAGAATGACGGATCTTCAACAAGCAAGCCTAAAACTTTCAAGTCCTACTACTGCAACAACAAAGGGCATAGAGCATTTGATTGCAGAAAACTAGCAGCTGACCTACTAAAGAGAGAAGAAGACGGTGATGAAGATGAATCTGAAAATAAGCAATCTGCAAATCCTGCTACTACTAATGAATACAATGATAAATTGTTCTAGTTATATGCTTACATGAAAAATGAGTATTAAAGTAAATATTATCTAAGTGACATATATATGTTAACACATTCATAATATAACTAGTTAAATGAATGTGTCCCCAAACGACGTGACTTTAAGCAGTCCGTCGCTCTCTCACGTAGTATGTAGAGGCAATGCCTCATTCACTATTCAATAGAGTTCGTAGTTAGTTACGTCTAGTAAGCCTTCTCTCTGCTGGTGCAGCCTGCTATGTAGAAACTTAATAGCTAATATTTTAAGCTTTGAAATTATGGCAAGAATTACTTCAAAAGGGATGAAGGAAATGATCTCTTAGTTAATTCTTGGAGAATTGCAAAAAACCTGAAGTGTGACTGCAGTCTAGTCATGAGATTTTACATCTTCAAAGTGCCTGCAATCTGGCTATTTCAACAGCCTGCATTTGCGGACTTAAAAACCATATGTACATGTTCTCAGAAATATTTGAACCAATATTGGTAATAATGACATGGATCTAGATCACCTGAAAATTTATTCGTAGACTCATGTAAAGTCATACTGTCAGAGTGATAGAACATCTGCATGCGATAGCAATCATACTTTTTTAAATCCTACCTGACAACTAATTGTAGCCAGACATTGAAAACTTCAGGCTGCTGATAGCGCAAAGCCCATTTATCATCATACTAATCTGGAAAATATTAGGTGGTGTACATCGTATGTATTAACGTGGACTTGTGTGAATAGCAGCACAGGCATCTCAAATAGCTGTAAAGAGCGAGTACATTTAATGATTGTACCTTCTTCATTTGGCACTCTTTTGAAAATCTAGAAAAAATATCTCCAGGTTGCTAGTATAATGTGTCATGCTACCCAAGGAAAACACAACATACGATCAAGGAAAACACACCATCATGCTACCCAAGGAAAACGCAGCACGTGATTCAAAGATCATATGCTGCGATCAGACCGTGGCAGGACGTGATACATTTGATCCTAAACAAAAATTTCCTGGTACGTGTTCTTCCTTTGGGCAGGTCAGCTGTGACTGGATGGTGATGTTTTGCTCAGCGCCGTATATGAAAGGATTCATGATGTCGCTTATACCATGAATAACTATCATCTCATCAAAGTAAAGATCAGGCAAGAGGATTTCGACGTTATCCAGCGTGAGGCCGTTTGATAGCTCATCTCCCTCCGCAGTACTGGTCACAAGTATGGTGTAGTTTGGAAGGAGAGTACTGATTTGAGCTCCCAGTGGCAGGCTCTTCAGATCGTTGTAGCTCAGCCATTGCGGAGAGATGTGGTAGCGCAGTAAATCTATTGCTGGTTCTGATCGGCTCAGCAGCGCAAGGGAAGCGTCTCCAGGAGTGAACAAAGTGAAGGCTGAGGCATCGCCCACATCTGTTGAACCAAGCAGATCCGCAACCAGATCAAAACCTGCTGCTCTGAATTCTTTCACAAGATCATTTGGCATGCCCATAATTAGGCCAAGACCCAATACAACAACCTGCAAGAGAATGAGCAGAAGCAAAGCCCTTGATAGACCCATTATGCTGCTAATTATCAACACAATAGAGGTAGTTTGTATTTGAACAAAATTCTAATGAGACACTAATGCAACTCTCGAGAGCTTCCAGATCACTTGGCAGCACAATCATGACTGAATCTCAGGTATAACATTGTTTCTTTTGTGACTGCATATCCTAGTGCTTGTGTAGGAACCCAAATAGTGGGTTGCCTATAATTTGTGAGATACCCAGATTATGATTCTCCGAATTAAGTACAGTGATGAAGACAATGTGGAGAATTCTGTGCCAAGAAGTAGCATTATAACGATGCATTGGTGCTCTTCAATATTCATCCGCTCGAGGATAAGAGCGAGAGCGGAGCTCGAACAACGTTCCAAAAATCGAAATTTGAAGACGATGTGTGAACCCGCCCCCAAACCGTGCTCGCTCGCGCGCTCTCTCTCTCTCTCCTCTCTCACACACACACACACGCGCACGCGCGCAGTGCAAGGAAATCAATAAGACCATTGAGGCCAAGTGGAGCTAGAATGGAACACTTCATCTTCGCACAATGGTGTTCCCATAATGGTGAGTTGGTGTATCATGCTTAAGTTAGTCGCACAATGGTGAGTTAGTGTATCATGCTTAAGTTAGTCATCGACCCGTGAGTTGGTGTATTATGCTTAAGTTAGTCTTCGACCCGTGAGTTGGTGTATTATGCTTAAGTTAGTCATCCACCCCACGTTCTATTCTCCATGACCCCATGGGTTAATAATACGAAAAAGCGTAATTGAACACTTTTTGACTCGAGTATTTTCATGGCTATGTGATGTAGATTTGTTTTTATTGTGGTTGTTTGATGTCTTTATTATCAAATCAACACAAAGCATCATTTAATCATTTCCTTAGGTAAATATTTTTCCCCCATTTTGTTTGTGCCATGTGTTGGTTTTTATAGCCAAAGCATGGTATAAGTAGTCTTAGTTGGTGTATATGTGCCCAAAATGAGATAAAATGCGGGTCTCAATATTGCTTTAAGGTCTTAAATTGCCTTAACAATGGCTAACTAGGAATAACAACTATTTAAGCTTTTATGACATTCATGCTTGGGGTTATTGTTTAATTGCTTAAAATTGTAATCTTTAGAAATAGAGCTCCTCCTTGTCTTCTTGGTTGGTTTGCCTGCAATCACACGAGAGTAGCCATAGTCTAGTTTTAAGATTCTATTGATTGGCATCTACTTTCTACTCACTTATAATGCAATTTTCATCTATAATTTTCTAGTACATAATAATCCAACATTCATTATCTTGGGTTTTCTATATTTGGCTATAAATACTGAGTTTAGAAATGTCCAAGTCCACATTTTCTTTGGTTTGGAATTAGATCTCACTGAACAAAAAGAGGGTTGTGCAAACAAAACAAAGCTTGCATTGTTCTAGCAACTAAAACAATACAAAAGAAAAAGCAATTGGGTAATAAGCTTCTAAATGACTTAAAATGGAGTCATTTGTGTCATTCGTGAAAACTAGCACAATAATCTATAAGAACGAGTTCTCAAAAGTGTAAATTATTTGAAATTTCATAATATTTTCACTGAGCTTTTGAGTATTGCCTAGTCTTTGTTATTTAATTCATTATTTTAACCTTTGGAAAAAACTTGAACTAAAAAAAAGTAAGTGATTTTGGTGAAATGGTTAAACTCAAGTCAACATTGAAAGAACTTTAAACCACAAATTAACATTGAAAGGGCTTTTGATTTTATTTCATGCCTAGGCTTTTGTAGGTGTAATGGCTAATATAGGTGGCATGATTAACCTAACGTAATGACCAAAAAGTATTTTTATATTTGCTCTTGGTCAAACTTTTATGAGCATAATGCCCTACTCAGACCATTATGAGCATAATGCCATGTTAAGAGCTAGCGGTGTTTACAAAGACAATATTTTCTGGCAAAATGTAATATTTAAAGGAATTTGCTTGACAATAGTCTTGAGTTCTAGGAATTTGAAGGCTACAATATTAAAAAATCAACAATTTTGGTTAAAAAAAAGAAGATAAGACTATAGAAATAATTTCCAAGAAGGCTTATTTGAGCTAAATCAAGTGTGCTAGGTCCTTGCTATTGCAGTACCACATATTGATTATAGCTCCTTCGGAGCTCTCCCACCCCTAGCACTAACCTTGACACACTCACTCATTAAGTTGATGCTAGAACTTCACCTCTCTCCTCAATTGTGACTCAACAAAGTCCTAAAGCTATATTGAGAGGGGCTAAAGGGAAGGGGCCATGCCATTTTCATGAACGGGATAGTCCTAGGCCCAAAGTGCAAAGCAATCAATACTTACATGCGGTCAATTGTCCTACCTCACTTGAATGCTCTATATCATGCTTTATGCTTCTTACCATTCACTCCTCTTTCTATGATCCCCTTCTGATTCCTTATGATTAAGCATCCATTAGAGATAGTGTGAGCCCAAAAAAGGGCCTCTAAATAAACAAAATAGCATGCATTTTATTTTTCTCACATTTCTGTTGACATGTGGACCAATAGAAACCTACTATTGAATTTCTTCAAAATGTAGCTTGTCAGAAATTAAAAAAGATAAAAAAAACTTGAAATATATAGAAGTTTTTTCAAGCAGCCTAATGGAATTTTATTGTATGTCAAGGCATGCCCTTCAAACTCACTACTACTTGAAAAGATGCAACTGGGTTAAAAATGTACATGACAAAAGGTTATGCGAGGTTAAAATGAGTGACTCGATACAACCTAAATGTCCATTATGCCTTGTGAAATCATGGTTCATTTTATTAACTTGAGTTAACTAATAGTGCCAAAAAGTCCAAATTTCAAAATTTTGCTTACAAACATTTTCAACAAGATAGCTTGTAGCTCACAAATCTACACATAATGCACCATTAAGCAAATCGGGCTCCTTAATAGATTATGGCTTCATTTCAATTACAAAGATGAGAATGGAATATGGGTGTGAAGAAATTATACAAAAGATTCTTAGATTTTGATGTAGGCATCATAAAAACAATTTTGTAAAACTAAGAAGACAATATTCTCTTTGTGATTTTATTGGAAGGGCGCTTGTTTTGGATCTGATTTTTTCACAATATATACATGTTAAACTAATATCTCAAATACAGATTTTCCTCTTAATGAAGCTATGAAATCCACGATCTTTGGCTAAATTGGAGTGCACATCTAGAATCATCCAGAAGCTAGAAATCATGCATCTACCATGCTAGAACTTCGAAATTCATGTAGATCTAATCATAGTCACTAAGATCGGATATATTATTGTCCATGTCCGTACAACAACAACAACACACTATCCTTCACACGTGTGGGTTCAAGTACAATAAGACACATCACATTCTACACATTAGAACTCAAGATATCATGAGAAATATGAAAGAGATGGACATAGAATCTGTTCTCCACAATGGTGCAAATATTTATAGCAGCCATAATGTCACTTGGCCACTTGCCCTAAAGTAGCAACTTTTAGGCACTTCACCAAAAACCTAGTTTAAAGTGCTAAATGCCACGTATCTATATCAACCAATTACGATAGGTTTGAATCTGACCTTATCAGCTTGAATACTTACTAAAAATAGTAAAAAAACTATTTCTAGGACTTATAGACATAAAGAAATGTATTTCTAAGTTGAAATTTCACTTTGGCCTCCAAATTGCCAATTTAGACCAACTTAATTTGTTGACATTTTTCACACTCCCTCTTCAACTAGTTTTACCACACTAGTTTAATCCATCTTAAGAGTGATCTCCATTCTAAGAATAGAACTCGTCTCTATGGTATTATAACACTCAAAATAGAAAAAATCATAATTGGTAGAGATAATAGTGTCCATGTTGGATGCTTCACTATTTCTTACATCAATTTTACAGGGCTAAAAGCATGGTTTGGTGGTACAATAAAAAAACCCATTTTTCATTGTACCTTTTGGTACATTTCACTTTTTGGGGATTTTATTACTCATAATTGTTTTGAGTCCACATTTAAAATGACATAACTTTGTAGTGGGAAGTCCAATTTCAATGAAGTTTGGTGCGTTAAAAAGTGCTTTGATAAGCGCTTTCAATGATTTGTTACATGGCATACTTCCAAGCTACGATTAAAAATTCATGGCAAGTCAAAAGGATGGCGATTTTATTAATCATAATTTTTTGAGTCCACATTAGAAATGACATAACATTTTAGTGGTAAGTCCAATTTCAGCAAAGTTTGGTGCATTAAAAAGCGCTTGACAATCGCTTTCCAATGATATTTTAGATGACATAGTTTTGAGGTACGGTTAAAAAGTTATTGCAAATCAAAAGTATTAGTTGAAAATAGTGTATAATAATACAAAAGTGCATTTCTACCCAATAAAGGTAGTGTCCTTGAAAATGTTGTACCACCAGACCATGCTTTTAGCCACATATCAAGATGAAACTAGTACATGAAGAACAAAGTGAAATGTAAATGTTATGATACCTCCATGCTTCCACGTTTGATATCTCTAGAAAATAATAGCAACAAGCAATAAATGTGAGTGATTAACGAATGCTTGCATGCTTCCTCCATATTCCACTCCATGTGAAGTGTTTGTGTTCAAAACTTCCGAAAATGGGCCTCCATTGCCACCTCGCCACAAAGAACCATCCACCCTCAAAAATCCATGAGTAAAAGTGTATGATAATGATGCTAATCTAGCTTCCACATAACTTCATATAACTAGTAGGTATCATTAGTCCATCTTCAAGATCTACTTGACACAAGAAAATGACCATATTTTTAAAAAAAATTGACAATCTCCAAACACTGACACCACATAGCTCAAACAAAATATGTTGAAAAAAAATTCCTTGCTTCTCTTTTGACTTTCCTTGAGTCTTCAATAACCTGCAAAAATGGATTCAAAGTGCATTGTCCATTTGACTCCTCTTTGATGCTCTTGACTAGCTCCAAATTGTCACGTTCTCTTTTGTGTTGATGAAGCTGATCAAGATAACCTCTTGATCTTCCACTTGATCATCAAAACCATTAACCAAGACCTCATTTCTAGATCCATTAATATCATCCATTCCATAAAGACAACCATCCACTTGTATACCATCATCTACACAAGAAAATACAGCAAAAGACGTGAGAAAAGCATAGTTTGTATCTTCAACTTGCTTACCCTTCTCAACACAAGTAAGCCTAGATAGCTTTTGCCTTTGCCTTGAGGATATTCTTAGAAATTGACTTGGAGAGGCATCTCCATCATCACCATTCAAAAAATCATCTTCATCACCACCAAAAAAATGTTAGTTTCATCAAAATCAAGCTTATCCACATTCTCCTCTTCAAAGACAACATCCTTGGAAATGTGAACTTTCTTTGACTTAGGAATGTAAACCCTATAAGTGTTTCTTACTTCATTATAGACAACTAATATTCCCTTAAAGAATCCAAAAGATGAGTTGACATGGCACATACTACCAAAGATCTTGATATGTTTCAACTTTGACTTCTTACCAAAAAAAATTCCTCAAACGAAGTCTTACCATCCAAGTCTTCGTTTGAGTACCTATTGCAAAAAAAGTTAGTGCACATCAAAGCTTCTCCCAAAAACTTAGGAAGATTTGCATTGAACCTCATGGCTTTAGCTCTTTCACAAAGATTGATCTCCCTCTCTTACACATCATGTAGAACCTTTGAGTTTGAAAGCTCCCTCTTAATCCCATCATGTGCCACACAAACCTCTTTGAACTTTGTTGATGGGTCTTAATTTTCCAACTTCAAGAACTTGATCTTTATGTTGAATTTGTCAAAATATTGGAAAAATCTATCTAACGTTGTAAGTAGGGTCCTAAAAATGCCAAAGATGAATTGAGCTCTTTTGGCTTAGTAAAGACCCATCCTAGAAAAAAATATTCAAGGTAGGTAGAAGTAGAAACTCGAGCTACCATAGGAATTGCCATTTGTACTTTGCATGCCACATTTAATGCATGAAAAGACTAGCTGGCACAATTAGACATAGTGAGGTGGCTTGAATAAGTCTAGATAGTTTGAGAGGTGGATTCATAACTCCAATTCAACTCAAAGTAGGAGGAGAGTCCATGGATCTATATATATGTGATGTACTCTCATTGAGAAGATGATGAAATTTGTGTGTAATGCAAATTTGGAGACTAAGCTCTTTGTGCCCTCTCTCATTACTCGAGTTTGTACTTTCATTTTCTCTCTCTAGCCCAGTTGAGGCATTTATTGTGCTTGGTTTCATGTTTTGTTGATAGATCTTGCTCGTAATATAATAATATTTCTTGTATGATCAGCTTTCCTATTGTCAATCAATGCTAGTCTGATCTTTATGGTATTATTGGGCTTAGGAGGTCAAAAGTACATGTGTAGGGCGTCCCACACGTGTGAATTCAACGTGGTATCAAAGCCTACCTAGGATTTACAAGCAAAACTAATCAAAAAGTTTGCAAATTTGATCAGATTTCAAGCTAGGAATTGTCTAGATTCTACTTTCTAGCTAGTTTGCAGTTTTTTGGTGATTTAGAGCTTCAAACCACTTTGAATGGTCCAGATCAGGTACTATACGGAATTCCAGGTGTTGGCACGTGTGAAATCCGCCCATTTTCAGTTTGGTGGTTCTCTCTCACCTTAGATCCAAATTTCATTCTTGTCATCCAACACTCGTTATTCACAGTTTTCTGTCGTTTCCACACCTTTTTCCATTTTCCACCATTTTTTCTACTTTTTTGACCTCTAATCATCACTACCAACATGGCCTCCTCTTCCTCTGAAGACTCTGGCACCAAACATGTGATCCAGCATGAAATCCCCAAGGCCACACAGATTTGGCCTCTACCCTCTGACGCTTTGATCCAACCATGGCTGCAGACAGCCGGTCCACTTCTAGAGGCAATGGGTTTTTACTCGGCGCTTTTCCATTCTGAGATTAACATGGGTGTCGCCCTTCATGCTTACGCCACCTGGGACGAGGAAAAGACTCATTTCCACTTCCTATACCAAGGTACCACGTACAAGGTCAACATTAACACAGACTCGATGGTCACCATTGGCATTATGTCCGGTGATCGTCAGCCCATCTCCCATCGCCACACCAAAACTCTAATCAAGCCTTTCGTCACCCAAACTGCACCAAAAATCCCAATTCAAACTAACAATGGTTACCTGATAGCTGCTATCACGGAACCCGTCATTCAGGCGGCTGCACATCTGTTGAATAACTTTTTGGTTATTTCAACATTTCACAAGGACAGAATCCAGTCTAAGCTGCTGAGTCAGATAGTGGAATCCTTTCTGGAATTCCAGGCCCCTCCGTTGTGCCATACGACTGGCATAGCTTCCTTATTCGTGAACTAACCAATTCCATCAAACCCAACAACCGTGAGCGTATCGCAGCAAGTCCCATGTTGTGTAACTTTGTCTACACACTTCTCGAGGCAAAAGTGCATGGTTTCCAATGCTCATCCCTTTTGTCTACCCTCGTGCCACACACTAATCTTTATCCGCCATCTCAAGCATCCACCTCCTCCCAACCTGCAGTTATTAACACAACGGCCAGCAAACGAACGGATGGCACTGCCTCTACATCCACATCTCCACCTGCTACCCAAAGACGCGCCTCCACTACCGCACTAACCACCCCATCAACCACCGCCACTTCTTCTTCTGTGCAACCCCGCACTCCGATCTCTGTTGTCGCTACCTCTCTTCATGTTCCATCCACATCTGTTTCTGTGTCCACCCTCGTTTCCTATATTGATATGATTCCTATCTCATTTTCGTTATCCACTACTCCATCCATCACCATCGCATCCTCCATCACTCCTGTCGCCACCATTGCATTCATTCCGTTCAATCCTTCTGATTCTCAATTGTCTTCAGACACTCTGGCGTGCATGCAAGTCATCAATTTTTCACCCCCACACCAGACCCTTTCTGCTCCATCTTCGCCTTCTTCCATACTCCACACCACCCTACAGTTCCCCTCTGTTCCGCCCATCCTCTCATTCAGACAAACCGTCCTCACCCCTATTTCCACAATTGCTTTTCAAACCCCACCTGCTTTGCCACCAAAGGTTGTTGAGTATAAAAATTACAGCAAATAAGGATCCTAAAACACTTGAAATGATGAGGGAAACAATAGATTATGATTTCATAAGATTAGCACAAGTTGAACCATCAAAATCCATCAAAAATCTATGCTTGAACCTCACTAAATGGCCCAAATCCTTGAAGAAGGCTTCACACGTGTGAAAGTACGGCCTCCCACAGTCTGGGTACTGTACACCAGACCTACATTCAATCCTATAATCATTAGTAATCACAAGTACTCAAACAATTATGAACATAGAGAGCAATTGCACCATTATGAGAGAAAAATCATGAAATTGCTTGATTGATTTTGGTGAGATATCATCACCTATATATACATGATCCATCACGGTTTTGGGCAGGTATGAGTAGCCCTAAACCTATCCCTAATGCTAATTTTGGTGGATCTTTCATCCCTACCAAGTTAGGGTTGGAATCTTGGAGATCCCTCAACAATGCAAAAATTACCAAAAATAGCTCCTATTTTTTCTCCCTTGTATCTAAGCATAATTTGGACTCATTCCAAAGGTTCTAACACTTAGGTCTACTTGAGAACATCCTTATGAATGGAATCCTATGCTATTTGGCACGTGTGACAAGCCACATCATGACCATCTAACTATTTACAAGTCATATGACCAAAACTAGTCAAGCTAGAATTGTGAATTTTTAACACTCCTCCTCACTATCTAGCTTGGTTCAATCAGTGCTTTACTAATCACTCCAAGTGATGATCTGAACTTCATAAAAGGTGTCTTTTGAAGTGGTTTAGTAAGTAGATCAGCTACACATTCATTGCTTGGAACATGCTCCAAAGCAATCTCCTTGGCTTGCACCATTTCTCTCACAAAGTGATGGCATATCTCAATGTGCTTAGATCTTGCATGGAAGATTGGATTAGATGCAAGGTGTTGGGCTGATATATTGTCATTGTAGATGATTGGTGCCTCCTTTGAATCCATGATCTTTAGCTCCACCAATAATCTCTTGATCCAAAGTACCTCCTTTGTAGTGGTTGTCAAAGCTTTGTACTCGGCCTCGGTTGAAGATAGAGATATAGTTTCTTGCTTTTTTGAAAGCCATGAAACCACACCTTCTCCTATGAAAGTTGAATAGGCACTTGTTGATTTCCTATCCCTCTTGTCCCCTGCAAAATCTGAATCACTAAATGCATGAAGGTTAATCACATCTCCTCTATATAGAATCCCAAAATCCAATGTACCCGAGATGTATCTTAGAATCCTCTTAGCCTTTTTCCAATGGATATTCAATGGCTTTTGCATGGATTGGCTCAACCTACATACACTAAAGCTAAGATCTGGTCTAGTTATAGTGATCCACATTAAGGAACCTATAAGTTGCCTAAACAAAGTGATGTCCATGAAGGATCTTTCATCATCTTCATTTGGCACTTTTACATCTTGCTCCATTGGTGTGTCAACACTTTTGCATATTTCCATCTTAAACTTCTTCAAAAGACTTTGAGCATAGTTTACTTGACTTATAAAGATAAAATCAGACCCCCTAAGTACTTCTATGCCTAAGATGAAGTGAAGACACCCTAGATCTACCATCTTGAACTCTAAGGATAGATCTATCTTGATTTTTTCAATACCATCAACACTATTTCCACTAATGATGATGTCATCTACATAAATGAGTAAAAGTACAATACCAACATCATCAAACTTAATGTAAAGAGTGGGATCATATTCACTTTGAACAAAAGAAAGTGAAATAAGATAGCAATGTAGTCTTGAATTCCAAGATCTCGAGGCTTGCTTCAAGCCATAGATGCTTCTTTGGAGATGGCATACTTTGTTCTCCATTCCATGCTTGATGAACCCTTGTGGCTGCTCCATATAGATATCCTCTTCCAAAAAACCATTCAAGAAAGCATTAGAGACATCCATTTGACATAGAATCCATCCAAAATGTGATGCAAGTGCAATGATTAGTCTTATTGTGACCATCTTGGCCACGGGTGCAAAAGTTTCCTCATAGTCTATCCCTCTCTCTTGAGCATAACCTTTTGCAACTAATCTTGCTTTATGTTTGTTAACACTCCCATTTGCATTCAACTTAAGCTTGAAGACCCACTTGCATCCTATTACATTCCTTTGAGGTCTCTCAACAAGCAACCAAGTTTCATTCTCAATCAAGGCATCATACTCATCCAACATAGCTTTATACCATTCTTTGGAGTTCAATGCATCTTCAACATTAGACGGTTCTTCAAAACTAGATAAAGCATAAGAAGTGGATGATATACCCTCAACTTGCTGTCCTTTGCCTTGATATGTGAGCCTTGATGGCTCCACTTTTGCCCTTGAAGATCTCCTTGGTGTGATAGGTGGGTTTGGTGCTTGCTCCTCCATGAGCTCCTCCTCAAAACCAAGATCTTGCTCCTCGGCCATCTTCTTCTTGATTGTTGGAGCACTTGAGCCTTCTTCAAGCATATGCATATGATGTTCATCAAAGATGACATCCCTTGAAACAAAAAATTTGTTCAAGGATGGGAGATAGACTTTGTAGCCCTTGCTTGAGCTTGCATATCCAAGCATGATCCCTCTTGTGGAAGATGGATCCTCCTTGGTTCTTGTTTCCAATGGCACATGCACATAACATATACACCCAAAAACTTTCAAGTGATTAAGATTGGGTTTCTTTCCATACAACATCTCATATGGAGTTTTGCCTTCAATTGCTTTGCAAGACACCCTATTCATCAAGTAGTTTGCACATACAAGAGACTCACCCCAAAAGGATTTGGGCAAACAAGCATCTAATCTTAAAGCCTTAGAACATTCACATAATGTTCTATTCCTTCTTTCAGCAACTCCATTTTGTTGAGGAGTGTAAGGACAAGAAGTCTCTTTCTTGATCCCTTCCTCCTCACAAAAGGCCTTGAACTCATTGGAGATGAATTCTCCACCATTGTCACTTCTAAGAATCTTGATGCTATGATTATGATGCTTTTCCACAAACAACTTGAACTTTACAAAAGTATCAAATACTTGAGACTTGAAGGAAAGTAAGAACACCCAACAATATCTTGAGTAGTCATCAATGAAGGTTAAAAACATGGATGAACCTCCATTAGATTTGGTGCTAGCAATGTGCACATCCGAGTGTATGAGTTCAAGAGGATGAGATGACTTTGTGATGGAGTTAGGAAACACCTTCTTATGTGCCTTGGATAAGGCACAAGCTTCACAAACCTTGTCTTCCTTCCCAATAGACCTTGGTAGGCCTAAAGCATACTCCTCCTTGATCATAGCCTCCATGGAACCCGAGTTGACATGTCCAAGTCTTTTGTGCCATAAAGTAAAGGTAGATATCTTGCTCTTCTCGGCCAACATGACAACATTAGTATCCACAGATGCATCCAGCTTATAAAGTTTGCCAAGTCTAGTGCCCTTAGCCACTATCATACCCTTCTTCTTGATGAAACATTCATTTGAAGCAAAGTCAACATTGAAACCATTGTCTACCATTTGGCCAACACTTAGTAGATTCTTTGTTATTGTAGGAATGTACAAAACACCTTCTATGTTGATCTTTTTGGAAGATCCTAAGCAAAGGGGAATGCTACCAACTCCTTCAATCTTACAAGCTTCATCATTTGCTGTATAGATAGACTTTATAGGTCCATCATAAGATAAGAGAGAAGAGAAAAACTCCCTTTTACTAGTCATGTGTGAACTAGCACCCGAGTCAATCCACCAAGGATCTTCTCCTTTGAAGCTTGTTGAAGAAAATATGGACATCATGAGAGAGTCCTCATGTGAACTCTCCTCCTCCTCCTCTTTGCTCATGTTGGCTTGGCTTTGATCTTGCTTCCTCTTGAAGCATTCCGAGGCATAATGCCCCATCTTGCTACAATAGTAGCACTTCACCTTTGATTTGTCCTTCTTGACTTTGGTGGTTGATGGAGATGTCTTTGGGGGTCCTTCTTGATCCTCAAGCTTTGTAGACTTCTTGAATGTTGATCCTTTGCCTTTGGACTTGCCTTTGCCTTTGGTGAAGAGAGCTTGGTCATCTCCACCTTGGATGGAAAGCCTATCCATCCTCTCTTGCATTTGGCTCCTTCTTGATTCCTCGGCCATGAGTGTGCCTTGGAGTTCTTCAAGTATGGGTAGCTTACCCATAATTGCATATCCCTGAACCAAATTGTCAAATTCAAAGCTTAGTCCATTCAATATGAGTTGAACAAGCTCTTCATCCTTGATAGGGTCACCTATAAAGGCTAGCTCTTTGTTCAATTCCTTTACTCTTAGGACAAAAGTATGTGCACTCTCTCCTTTCTTTTGATAGCTTCTATAGATTTGATTCTTCAAAGCTAACATTCTAGTTTGGTTCTTGGATTCATAGACCTTTTGCAAAGTCTCCCAAGCATCTTGAGATGAAGTGCAATCTCCTACCTCTCTTAAGAGTTCATTTGCAACATTCATTTTTATGCAATGTAGTGCAACATTGCACCTCTTGATGTATTTGGCTTTTTCTTGAGGATGAATAGGTTCACCCTCCTTACCATTTACAATTTCCATCAGATCTTGCATGATCATGATAGATTCCATTCTAACTTTCCATATGGAATAGTTAGTTTTGTTGAGCCTTTCATTAGTATCCAAAAGATATGCATTTATAGATGCCATCTAGTCTCCTAATCAAGGACTTGACACAAATGAAGGTTACTTCTATTGATTTGATTGAAGGTCTACCTTATCCCACTTCTTAGGGACCTGAAAAGATCAGTAATAGAATTCCTATTAAGATCTAAGAGTGATCTCTAACAAAATCAAATCATAGAATACTAGAAACAATGCACTTGCTTGATTGAAGTAGACAATACTAGTAGAATTGCCCCACTTTCTATAAAGAACATTAAAGCTTCCAAATGATCTGACAAAGAGTGAATTTCAGCAACCTAATATACTTCCAAAATCACTTGTAAAAGATCTAAATGGAACTTAATGAGGATGCAACACAATCTACTATCCAATCACAAGCAAAAAATGATCAAAATTGATGAAAAAATGATCTAATATGGTGCATAAGTCAAGCAATGGTTGGACTGAACCTAAATCACTTTAGGAGGTGCCTACTACACCTTAGAACAGCCTTGAAGAGTCCCCAAAACTCTGATCTTCCCTCTCCTTGAATGCTAGAAAGCCTTCTCTATGAAATCACTCCAAAACTCGCTTAGAAATCAATGCTTGGAGCAAGCAAAACTTGCTATCTTGGTAATGTGAATTGAATTCAACTTTGCCTCTGGTTTTAGACACCTAAACACCTGCAAATGAAGTCACACAACACCAATCTCCAATGTATTTGACTCACTTTGAGTTCTAGAATCAATACTAGATGCTAAGATCCAATCTACACAAGATTTAGATCAAAAATTGTGATCAAATTGAATGCAAACCAAGGATTTAGCTCATTTCAGCCTTTAGGCTCTGATACCATGTAAAAATTACAGCAAATAAGGATCCTAAAACACTTGAAATGATGAGGGAAACAATAGATTATGATTTCATAAGATTAGCACAAGTTGAACCATCAAAATCCATCAAAAATCTATGCTTGAACCTCACTAAATGGCCCAAATCCTTGAAGAAGGCTTCACACGTGTGAAAGTACGGCCTCCCACAGTCTGAGTACTGTACACCAGACCTACATTCAATCCTATAATCATTAGTAATCACAAGTACTCAAACAATTATGAACATAGAGAGCAATTGCACCATTATGAGAGAAAAATCATGAAATTGCTTGATTGATTTTGGTGAGATATCATCACCTATATATACATGATCCATCACGGTTTTGGGCAGGTATGAGTAGCCCTAAACCTATCCCTAATGCTAATTTTGGTGGATCTTTCATCCCTACCAAGTTAGGGTTGGAATCTTGGAGATCCCTCAACAATGCAAAAATTACCAAAAATAGCTCCTATTTTTTCTCCCTTGTATCTAAGCATAATTTGGACTCATTCCAAAGGTTCTAACACTTAGGTCTACTTGAGAACATCCTTATGAATGGAATCCTATGCTATTTGGCACGTGTGACAAGCCACATCATGACCATCTAACTATTTACAAGTCATATGACCAAAACTAGTCAAGCTAGAATTGTGAATTTTTAACACTCCTCCTCACTATCTAGCTTGGTTCAATCAGTGCTTTACTAATCACTCCAAGTGATGATCTGAACTTCATAAAAGGTGTCTTTTGAAGTGGTTTAGTAAGTAGATCAGCTACACATTCATTGCTTGTAACATGCTCCAAAGCAATCTCCTTGGCTTGCACCATTTCTCTCACAAAGTGATGGCATATCTCAATGTGCTTAGATCTTGCATGGAAGATTGGATTGGATGCAAGGTGTTGGGCTGATATATTGTCATTGTAGATGATTGGTGCCTCCTTTGAATCCATGATCTTTAGCTCCACCAATAATCTCTTGATCCAAAGTACCTCCTTTGTAGTGGTTGTCAAAGCTTTGTACTCAGCCTCGGTTGAAGATAGAGATATAATTTCTTGCTTTTTTGAAAGCCAGGAAACCACACCTTCTCCTATGAAAGTTGAATAGGCACTTGTTGATTTCCTATCCCTCTTGTCCCCTGCAAAATCTGAATCACTAAATGCATGAAGTTTAATCACATCTCCTCTATATAGAATCCCAAAATCCAATGTACCCGAGATGTATCTTAGAATCCTCTTAGCCTTTTTCCAATGGATATTCAATGGCTTTTGCATGGATTGGCTCAACCTACATACACTAAAGCTAAGATCTGGTCTAGTTATAGTGATCCACATTAAGGAACCTATAAGTTGCCTAAACAAAGTGATGTCCATGAAGGATCTTTCATCATCTTCATTTGGCACTTTTACATCTTGCTCCATTGGTGTGTCAACACTTTTGCATATTTCCATCTTAAACTTCTTCAAAAGACTTTGAGCATAGTTTACTTGACTTATAAAGATAAAATCAGACCCTCTAAGTACTTCTATGCCTAAGATGAAGTGAAGACACCCTAGATCTACCATCTTGAACTCTAAGGATAGATCTATCTTGATTTTTTCAATACCATCAACACTATTTCCACTAATGATGATGTCATCTACATAAATGAGTAAAAGTACAATACCAACATCATCAAACTTAATGTAAAGAGTGGGATCATATTCACTTTGAACAAATGAAAGTGAAATAAGATAGCAATGTAGTCTTGAATTCCAAGATCTCGAGGCTTGCTTCAAGCCATAGATGCTTCTTTGGAGATGGCATACTTTGTTCTCCATTCCATGCTTGATGAACCCTTGTGGCTGCTCCATATAGATATCCTCTTCCAAAAAACCAATCAAGAAAGCATTAGAGACATCCATTTGACATAGAATCCATCCAAAATGTGATGCAAGTGCAATGATTAGTCTTATTGTGACCATCTTGGCCACGGGTGCAAAAGTTTCCTCATAGTCTATCCCTCTCTCTTGAGCATAACCTTTTGCAACTAATCTTGCTTTATGTTTGTTAACACTCCCATTTGCATTCAACTTAAGCTTGAAGACCCACTTGCATCCTATTACATTCCTTTGAGGTCTCTCAACAAGCAACCAAGTTTCATTCTCAATCAAGGCATCATACTCATCCAACATAGCTTTATACCATTCTTTGGAGTTCAATGCATCTTCAACATTAGACGGTTCTTCAAAACTAGATAAAGCATAAGAAGTGGATGATATACCCTCAACTTGCTGTCCTTTGCCTTGATATGTGAGCCTTGATGGCTCCACTTTTGCCCTTGAAGATCTCCTTGGTGTGATAGGTGGGTTTGGTGCTTGCTCCTCCATGAGCTCCTCCTCAAAACCAAGATCTTGCTCCTCGGCCATCTTCTTCTTGATTGTTGGAGCACTTGAGCCTTCTTCAAGCATATGCATATGATGTTCATCAAAGATGACATCCCTTGAAACAAAAAATTTGTTCAAGGATGGGAGATAGACTTTGTAGCCCTTGCTTGAGCTTGCATATCCAAGCATGATCCCTCTTGTGGAAGATGGATCCTCCTTGGTTCTTGTTTCCAATGGCACATGCACATAACATATACACCCAAAAACTTTCAAGTGATTAAGATTGGGTTTCTTTCCATACAACATCTCATATGGAGTTTTGCCTTCAATTGCTTTGCAAGACACCCTATTCATCAAGTAGTTTGCACATACAAGAGACTCACCCCAAAAGGATTTGGGCAAACAAGCATCTAATCTTAAAGCCTTAGAACATTCACATAATGTTCTATTCCTTCTTTCAGCAACTCCATTTTGTTGAGGAGTGTAAGGACAAGAAGTCTCTTTCTTGATCCCTTCCTCCTCACAAAAGGCCTTGAACTCATTGGAGATGAATTCTCCACCATTGTCACTTCTAAGAATCTTGATGCTATGATTATGATGCTTTTCCACAAACAACTTGAACTTTACAAAAGTATCAAATACTTGAGACTTGAAGGAAAGTAAGAACACCCAACAATATCTTGAGTAGTCATCAATGAAGGTTAAAAACATGGATGAACCTCCATTAGATTTGGTGCTAGCAATGTGCACATCCGAGTGTATGAGTTCAAGAGGATGAGATGACTTTGTGATGGAGTTAGGAAACACCTTCTTATGTGCCTTGGATAAGGCACAAGCTTCACAAACCTTGTCTTCCTTCCCAATAGACCTTGGTAGGCCTAAAGCATACTCCTCCTTGATCATAGCCTCCATGGAACCCGAGTTGACATGTCCAAGTCTTTTGTGCCATAAAGTAAAGGTAGATATCTTGCTCTTCTCGGCCAACATGACAACATTAGTATCCACAAATGCATCCAGCTTATAAAGTGTTAAAAATTCACAGTTCTAGCTTGACTAGTTTTGGTCATATGACTTGTAAATAGTTAGATGGTCATGATGTGGCTTGTCACACGTGCCAAATAGCATAGGATTCCATTCATAAGGATGTTCTCAAGTAGACCTAAGTGTTAGAACCTTTGGAATGAGTCCAAATTATGCTTAGATACAAGGGAGAAAAAATAGGAGCTATTTTTGGTAATTTTTGCATTGTTGAGGGATCTCCAAGATTCCAACCCTAACTTGGTAGGGATGAAAGATCCACCAAAATTAGCATTAGGGATAGGTTTAGGGATACTCATACCTGCCCAAAACCGTGATGGATCATGTATATATAGGTGATGATATCTCACCAAAATCAATCAAGCAATTTCATGTTTTTTTTCTCTCATAATGGTGCAATTGCTCTCTATGTTCATAATTGTTTGAGTACTTGTGATTACTAATGATTATAGGATTGAATGTAGGTCTGGTGTACAGTACTCAGACTGTGGGAGGCCGTACTTTCACACGTGTGAAGCCTTCTTCAAGGATTTGGGCCATTTAGTGAGGTTCAAGCATAGATTTTTGATGGATTTTGATGGTTCAACTTGTGCTAATCTTATGAAATCATAATCTATTGTTTCCCTCATCATTTCAAGTGTTTTAGGATCCTTATTTGCTGTAATTTTTACATGGTATCAGAGCCTAAAGACTGAAATGAGCTAAATCCTTGGTTTGCATTCAATTTGATCACAATTTTTGATCTAAATCTTGTGTAGATTGGATCTTAGCATCTAGTATTGATTCTAGAACTCAAAGTGAGTCAAATACATTGGAGATTGGTGTTGTGTGACTTCATTTGCAGGTGTTTAGGTGTCTAAAACCAGAGGCAAAGTTGAATTCAATTCACATTACCAAGATAGCAAGTTTTGCTTGCTCCAAGCATTGATTTCTAAGCGAGTTTTGGAGTGATTTCATAGAGAAGGCTTTCTAGCATTCAAGGAGAGGGAAGATCAGAGTTTTGGGGACTCTTCAAGGCTGTTCTAAGGTGTAGTAGGCACCTCCTAAAGTGATTTAGGTTCAGTCCAACCATCGCTTGACTTATGCACCAAATTAGATCAATTTTTCATCAATTTTGATCATTTTTTGCTTGTGATTGGATAGTAGATTGTGTTGCATCCTCATTAAGTTCCATTTAGATCTTTTACAAGTGATTTTGGAAGTATATTAGGTTGCTGAAATTCACTCTTTATCAGATCATTTGGAAGCTTTAATGTTCTTTATAGAAAGAGGGGCAATTCTACTAGTATTGTCTACTTCAATCAAGCAAGTGCATTGTTTCTAGTATTCTATGATTTGATTTTGTTAGAGATCATTCTTAGATCTTTATAGGAAGTCTATTACTGATCTTTTCAGGTCCCTAAGAAGTGGGATAAGGTAGACCTTCAATCAAATCAATAGAAGTAACCTTCATTTGTGTCAAGTCCTTGATTAGGAGACTAGATGGCATCTATAAATGCATATCTTTTGGATACTAATGAAAGGCTCAACAAAACTAACTATTCCATATGGAAAGTTAGAATGGAATCTATCATGATCATGCAAGATCTGATGGAAATTGTAAATGGTAAGGAGGGTGAACCTATTCATCCTCAAGAAAAAGCCAAATACATCAAGAGGTGCAATGTTGCACTACATTGCATAAAAATGAATGTTGCAAATGAACTCTTAAGAGAGGTAGGAGATTGCACTTCAGCTCAAGATGCTTGGGAGACTTTGCAAAAGGTCTATGAATCCAAGAACCAAACTAGAATGTTAGCTTTGAAGAATCAAATCTATAGAAGCTATCAAAAGAAAGGAGAGAGTGCACATACTTTTGTCCTAAGAGTAAAGGAATTGAACAAAGAGCTAGCCTTTATAGGTGACCCTATCAAGGATGAAGAGCTTGTTCAACTCATATTGAATGGACTAAGCTTTGAATTTGACAATTTGGTTCAGGGATATACAATTATGGGTAAGCTACCCATACTTGAAGAACTCCAAGGCACGCTCATGGCCGAGGAATCAAGAAGGAGCCAAATGCAAGAGAGGATGGATAGGCTTTCCATCCAAGGTGGAGATGACCAAGCTCTCTTCACCAAAGGCAAAGGCAAGTCCAAAGGCAAAGGATCAACATTCAAGAAGTCTACAAAGCTTGAGGATCAAGAAGTACCCCCAAAGGCATCTCCATCAACCACCAAAGTCAAGAAGGACAAATCAAAGGTGAAGTGCTACTATTGTAGCAAGATGGGGCATTATGCCTCGGAATGCTTCAAGAGGAAGCAAGATCAAAGCCAAGCCAACATGAGCAAAGAGGAGGAGGAGAAGAGTTCACATGAGGACTCTCTCATGATGTCCATATTTTCTTCAACAAGCTTCAAAGGAGAAGATCCTTGGTGGATTGACTCGGGTGCTAGTTCACACATGACTAGTAAAAGGGAGTTTTTCTCTTCTCTCTTATCTTATGATGGACCTATAAAGTCTATCTATACAGCAAATGATGAAGCTTGTAAGATTGAAGGAGTTGGTAGCATTCCCTTTTGCTTAGGATCTTCCAAAAAGATCAACATAGAAGGTGTTTTGTACATTCCTACAATAACAAAGAATCTACTAAGTGTTGGCCAAATGGTAGACAATGGTTTCAATGTTGACTTTGCTTCAAATGAATGTTTCATCAAGAAGAAGGGTAAGATAGTGGCTAAGGGCACTAGACTTGGCAAACTTTATAAGCTGGATGCATTTGTGGATACTAATGTTGTCATGTTGGCCGAGAAGAGCAAGATATCTACCTTTACTTTATGGCACAAAAGACTTGGACATGTCAACTCGGGTTCCATGGAGGCTATGATCAAGGAGGAGTATGCTTTAGGCCTACCAAGGTCTATTGGGAAGGAAGACAAGGTTTGTGAAGCTTGTGCCTTATCCAAGGCACATAAGAAGGTGTTTCCTAACTCCATCACAAAGTCATCTCATCCTCTTGAACTCATACACTCGGATGTGCACATTGCTAGCACCAAATCTAATGGAGGTTCATCCATGTTTTTAACCTTCATTGATGACTACTCAAGATATTGTTGGGTGTTCTTACTTTCCTTCAAGTCTCAAGTATTTGACACTTTTGTAAAGTTCAAGTTGTTTGTGGAAAAGCACCATAATCATAGCATCAAGATTCTTAGAAGTGACAATGGTGGAGAATTCATCTCCAATGAGTTCAAGGCCTTTTGTGAGGAGGAAGGGATCAAGAAAGAGACTTCTTGTCCTTACACTCCTCAACAAAATGGAGTTGCTGAAAGAAGGAATAGAACATTATGTGAATGTTCTAAGGCTTTAAGATTAGATGCTTGTTTGCCCAAATCCTTTTGGGGTGAGTCTCTTGTATGTGCAAACTACTTGATGAATAGGGTGTCTTGCAAAGCAATTGAAGGCAAAACTCCTTATGAGATGTTGTATGGAAAGAAACCCAATCTTAATCACTTGAAAGTTTTTGGGTGTATATGTTATGTGCATGTGCCATTAGAAACAAGAACCAAGGAGGATCCATCTTCCACAAGAGGGATCATGCTTGGATATGCAAGCTCAAGCAAGGGCTACAAAGTCTATCTTCCATCCTTCAACAAATTTGTTGTTTCAAGGGATGTCATCTTTGATGAACATCATATGCATATGCTTGAAGAATGCTCAAGTGCTCCAACAATCAAGAAGAAGATGGCTGAGGAGCAAGATATTGGTTTTGAGGAGGAGCTCATGGAGGAGCAAGAACCAAACCCACCTATCACACCAAGGAGATCTTCAAGGGCAAAAGTGGAGCCATCAAGGCTCACATATCAAGGCAAAGGACAGCAAGTTGAGGGTATCTCATCCACTTCTTATGCTTTATCTAGTTTTGAAGAACCGTCTAATGTTGAAGATGCATTGAACTCCAAAGAATGGTATAAAGCTATGTTGGATGAGTATGATGCCTTGATTGAGAATGAAACTTGGTCGCTTGTTGAGAGACCTCAAAGAAATGCAATAGGATGCAAGTGGGTCTTCAATCTCAAGTTGAATGCAAATGGGAGTGTTAACAAACATAAAGCAAGATTAGTTGCAAAAGGTTATGCTCAAGAGAGAGGGATAGACTATGAGGAAACTTTTGCACCCGTGGCCAAGATGGTCACAATAAGGCTAATCATTGCACTTGCATCACATTTTGGATGGATTCTATGTCTAATGCTTTCTTGAATGGTTTTTTGGAAGAGGATATCTATATGGAGCAGCCACAAGGGTTCATCAAGCATGGAATGGAGAACAAAGTATGCCATCTCCAAAGAAGCATCTATGGCTTGAAGCAAGCCTCGAGATCTTGGAATTCAAGACTACATTGCTATCTTATTTCACTTTCTTTTGTTCAAAGTGAGTATGATCCCACTCTTTACATTAAGTTTGATGATGTTGATATTGTACTTTTACTCATTTATGTAGATGACATCATCATTAGTGGAAATAGTGTTGATGGTATTGAAAAAATCAAGATAGATCTATCCTTAGAGTTCAAGATGGTAGATCTAGGGTGTCTTCACTTCATCTTAGTCATAGAAGTACTTAGAGGGTCTGATTTTATCTTTATAAGTCAAGTAAACTATGCTCAAAGTCTTTTGAAGAAGTTTAAGATGGAAGTATGCAAAAGTGTTGACACACCAATGGAGCAAGATGTAAAAGTGCCAAATGAAGATGATGAAAGATCCTTCATGGACATCACTTTGTTTAGGCAACTTATAGGTTCCTTAATGTGGATCACTATAACTAGACCAGATCTTAGCTTTAGTGTATGTAGGTTGAGCCAAACCATGCAAAAGCCATTGAATATCCATTGGAAAAAGGCTAAGAGGATTCTAAGATACATCTCAGGTACATTGGATTTTGGGATTCTATATAGAGGAGATGTGATTAACCTTCATGCATTTAGTGATTCAGATTTTGCAGGGGACAAGAGGGATAGGAAATCAACAAGTGCCTATTCAACTTTCATAGGAGAAGGTGTGGTTTCATGGCTTTCAGAAAAGCAAGAAACTATATCCCTATCTTCAACCAAGGCCGAGTACAAAGCTTTGACAACCACTACAAAGGAGGTACTTTGGATCAAGAGATTATTGGTGGAACTAAAGATCATGGATTCAGAGGAGGCACCAATCATCTACAATGACAATATATCAGCCCAACACCTTGCATCTAACCCAATCTTCCATGCAAGATCTAAGCACATTGAGATATGCCATCACTTTGTGAGAGAAATGGTGCAAGCCAAGGAGATTGCTTTGGAGCATGTTCCAAGCAATGAATGTGTAGCTGATCTACTTACTAAACCACTTCAAAAGACACCTTTTATGAAGTTCACATCATCACTTGGAGTGATTAGTAAAGCAATGATTGAACCAAGCTAGATAGTGAGGAGGAGTGTTAAAAATTCACAGTTCTAGCTTGACTAGTTTTGGTCATATGACTTGTAAATAGTTAGATGGTCATGATGTGGCTTGTCACACGTGCCAAATAGCATAGGATTCCATTCATAAGGATGTTCTCAAGTAGACCTAAGTGTTAGAACCTTTGGAATGAGTCCAAATTATGCTTAGATACAAGGGAGAAAAAATAGGAGCTATTTTTGGTGATTTTTGCATTGTTGAGGGATCTCCAAGATTCCAACCCTAACTTGGTAGGGATGAAAGATCCACCAAAATTAGCATTAGGGATAGGTTTAGGGATACTCATACCTGCCCAAAACCGTGATGGATCATGTATATATAGGTGATGATATCTCACCAAAATCAATCAAGCAATTTCATGTTTTTTTCTCTCATAATGGTGCAATTGCTCTCTATGTTCATAATTGTTTGAGTACTTGTGATTACTAATGATTATAGGATTGAATGTAGGTCTGGTGTACAGTACTCAGACTGTGGGAGGCCGTACTTTCACACGTGTGAAGCCTTCTTCAAGGATTTGGGCCATTTAGTGAGGTTCAAGCATAGGTTTTTGATGGATTTTGATGGTTCAACTTGTGCTAATCTTATGAAATCATAATCTATTGTTTTCCTCATCATTTCAAGTGTTTTAGGATCCTTATTTGCTGTAATTTTTACATAAAGTTTGCCAAGTCTAGTGCCCTTAGCCACTATCTTACCCTTCTTCTTGATGAAACATTCATTTGAAGCAAAGTCAACATTGAAACCATTGTCTACCATTTGGCCAACACTTAGTAGATTCTTTGTTATTGTAGGAATGTACAAAACACCTTCTATGTTGATCTTTTTGGAAGATCCTAAGCAAAGGGGAATGCTACCAACTCCTTCAATCTTACAAGCTTCATCATTTGCTGTATAGATAGACTTTATAGGTCCATCATAAGATAAGAGAGAAGAGAAAAACTCCCTTTTACTAGTCATGTGTGAACTAGCACCCGAGTCAATCCACCAAGGATCTTCTCCTTTGAAGCTTGTTGAAGAAAATATGGACATCATGAGAGAGTCCTCATGTGAACTCTCCTCCTCCTCCTCTTTGCTCATGTTGGCTTGGCTTTGATCTTGCTTCCTCTTGAAGCATTCCGAGGCATAATGCCCCATCTTGCTACAATAGTAGCACTTCACCTTTGATTTGTCCTTCTTGACTTTGGTGGTTGATGGAGATGTCTTTGGGGGTCCTTCTTGATCCTCAAGCTTTGTAGACTTCTTGAATGTTGATCCTTTGCCTTTGGACTTGCCTTTGCCTTTGGTGAAGAGAGCTTGGTCATCTCCACCTTGGATGGAAAGCCTATCCATCCTCTCTTGCATTTGGCTCCTTCTTGATTCCTCGGCCATGAGTGTGCCTTGGAGTTCTTCAAGTATGGGTAGCTTACCCATAATTGCATATCCCTGAACCAAATTGTCAAATTCAAAGCTTAGTCCATTCAATATGAGTTGAACAAGCTCTTCATCCTTGATAGGGTCACCTATAAAGGCTAGCTCTTTGTTCAATTCCTTTACTCTTAGGACAAAAGTATGTGCACTCTCTCCTTTCTTTTGATAGCTTCTATAGATTTGATTCTTCAAAGCTAACATTCTAGTTTGGTTCTTGGATTCATAGACCTTTTGCAAAGTCTCCCAAGCATCTTGAGCTGAAGTGCAATCTCCTACCTCTCTTAAGAGTTCATTTGCAACATTCATTTTCATGCAATGTAGTGCAACATTGCACCTCTTGATGTATTTGGCTTTTTCTTGAGGATAAATAGGTTCACCCTCCTTACCATTTACAATTTCCATCAGATCTTGCATGATCATGATAGATTCCATTCTAACTTTCCATATGGAATAGTTAGTTTTGTTGAGCCTTTCATTAGTATCCAAAAGATATGCATTTATAGATGCCATCTAGTCTCCTAATCAAGGACTTGACACAAATGAAGGTTACTTCTATTGATTTGATTGAAGGTCTACCTTATCCCACTTCTTAGGGACCTAAAAAGATCAATAATAGAATTCCTATTAAGATCTAAGAATGATCTCTAACAAAATCAAATCATAGAATACTAGAAACAATGCACTTGCTTGATTGAAGTAGACAATACTAGTAGAATTGCCCCACTTTCTATAAAGAACATTAAAGCTTCCAAATGATCTGACAAAGAGTGAATTTCAGCAACCTAATATACTTCCAAAATCACTTGTAAAAGATCTAAATGGAACTTAATGAGGATGCAACACAATCTACTATCCAATCACAAGCAAAAAATGATCAAAATTGATGAAAAAATGATCTAATTTGGTGCATAAGTCAAGCAATGGTTGGACTGAACCTAAATCACTTTAGGAGGTGCCTACTACACCTTAGAACAGCCTTGAAGAGTCCCCAAAACTCTGATCTTCCCTCTCCTTGAATGCTAGAAAGCCTTCTCTATGAAATCACTCCAAAACTCGCTTAGAAATCAATGCTTGGAGCAAGCAAAACTTGCTATCTTGGTAATGTGAATTGAATTCAACTTTGCCTCTGGTTTTAGACACCTAAACACCTGCAAATGAAGTCACACAACACCAATCTCCAATGTATTTGACTCACTTTGAGTTCTAGAATCAATACTAGATGCTAAGATCCAATCTACACAAGATTTAGATCAAAAATTGTGATCAAATTGAATGCAAACCAAGGATTTAGCTCATTTCAGCCTTTAGGCTCTGATACCATGTAAAAATTACAGCAAATAAGGATCCTAAAACACTTGAAATGATGAGGGAAACAATAGATTATGATTTCATAAGATTAGCACAAGTTGAACCATCAAAATCCATCAAAAATCTATGCTTGAACCTCACTAAATGGCCCAAATCCTTGAAGAAGGCTTCACACGTGTGAAAGTACGGCCTCCCACAGTCTGAGTACTGTACACCAGACCTACATTCAATCCTATAATCATTAGTAATCACAAGTACTCAAACAATTATGAACATAGAGAGCAATTGCACCATTATGAGAGAAAAATCATGAAATTGCTTGATTGATTTTGGTGAGATATCATCACCTATATATACATGATCCATCACGGTTTTGGGCAGGTATGAGTAGCCCTAAACCTATCCCTAATGCTAATTTTGGTGGATCTTTCATCCCTACCAAGTTAGGGTTGGAATCTTGGAGATCCCTCAACAATGCAAAAATTACCAAAAATAGCTCCTATTTTTTCTCCCTTGTATCTAAGCATAATTTGGACTCATTCCAAAGGTTCTAACACTTAGGTCTACTTGAGAACATCCTTATGAATGGAATCCTATGCTATTTGGCACGTGTGACAAGCCACATCATGACCATCTAACTATTTACAAGTCATATGACCAAAACTAGTCAAGCTAGAATTGTGAATTTTTAACATCGAGGGCAACCAACCGTTGCCTGATGACGCATTTATTCAAACAATTTTCGTACCATCGCCAGATCGGGTTGGCATCAGGTCCAATGAGAACCTAATAGAAGATAATGACGACAATATTCCACAAGTCGTCGGGGCCGATACAACACAAGCCCCTATTAGTGCCAGTGTACCGGCTGCTCCCACAGACCTAACGACGGCGTACCAGACTCTGGAAAAATACATCTTGGATGCGGTAGCGGCCAAAGCCATTCTGAAAAATAAGGTACTACACCTGGCGATGAGTAACACACAACTCCGAGCAGACCTCACCAAGCTGTAGCACGAACTGATTCTAACACACCAACATGAACAAGAAGGGCACCAGGAGATTGCCAAGCTGCAGCAGAAGGAGGATAGCCTCAACAAATATATCCAAAGCCTCTCCAAAGCATTGATAGGTGCGGGAGCTTCAATCTGAAGCATCCCAATGGCTTGCTCCCATCCAGGTGCAACTAAACCTTTTGGAAGTAGAGAATACATGCCAGGGGACGGAGGTCAAAGCCCTACAAGATGAAAAGCTCGTCTGGTTAGCTCAACCTGCACCAGACTCAAGGCCGTTTTCTCAATCAGAAATGAATCTTCTTCGACATCAGGTGCAGGTTTATAGCCTAACCTTAAACAGCTACCATGTAGAGCTCAAAAAATATTGGACAAGTGCAACTCACGAGCTCGCCCAGGCCAAACAACCCCTCAAGGCGTGCCAAAAATTCATGGACATGAAGGCCCAGCCCACCCTCGTGGTAATTCCACCGCCACCGATTTTTTATGCTGCACAGGCCAGTACCAGCCAAGACCAAAGCCAGCAGGCAGCAGGGGGATTTAACCAAGATTAAGGGTCTAAAGGCCAAGATCAAGTGCAAACAGATACGGTTGCTGAGACGCAAGATCCAAATGGGCGGAATGTGGCACCCCTCTAGACAAGATCACACTTCAGAATTTTAATTGGCCGATCAGGACGTCCTCCATAAAGTTGAGGCAGTCCAGTTTCTTCAAGTCCTTGGGTGTGTGAAAGGACTTGTGGACTCCTCGCAGCCAATCTTGGTCGACCCATGTTTGGAATCTGCGTGTCCATGGATCGCCCAGAATCACAGTTCGGTAATACACACGAGCGATTGGCAGCTGATCTTTGACTTTGTCTGAAGGTAGCGCCTTATTAACGTCAAAAAATATGGATGGGAGAAAATTGTCCCATTTAGTCTTGATCCCCATTAGATGTTCTAAGTCCCAGGCGTTAGTGGCTGTCGCGCGGACTGTTGGATCAGGGCAATTGATATAATGGTTTGTGAACGCGGTGAGAGCCCTTCTGGCATCTACATCCGTTGTCCACCCATATTCTGACTGTATATTTTCATTTTGAATGAGACTATGATAAAGATTTGACTTTGCCAGGATGAGGCCATCAAAACTTATTTTGATAAAGCTCTAGTTACTTTGGTATGTAATCATAAAACCTATTTTTATTCATGTATGTTAACAAGTGTCCCATGCTTTTTTCAAACTGTGAGTGCAATTGCATTTGTTGACCTGACCGTGGAAGAAACAAAATTATTGGCTTGGGACCATAATATTGATCAGGACTACCGGATGAAGATGACCGTCATACAAAAAATTTGGTTCTTTCACAAAGAATATATGAGAGTCTCTAAAGCAAGAGATGTAAATCAACTACACCTGAGAGCACTTTGTGCTCAAGAGACGGGCTTGCCTTTTGATTCAAAAAATTCTACGCAGGGCCTTACAAAATATGATAATTTTTTTCAACTTGCTTTCCGTAGCAGCCAAATAATTTTTCTTGCTATGCTCATCATGGAATGCTCTGATCATAACATATGTTACAATCTTTTAAAATCAGAATCTCAAATGGGGGGTGTTCACAAATTTGTGCTCCAATACAAACAAGACGAAACCAACATTGCTCAATTCCGACGTCATTTGCTCAAAAATGCCCTTCGTTCCGAAGGTAACACAGTTAGGGCATGGTACATGGACTGGTTTTGCACTTCTTTGTTCAATGGTCTAATTTTTTCGAACACGGTCAATTTCTCTTGCTGTTTGCTCACAAGATACAAAAAATAATTATCCAAAAGATTTGAAAGTTTGAAATTTCTAGTTAAAACTCCTAACTTATAAGGCCAATGAAATTGTTTAGTTGATGATGGATCTTCAAGTTTGAGCAAATTGATTTTTTGTTCTTCAAAAAAGTCCATCCACTAATGCTAATCAAATTCATCAAAAACTAATAAGCTAGTTGAATTTCTGATTTTGCATCTCAGTTTCTTGGAAAAATAGCTAAATATGTGATCAATTTGATCGTGGGTGTTGCCCACAAACAAAAATTCTATTTTTATTTTTTGAAAAATTTGTTTCTCTACAAGCATGGACAAGTATGCCACGATAGTTTGATTTTTATTTTCCCTAGCAGTGTTGTCAAGCTACAAAAAAAAATTCTAGAAGATTTTTACCAAATTCACATATTGTCAAATTTGGATCATTTCAAACATTGGAATACATAAAAAATACAGGGACTTCTATGTGTCATTGAATACAAGTGCTCTAATGAGATGAACTTGAATAAAATCTACTTCAATCAAATTTTATGGCACTCCAACAAAATGAGGTAACATCATCTTTTTGTTATCCGTGCCATCAACGACAAGGCTGAGATACATTTGAGGACATTTCAAACATTGCTTTCGATGTTTGGCCACCTTTTTTCTTTCAACTATTTGTTGATCTTTGTGTATTTGAAGGGATTTTGCAGCTTCCACTAAAAATACAATTAAATTATTTAGTAAAAAGATAATGATATCATAACATGTAAGTTTTTGTGATTAACATATAAAATCTCAAAACAAAAAGTATTAAAATTATCAATTTAATTCATTTTTACATATCTCCTCATTGGTCTTTGCAACTTGTTAGGCAGATTTTAATAACTCGCAAGTAGAACATACTGTCATTCGTGATTTTTTGAGAATCTTTACCAAACTAAAATCTTTTTTCCAAATCTTGAGAAAATATGAGTAACTTAAATAGTTTTGCCTTGGCGAATTTCTTGTACATCAAAATTTTGTAAAACTATTTGGCAAATGAGAATATAATAAATTTGGTAAATTTTCTCCATGCAAATTTACAAAATCCTTTAGCCCAGCAGTAGCATTCAAGGCATTCAAAGAGATAATTTGACTCTATAGAAATCTTTGAAGTTTCAACACTTTCTCCAGGTTGGATAGGTGTTCTGAGTTTGGCTCATGCACGCATAGATCATCCAAGAAGATCTCTAGAGATTTCTGCAAGTATTCTTTGAATGCCATTTGCATAGCTCGTTGAAAAGTGTTTGGGGCATTGCAAAGTCCAAATGGCTCACATTTTTCCATTTGGTGGCGAATGTTGTCTTATGTTGATCATCCGCTACTATATTGACTTGATTGTAGCCATTGAAACTGTCCAAGAAACTGTAAGCTTTTGCTCCTGCTACTCAGTCCAAAACACTGGCTTTCTGTAAAAGGTAAGAAAAAATTATCTTTATTTTTTACCACATTTAACGCCTTCAAGTTCACACAAATTTGCATTTTGCCGTTCTTCTTGGGTACTATGACTATCGACAATATCCATTCTATGTATTTGATTTAATAAATAAAATCGGCGTCAAGCACTTTCTACAACTCTTGTTTGATCAATTTTGTGTAGTTAGGATTGCATTGGTAATATTTGTTGACCTTGGGGACTGCTCCATCCACCAAGGGTATAGTATTCTGGACTATTGTTGGTGCTATACCGTTCAGATCCTTGTAGGTCATGCGAAGCAATCTTTGTATTCCACGAATAGGTTGCATAGTTTTGTGAATTGAGTAGGGGTTAATTGTTCTCCCATGTGAACAATTTTTTCTTCTTCACCTAGTGCAACTATATTCATCAGTTGTGTTTGCACAGGTTCTTTGAAGACTTCTTCTTCCAGCTCCTGACTTTGGTCAGGTTCTTGTTATGCTTGTGATAACATGATTACCACGTCGTCTAAGGTGTAGTTCTTGAAATTTCTCAGCATCTTGTGAACTGGTGTTCATTGGAATTCCTCCTTCAGCATATTAATCTTAGCACCACTTGTAACCTTTGGGTTCTCGGTCATCTGAGAGGATGACGCTACATCAGGATCTCCAGTCAGATTGATTTCAAAGAGTCCAACACTTTCTTCTTGCCCTTTCTGCAACAAAGTGATAAACCTCCTTGTCCTCTTTCTCGGGACCTAGTGGTGCGGTAAAGCCATGTGCTATTGATTATTGGTGCTCCATACCGCGGTGCTGCATTTGGTGCCCCCTGATGATAAGAATATGAAGTCTGATACTGATTCCTTTTTGCTATATGATCCTAGAGTTGAATGGGCAAAATGTCTTTTCGTGCGATGATGCATTGCGAAGGTGGCAATACCATTGTCAGTTGAGATTTTGCTTCAAAACTGGACACTCATTTGCTGTATGGTTCTAGGTACAAACCAGACACCATACATTTTCATGGATACTACAGCTGGTTCTATGTTGGCACATTGGGAGTAAATATTGTAGCTCCTTATAAGGCCTATCGAATTGGGCCGTTAGTTGCTCCATCTGCTACTTATGTAATTTTGCCATTTGTTCCATCAACAAATCTATTGAGATATGTGAAGAAATCGAGGTTGATACTACCAAGGGAGTTGGGTTATGGGTTGTTGGATATGAATCATCTTTCGATCTCTCATCCTCTTCCTTGATCGCATTTTCCATTGCTTCCTACACGTGGCATAATGCTCCCATCTTTTGAGCTCTCTTTTGATACTTTTTGGTAGCCCCGCAAGGAACCACATGATTACCGCATGATTGGAAGTTAGTGTCATGTTGCATTCAGATCTTAGGTGTTTGACCCATTCTATGTAGTCCTTGACCCTTTCTTTTTTTCCCATCTTGATTTTGCTCGATAGGAGAAACGGATCTTCCAGGAACTTCCTTGGTTTAAAGTGCATGACGATAATGTGAAAATTGTCAACATTTCCTAGCTAGTTTGAGGCCTAAATTGGCTAAAATTGTAAATAGTTTTGGTTCTGGAGTTTCACACGTGTGAACCAGGCCACAATGTTTTTATTTACTGTATTTTTTCAGTATGATGAAGTGTCAAACTTCATACCCTTCAAAATGAGACCATTTTGATGTATTTTGGTCATATAAGCCATTTTTAGCTATTTTTCCTATATAGGGAATATCTAGGGTCAAGTACCTTCTAGAGAGAGGAGAGAGAGTCATCTTCCTCATCCATAAATAGTAGGGAAGTCGTGGAGAACAGGTTGGAGAAACCTTTTGTATGCTTCATTGAGATCAATAGATCATTGTCATTGTTTCTTCCTCCATTGAGAGCATTGTTGTGTGTATTGTCTTCAAGCTATTGTGTATGATCTTAGGTGCTTTCCAAAAGTGATAGGCTGATGTATTATGGACTGTATAATGCTATTTTGGGCCGCACTTGATGTTTATGGAAGTTTCCATTTGTGATAAATGCTTTTTGATCAAGTTCTTTGCATTCTAGGTAGCATAGAATGTGTTGCCAATTCCTAGCTTATGTAGTTTGGAGTGCAAGCATTCAAGCCAATGATCTTGGAGTTTAGATCCACTTAGGATCTGTATTTTTCACATGGTATCAGAGCTGGTTGGCTTCTATTTACAGTAAGTATTCCATTTTTGGTGATATTTGGATGTTTGATCAAGTTCTAGCATGATTTTGCATTGCTTTGTTGATCAAATCTTACTAACCTTTGTTTTGTGAGTTGAACTTGTGGATCAAAAGCATATTTCAGGTCTATTGAAGATCAGAGGCTGAAAAGAAACTATTTTGGATCAGATCATAACACCTAATCATTTGTGATTGTGAGGCTTGTGCATATTCAATACTAACAATGTTCTTTTCAATCCTATTGTTGACAATCTCCATTCTTGGATGAACACTCTCCTTAAGTGGATGAAACTTCTCCTTAAGTGGATGACAAATGCTCTTTTGAGTGAGTTGTAATTCTCCTAAAGGCTGAGCAAAGCTCCCATTTGGATGAAAGATCCCCTTTTTTGGGTGAACATATTGTAAGCTCCATTGTGAAGAGCATATTGTAAAGATTGTCATCAATTTTGGCATAAATTTTGGTGTACTTTGTTGAGCATGTAAGTAACTCTCCTTATGTAATTTGATTGGAGAATTTGCTGGAAGGTGTTAACCATTATGCAAGTGTGTTTTCAGGTTCTTAACAGGTTGAGGAACATTCTCATGTGAAGTGATCTTAGATCTACATCTAAACACCAAGATTTGACAAGATAGTGAAGCTAGTCTTGTGATTCACTAAGTGTGCTCATTCATTCACCTCTAAATCTTGTATTTATCACTTGCTGGAGTTTATAAACTTTTAGAAGTGTGGTTTACATGTGGTTTTACAGGTTGAATCAATATCTTAGTGTGTTGATCATATGTTGATCAAGTTTGTTCATTACTAGGTAATCTTGGCATCCTAGTTTTGGGTATTTTCTAAGAATGCAAGTAACTCTTCACACCATAACTTGATTTGGTCACTTGCTGGAAAGTTTGAGAGCTTAAGCAAGAGTGTGTTCAGGTTGGTTTGATTTTGTAATCCATTCTTAGTGTGTGCAAAGTGTTGCATGTGTTTCAATCTTCCTTTCTATGCTTGGAAACCATCTAGGTTCAAGATAGAAGTGTTTTAGGGTCCTAAATCTTCATAGATCTCTTTATCTATCATTTGTTGAGAGAAAAGTGAGTGATAAGTGCTTTAGGACAGAACCTAAAAGTTGAAGAAACATTAGAATCATGGCTTCCAATGGTGGGATCATGCTAGAGTCTAGTGAAAGGTTGAGTTCATCAAACTACTCTACTTGGAAAGTGAGGATGGAGTCCTTACTTGAGTTGAATGAACTCATGGACATAGTTGCAGAAATTGAAGAGAGACCTCTCACACTTCAAGAGCAACAAAGGTTTGATAAGAAGGCCAAAAGGGCTCTTCATATCATTAAAATGAATGTTACAAATGAACTTCTCAAGGCAGTTGGAAAGTGTCAAAGTGCAAGTGATGCATGGAATGCCTTAAAGAAGCTCTTTGAATCAAAGTCCACATCTAGGGTATTGACCCTAAGGAGACAAATATTTTCTAGTAGGCAAAGAGAGGGTGAAAGTGCTCATGCATTTATCTTGAGAGTTAAGTCCCTAAGTGATGATTTAGCATGCATTGATGAGAACATAAAAGATGGTGAAATAGTCCAAGTTATGTTGAATGGTTTGCTAAATGAACATGCTAACCTTGTGCAAAGTTTTGCCATTCAAAGAGTCTTGCCAAGTGTGGTTGACTTGCAAGAAATCTTATTGGCTGAAGAACATAGGTTGCAATCAAAGCTTGATGGTGCATCCTTGCAAGGTGGAGGTGAAGAGGCTTTCTTCACAAAAGGCAAATTCAAGGGCAAAGGTAAAGGCAAAGGGAAATGGTCCAAAGGTGGTAACTTTGATCATGATGATCACTCTTCCTCTTCCTCTTCTACTAAGAACAATAAGTCAAAGTTCAAGTGCTTTTATTGTGGGATAAAAGGTCATTTTGCAAATGAATGTTATAAGAAGAAAAGAGAGCAAGGAGAGAGGCAAGGAAATCTTACAATAGATGAGGAAGAACATAACACATGTGAATCACTTGTTATGACTTCAAGTTTGTTAGCCAACATAGATGATAATGATCCTTGGTGGATTGATAGTGGAGCCTCATCTCACATGACAAGACATAAGGAATACTTTACATCCTTATTGTCTTATGAGGGAGAAGGTAACATCATCTACACTGCAAATGATGGTCAATGTGACATCAAAGGCATAGGCACTATTCCTATTTCCCTTTCAACAAATAGGAAAGCAAATCTTGAAAATGTTTTGTACATTCCTTCAATCACTAAGAATTTGCTTAGTGTAAGTCAAATGATTGACAAAGGACTTGATGTGGAGTTCATTGGAGATGCATGTTTGATAAGTAAATGTGGATCCTTGATTGCTCAAGGTAGGAGGCATGGTAAACTTTTCAAGCTTGATGCATGTGTGATCTCTAATCATGAAGGATGTATGGCTAGGGAGCAATTGACAAACCAAGAAGTTTGGCACAAGAGGTTGGGCCATCCCAACTTCAAATCTTTGGAGGTAATGGCAAAGAAAGAGCTTGTTCTTGGTCTCCCTAAAAGTCTTGTTGCAAACAATAGTGTTTGTGAACATTGTGCCTTGTCCAAATCTCATAGACTTGCTTATTCTAGATCTACTTCTAGATCTAAAGAAGCTTTTCAACTTGTGCATTCTGATATTCATTCTTCTAGTACAACTAGCAATGGTGGGGCAAAGATGTATGCAACTTTCATTGATGACTTTAGTAGGTATACTTGGATCTATCTTCTTAAAAGTAAGGATGAAGTGTTTGCTGCATTTGTCAAGTTCAAGAATGAAATGGAAAACCAATTCAATACAAAGATCAAATGCTTAAGATCTGATAATGGAGGGGAATACACCTCAAATAGGTTCAAAGACTTTTGTATAGCACATGGGATTAAGAGGGAGATGTCTAGTCCTAGGACTCCACAACAGAATGGAGTGGCCGAGAGGAAGAATAGAACCCTTTGTGAATGTGCCAAGGCAATGAGACTACATGCTAATCTTGCTAAGTCTTTTTGGGGGGAAGCTTTAGCATGTGCTAACTATCTATGTAATAGATGGACAAGTGCTTCCTTGGATGGTAAAACTCCTCATGAGGTTCTTTATGGTAGAAGGCCGAGTGTCAAGCATTGTAGGATCTTTGGATGTACATGTTTTGTCAATATCACACTTGATGATAGAACTAAAGAAGATCCTTCATCAAAGAAGGGTGTGTTTGTTGGCTATAGTGAAGTAAGCAAGGCTTACAAAGTGTACATTCCTTCTACAAAGAAAGTTGTCATAAGTAGGGATGTCATCTTTCATGAAGAGAATGTTTCCAATGTTGTTGATGTTGATGTTGATGTGCCTACTAATCATCATGATGTGCAAGATGTCTTGGATGAAGATGGAGATGCCACTCCAAAGCAAACTTCAAGGAAGACTCAAAGGCAAAGGGCTAAGCCATCAAGGCTAACCTATGATGAAAAAGGAAAGCAAGTGGTGGACAACTCTAACTTTGCTTTTCTTACCTCTTTTGATGAACCAACTTGTGTAGGTGAAGCAATTCAAAAGAAGGAATGGATCCAAGCCATGGATCATGAGCATCAAGCACTCATCAAAAGCAACACATGGAGGTTGGTAAAGCTTCCAAAGGACAAGAAGGCAATTGGTTGTAAGTGGATCTTCAAGATCAAGACAAATCAAGATGGATCAATCAACAAGTACAAGGCAAGGTTGGTGGCAAAGGGGTATGCTCAAGAATATGGTATTGACTATGATGAGACCTTTGCACCCGTGGCAAAGATGGTAACTATTCAAATCCTAATCTCTCTTGCAACTCTTTATGATTGGGATATGTGGCAAATGGATGTTACTAATGCCTTCTTGAATGGTGATCTTGAAGAAGATATTTACATGGAGCAACCCGAGGGCTATGTTTCACATGATGAGCCTAATCATGTGTGCTATCTCCAAAAGAGTTTGTATGGGCTAAAGCAAGCACCAAGGAGTTGGTATGCTAAGCTCAATTCCTTCTTACTTTCTCAAAACTTTGTTATGAGTGAGTATGATCATTCTCTCTACTTTAGATTGAATGAAAATGATATCACTTTACTTTTGATCTATGTTGATGACATTATCTTAAGTGGTGGTAACAATCTAGATATAGATGAAATCAAGATGGCACTCAAAAGAGAGTTTGAAATTCAAGATCTTGGTAAACTTCATTATATCTTAGGAATAGAGATTATTAGAACTTCTAAATCTACATTCATATGTCAAGAAAAGTATGTTAACTCTATTCTAAAAAGGTTTCATATGGAAGATTGTAAAGTTGTTTCTACTCCTATGGAATCAAATGTAAAGCTAACTACAAGAAGTAATGAAAGATCCTTCAAGGACATTACTCTCTATAGAAAGCTAATAGGATCTCTTATATGGTTAACCATCACAAGACCTGATCTAAGCTTTGTGGTTGGTAAACTAAGTCAATTTATGCAAGATCCTAGTGAGGCTCATTGGAAGCTAGGAAAGAGAGTACTTAGATACATCTCGGGATCTAGAGATTTTGGCATCTTGTATGGAGGTACTACACCTAACCTTTGTGGATTTTCAGATTCAGATTTTGCAGGTGATCAAATGGATAGGAAGTCAACAAGTGCCTTTGCAATCTATCTTGGAGATGGAGTGGTCTCATGGCTATCAAAGAAGCAACCAACTATCTCTCTATCTTCCACCGAAGCCGAGTACAAGGCATTAACAACATGCACCAAGGAGATTCTTTGGATCAAGAGGATGTTATTGGATCTTCACTTGCTGGAACCAGAGAAGACTCCAATCATACTTTGTGATAACCTTTCAGCCCAAAGCTTGGCAAGCAATCCTGTTTTTCATGCAAGGAGCAAGCACATTGAGATTGCTCACCATTTTGTGAGAGATCAAGTCATTGCCAAAGAGGTGGAGCTTCAACATGTCTCTTCAAAGGAGTGTGTGGCTGATATCTTCACCAAACCATTGGGAAAGGACCTATATTTAATGCATAGATCTAATCTTGGAATGTGCTCAAAGACTATGTTGAAACTAGCATCCAATGTTGAAGAGGGAGTGTGAAAATTGTCAACATTTCCTAGCTAGTTTGAGGCCTAAATTGGCTAAAATTGTAAATAGTTTTGGTTCTGGAGTTTCACACGTGTGAACCAGGCCACAATGTTTTTATTTACTGTATTTTTTCAGTATGATGAAGTGTCAAACTTCATACCCTTCAAAATGAGACCATTTTGATGTATTTTGGTCATATAAGCCATTTTTAGCTATTTTTCCTATATAGGGAATATCTAGGGTCAAGTACCTTCTAGAGAGAGGAGAGAGAGTCATCTTCCTCATCCATAAATAGTAGGGAAGTCGTGGAGAACAGGTTGGAGAAACCTTTTGTATGCTTCATTGAGATCAATAGATCATTGTCATTGTTTCTTCCTCCATTGAGAGCATTGTTGTGTGTATTGTCTTCAAGCTATTGTGTATGATCTTAGGTGCTTTCCAAAAGTGATAGGCTGATGTATTATGGACTGTATAATGCTATTTTGGGCCGCACTTGATGTTTATGGAAGTTTCCATTTGTGATAAATGCTTTTTGATCAAGTTCTTTGCATTCTAGGTAGCATAGAATGTGTTGCCAATTCCTAGCTTATGTAGTTTGGAGTGCAAGCATTCAAGCCAATGATCTTGGAGTTTAGATCCACTTAGGATCTGTATTTTTCACAGATAAAAGCCACTTTAACACCTTCCCATGTATATTTTTCCTCCGTCGAGATGTTGAAGAGCCAATATTGGGCTGTGGTAACGAGTGACATAGGAAGCAGCATCATTTTTTCTGCCAGTGTATGCTCATCATAAACTTCACATGCTTGCTCATAGATCTGGAGGAACCGGATTGGATTTGCTAACCCTTCATACTTTGGTATTTCAAGACGTGGTGCCCTCTGAACTATTTGTAGGGACACGGCAGGTATAGGTTGACCCATTGGTTTCATTGTTGCTGGTCCTACTTCTAGATCAATTCACGCTGCTGCAACTTTGAGAAGGTTTGCTGCTTGATTTCCTGCTCTGGTTGCTAATGATCGTCCTGATCTCAGATTCATTCGTCAGAAAAGTCCAAAGTAGTTGGATCTTGATGGATGAGTGAAATGAAGTCTGATCTTTATGGATCCAATCAGTTTTAGTGGCTAATATGGTATTTTTAGCCCCTTACGGTGGTTTTTCTTGGCTTCACAGTAGACATACATGGGACAAATCTTTCAACCTATCCTATCTGCGAGATTTACTCAGTGTGAGGGTTGGCTATGCGAGATACACTGTTTTGTAGGTAGAAACTTTGTTTTCTCAATATCTGTTGGAAACTAACTCTCACGGCTTTTTAGGAGCTAGATCTGATATGGATCTGACTCTGTTCAAAATGGAGAGAGTTCTTTCTCATGGATCTGAAAGTTATTGATGTTTACGAGGATTCAAAACCACTTTTTTGCTCATAGATCAATCAATATCTCAAACTAACTCTTGTAGACTTCATCACTGATGAAAAATGACATTTTGAAGACAATGAGATGGTCTACGAAGGTTACTTTTATGAGGATTCACTAGATCTGATGATTTTAGTAAATTTTTAAACACTTAAATCCATTTTTTAGCTTACTGAAATCAAACTAATCTCGCAGGCTCTTCTGTGTCCTTGTCTCAATGAGATGAAACTTCAGAAACTTCTACAAGGTTACTTACTACTGGAACTGAAAATTGTGTTGTCTGCAAGGGTTTCCAACCTATTTCCCTATCTTTTTTTTCTCTTGAGAACCTTCGTAGATGTACTTTTTTTGGGAGCTAACTTTCGCAGACTTCTCTATGACACTATCTCATTGTAATAGAGCTTCAGAGGCCTCTACGAAGGCTAGTTTGATTTTTTTTTGGCTTTTACAAGGGATTTTTAAAAAATTTATGATTTTTTCTCTGTTTTTCAGAATCTGTTGGGAGGTAAGCTTTGCAGGCTTCTATGCAGGTCTGGGACAGTACCCTGGAGCTGCTGCCAGTCGTGCGAATGTTAGTTCTTGCTGGTTTTTGAGATCAAATCAAAATATGATAATTTTTGGCTCTTTTTTTTTCTCCAAAAATAGTTTTGAGTGTGTTTTTGGTTTTTCAAGGTTTGTGATGGTATGTTAGGCCCTTAGAGGCTGCTTTAGGTCTCCACTACCACTCCACACCTCCTCCGCTAGCTCTCAATAGTCCAATCACAAAAAATCAAGCAAAACAAGCTAAATCTATTCCCCAAAACCACTAAAACACACTAAAAAAACAAAAGCAACTAAATATGCAACTATAGCTAATTAGGTATAGCCTATCCCCGACAATGGCGCCATTGTAGGATGTGTAGTTTGGGTGGTGAGCAGCCTTCCGTCTGTCAAGAAGCGTTAGAACACAAGGATATGTTCCTAACTATATTTAGTTGCTAGTTTAGATGCTTCCTAACTCTATTTTAACACTATCCCACTTCTAACTCTACTTTCACTAACACTAACACATCAAGATTGAAAGTGAAAGAAAAAAGAGAGAGAGTTTTAGAGGGAGGTTAGCTCATGTGAACATCCTAGCATACTAAGGGAGAAACTTTTAACTACTATGAAGCAAGAACAAAGGCAAATGGAAATCAAATAGCAAACACAATGAAAGAGCAAGAGCATGCAAGTATAGCACATAAGGATGCTTGAGCTCTCAAAATAGTAGAGTCTCCTCCTCTCAAATAAGAATGTAAAATGGTGTACAATAGGTGCCATTTTATCTTTGGGGTGGCCCTTGCCCCTTGCTTCCTATTGGCTACTTGAAACTTAGGTGGGATTGAAATCCACACCTTTCACAAGAAACACAAACTAATTAATGGTGTAGGAAGAAGCACACCCCACTTACCACCATTTGACTTTTGACTAATTACAAAAACTTAGAAACTTAAGTTAAGCTTAAATTTTGGTCTTTTAAAATTATTTTAATTACATGGCCTAAAGTAAAGTTTATTCCAAAAATAATTATTTACAAGTGCTCATTAGGCCATGGGCTTACGCACGCAGGATGCCACGACCCTAGCAGCTATTTCTAATTTTTCTGACTAATTTATTTATTTACATGGTAATACCCTCAACAGAGAGAGAGGAAGAGGGGGGGGGGAGAGGGAGAGAGAGAGAGAGAGAGAGAGAGAGAGAGAGAGAGAGAGAGAGAGAGAGAGAGAGAGAGAGAGAGACATGGAAAGCCACGTAGGACTACCATAGGCTTGTGTAGCTAATTTGTTGGATTTTTGGAGGCTATCTTGGGTAGACATAGAGAGAGAGAGAGAGAGAGAGAGAGAGAGAGAGAGAGAGAGAGAGAGAGAGAGAGAGAGAGAGAGAGCAGACTCATGGCAATCCATATAGGCTTGCCACGTGTAAAACCATGTAGGCTTGGGACTTGCCATGTGGAAAGCCACGTATGACTACCATAGGCTTGTGTAGCAGGCCACATAGGCATGTCATAGGTCTGCTATCTACCAAGCTTGTCGCATACTACCACATGGCAAGCCATGGTGGCAAACCACGTAGTTCTAACATAGGCTTGCATGGCAAGCCATAAAGACCTGTCACATGGAAAACCATGTAGGCTTGGGATTGACCATTTAACAAGCCACGTAGGCCTACCATAGGCTTGTGTAGTAGGCCAAATAGGCCTATTATCTACCAAGCCTATCATAGGCCTGTCACATGGCAAATCATGCAAGCTTGGGGTGTGCCACATGGCAAGTTATGTAGGTCTACCATAGGCTTTTGCAGCAAGCCAAACGAGCTCTGCCATGTAGGCTTGAGTGGAGAGAGAGAGAGAGAGAGAGAGAGAGAGAGAGAGAGAGAGAGAGAGAGAGAGAGAGAGAGAGAGAGAGAGAGGTGGGCTCGAAAACTGACACATGGCAAGCCATATAGGCCTACCATAGGCTTGCATGGAAGAACACATAGGCATGGCATAGGCCTCATGTCTGCCATGCAAGCATGTTGCAGGTTACCACATAGGCTTGTGTGGCAAACCAACCAGGCTCTACCACGTAGGCTTGAGTGGACCTAGAGAGAGAAAGATGTGGGGCCTGCAAGCTACCATGTGACAAGCCACATAGGCCTGTCACATGGAAAACCATGTAGGCTTGGGACTGCTCATGTGGCAAATCACATAGGCCTACCATAGACTTGTGTGGCTTGCCACATGGCCTACCATAGGCTTGTGTAATAGGGCACATAGGCCGACTATCTACCAAGGCTATCATCAGTTGCCACATGACAAGCCACATAGTCCTGCCACATCCCAAATCATGCAAGCTTGGGGTTTGCAACATGGCAAGCCACATAGGCCTGTGGCAGGCCAACCGAGCTCTACCATGTAGGCCTGAGTGGACCTAGAGAGAGAGAGAGAGAGAGAGGTCGGCTCGAAACACATGTGGCAAGCCATGTAGGCCTACCATAGGCTTGCATGGTAGACCACATAGGCATGGAATAGGCCTCATGTCTGCCATGCAAGCATGTTACAGGTTGTCACATAAATTTGCCATAGGCTTGTGTGGCAAGCCAACCGAACTCTGCCACGTAGGCTTGAGTGGACCTAGAGAAATAAAGAGGTGGGGCTCGCAACCTACCACGAGGCAAGCCACGTAGGCCTGCCACATGAAAAACCATGTAGGGTTAGTACTTCCCATAGGCTTGTGTAGCAGGCCACATAGGCATGTCATAGATCTACTATCTGCCAATCTTGTCACAAGCTGTCACGTGGAAAGCCACATAGGTCTATCACGTGGCAAGTCCTGCAAGCTTAGGGTTTACCATGTGGCAAATCATGTACGCCTAACATAGGCTTGTGTGACAAGCCAACCAGGCTTTGCCACATAGGCTTGAGTGGACCTAGAGAGAGAAAGAGACGGGGCTCAAAAGCTGCCAGGTGGCAAGCCATGTAGGCCTACCATAGGCTTGTGTGGCTTGTCACATGGCTTACCATAGGCTTGTGTAGTAGGCCACATAGGCCTGCTATCTACCAAGCTTGTCATAGGTTGCCACGTAGCAAGTCACGTATGCCTTCCACATGGCAAATCATGCAGACTTGGGGTTACCCATGTGACAAGCCATGGAGGCCTATCATAGGCTGGCAAACCCACCAGGCTACTTACGTGGTTTGCTATTTGCCAAGCCTGTCACACACTACACGTGGCAAGCCACGTACGTCTGTCACATGGCAAATCATGTAGGCTTGAGGTTTGCCATGTGGCAAGCCATGTAGGCCTACCATAGGCTTGTATGGGAAGCCAATCATGCTTGAGTGGACCCAGAGAGAGATCTATATATATATATATATATATATATATATATATATATATATATATATATATATATATATATATATATATATATATATATATATATATATATATAGTGGGCTCAAAAGTTGCCACGTGGCAAGTCACGCAAGTTAGAATTAAAGTAGAATCGTTGTGCTACTATATTGTGGGTCCTATCAATTGATAAAGATCAGTTGGCCTCGCCACGAGGCAAGTCGACGGGACACGCATCCCACCAACGGCAACCTGCGTCATGCATGGGTTGCCTGAGCGAACAACTATATGTACAGTGTAATTTCATTTTGAGAAATACAGTTGCTATGTGAGCTTGCTGTGGAGAGTGTTTTCTATCTGTGTTACTGTGTAGCATGATCCGTGTTCCTGTTCGAAGCAAATTCTAAGTTGGTATCAGAGCCGTACATGGAGTGTACACATTACAACATCGCGGTTGAAGAGAGCTTTAGGAGAACTGTCTTCTGAGAGTTCGGGGTTTACGGTGGGTTGAAGACGGAAAGAGAAGCACTGGTTGGGGCACAGTTTCTAGTTTATAGAGGCTTGCCAAGCTCAGCAGAGGGATTATTAGCCTGTGCATAGCATCAGACAGGGAAAAATTTGGTTCAAAATTGACAATTTTGAAGCCAGTTGAAAATTGAAACCGGGTTTGGAGTTACAGTTTTCTACAAATAATTGGTGATTTCTTCGATGTTTGTTCACCATTTTGGATTTTGTAAGGATAGGAAGGAAGCTAATCATATTCTCAACCAGCCATGGAGAGATTCTGAGGTCTATGTCAGAGATCTGTCTGCAAACAGTTAACCTAGCAGATTTGTGGTAAAAGGTGAAAAAAGCCACTTTGTCAAGTTGAGCTAAAGATAATTTGCACAATTAATGGCTTCTCCCCAAAAATCTTTCGGCAAAGATGCCTCAATTCTCATAGATTTTGCACATTCACATAGAGATCTATTCTTTCTCTCGGCCACTCCATTTTGAGATGGAGAGTAGGCACAAGAAAACTCTCTTTTAATGCCTTCAAGCTCACAAAAATCTTGAAATTTATTGGAGATATATTCACCACCTCCATCACTTCTAAGAGCTTTAATCTTGAATGAGAATTGCTTTTCTACATAAGCTTTGAAAATAAGAAAATGATCAAACACCATAGATTTAGAAGCAAGAAGATATATCCAAGTGAATCTTGTGTAATCATCAATGAAAGTAACAAAACAAGTGGCTCCTCCCTTGCTTGTAGTTGATGAGAAATGCACATCCGAGTGGATTAACTCCAAAGGATGCTTGCTTTTGATAGAAGATCTTGTAAATGGCTTTTTGTGAGATTTAGCAATAGCACAAGCCTCCCAAGGCTTGATCTTCTTGGAGAATGACTTTGGCAAGCCAATAGCTTTGGCTTCTTTGATTATAGAGAGCATGGATTTGTAGTTGGGATGTCCCAACCTCCTATGCCATAATTCCTCCATAGAGAGCTTGTTCACAAGAGCAGCATTACAAGCATTCACATACTCATTTGGATCTAGTTTATAGATGCCACCAAATCTAGATCCTAATGCAAGTATCTCATCATTCTTCTTGATAGTGCAAGTATCAACATTGAATTTTACATCAAGGCCATTATCAAGCAATTGGCCAACACTAATAAGATTCTTGGTAAGCTTAGGTACATAAATAACTGTAGAGAGAGAAAGAACTTTAGAGGATGCAAGCTTCAAGGGAATGTTCCCTATGCCTTCAATAGGACATTCAAAATCATTTGCAGTGTATATTGATTTCTTGACTCCATCATAAGGTGCAATAGAAGAGAAAGAGTCCTTGGAGCTACACATATGTGAAGAGGCTCCACTATCAATATACCATAGGCCGTCCTTCTTGAAAGGAGTAGATGAGAAACTAGAGACCATAAGAGATCCCTCTCCATCACTTGCAATAGTGTCTTCCTTCTCATTGGTAATATTGGCTTGCTTGAGTTGATTCTTCTTTTTGAAGCAATTGGTGGCATAATGACCTTTCTTGCCACAATAAAAGCACTTGATCTTCTTCTTCTTGAGCTTGGATGATGAAGCATTAGAGGAATTATCTTTCTCCTCATCTTTGTCTTTGGATTTGACTTTGTCCTTGCTTGAGGATTGTTGATGTTGGTTCTTTCTCCTCCCTTTGTGCTTATCCTTGGCAAAGAGAGCTTTGCCATCATTATGAGTGAAAGAAAGCTTGTCCATCCTCAAGAGCTTGTACTCTTGTCTTGATTCTTCTGAAATTAGCACACTTTGGAGAGCCTCCAAACTTGGTAGCTCTTCCTTAATGGCATAGGATTGGACAAGGTTATCAAATTCACTTCTCAAGCCATTGAGAATGGCTTGAACTAGCTCATTTTGATTGACGGAATCACCAATGCAAGCAAGCTCTCTATGAATGTCTTTTACTCTCAAAACATAACTAGATGCACTCTCGTCACTCTTTTGGCTACTTTGAAAGATTTGATTCCTAAGAGTGAGAAGCCCAGAGGTATTCTTAGCCTCATAGATAGTCTTGAGACAATCCCAAGCTTCTTTGGTTGTTGTACAAGTACCTCTCTCCCTCAATATCTCATTAGAGACATTCATCTTAATGTAGTGGAGAGCCATCCTAGCTCTCTTTTTGTATTTTTGAACCTCTTGAAGAACTTGTGGTTCTTCTTCAAGGCCAAGAACTATGTCCATCACGTCTTGAAGGATCAAGATGAACTCCATCCTCATTTTTCAAAATGAATAATTTGAAGTGGTCAATCTTTCACTTGGTTCCAAGGATGAACCCCATTGAAGACATTTGAAGTGAAGAAAACTCAAATGATGAACAATAAATGTTGTTACACACTCTCAATAGGATTCAATAATTGAGTACTATCTCCTCCTATGAAAGATCTTGTAACTATTTGTGAATTGATTCTCACTAGCTACTCAAATCTCTCTAAAACAAGATCTATTTCACATCAAATGATGGAATATAGGCAAAGCTAGGATCTAACACTATTATCACGTGTGAAATACACTAATAAACCAAATTTGACTCAAATACAATGATATTGCATGAAACAAAATGGCTAAGATCTCAAAATAGTGCCTAGATCACATATAGATGAGATTGGCAAGCATACAACTGTGATTTTGGATCAACCAAGCAATCTCTTGACCAAACCAAATGTGTCCACCCAGGTCTAGGTGCCCTACCTATATCTCTTCAAAAGCTTATAACTTTTGATTGGCTCAACCAAATGGAATGAAACTGATTACAACAAAAACTAGACAAAAATAGCTTTGAACAAGCTATCAAGCAAGATAAATGGATCAACCATGAGAGAGAACTTCCAAACTGAAATTGGATGTTCCTCACACATTTCTGAGCACCTGATTCCGTATAGTACCAGGTCAGACCCAATCAATGTCCTTTTGATCTCTTTTGATCCAAGATTGAACAAGATAGCTAGGAAAATGGGCCTTGACAACTTCTAGCTTCTAGATTGATGAAATTTTTTTCACTTAGGTGGATCAAAATGCATGGTAACCTTAGGTAGGCTCTGATACCATGTTGAATTTCACACATGTGGATTGTCCACAACATGTACTTGTGATCTCCTAAGGTGTGTAGATGCACCAAGATCAAGACTAGATTGAGATTCAAAATCAATCTTAGATCCTATGGCAAAAACACACTACTACATGCATTCAATCACTTCCAACTCTCACTCACACGTGTGGGAAGTATTCAAAAATAATCTAAGTAGGAACAAGCTGCTCTCCTCGGGTAGAGAGAGAAAATACATCATGAGCTCTCGGGTAGAGAGAGAAAGCTAGAAATCCAATAACTCACAAAATCCATGAAATCACCAAATCAATTGCATTCAAAATGAGGAGTACAATGATACTAGTAGGTCCACGAGCTATCACTATGCTTAACTATGATTGGACCATATTTTGTCACCTCCTGATCCTATTGGATCATTGATCCATGCACCTCTTAATTCTATTGGACTATATTCAAGCACACCTCAATTTCCTATTGGACCTCACAAGGTTCCACATCTAAATCCTATTGGACCTCTTGGAATTCATCAAACAAAAGCTTTACACTTGTCTACACTCTAATTGGCACGTGTTTAGCCTCTTACTCTATTTTGGCAATAGTCGCATTACAAGTGGAAATGCATAATTTGCCATCTATGCCAAATTTATTCCTATCAACATCCTACACCTAGATGCTTGATGTAAAAAACATAAGACCCCTATATCTAACATAGATAATCTTTTTCAATTCTTCACACTAAGTACCATGCAAATGGAAGTATAGCAAAGCACAAGGCAAGATTGGTGATCAAAGGGTATGCACAAAGTAAAGGCATCGACTATGAGGAGACCTTTGCACCGGTATGTAAGTGTTTGCTTTAGCTTCACATTTTGGTTGGCCTTTGCATCAGATGGATGTGAAATCTACTTTTCTAAATGGTGAGTTAGAAGAAGAGGTGTTCATGGATCAACCTGAAGGCTTTGTAGCGAAGGGACAGGAGAATAAAGTATGTCACTTGAAGAAAACACTTTATGGTCTTAAACAGGCACCACGTGCGTGGTATAGTAGGATTGATGCCTACTTTCATTCAAAGGAGATGGTGAGACTACATTCTGATCCAAATCTATATGTCTTATGCTTTGATGGTATGGTTGCTTTAATTGCTCTTTATGTTGATGACTTGATTATTACGGAAAATAATCAAGAGATGATAGACATGATCAAGAAAGACCTCATGGAACAATTTGAGATGACAGATCTCAGCTGATGCATTATTGCCTTGGAGTAGAGGTGTGGCAAAAATGACACAAAGTGGGTTTAACACAAGTGAAGTATGTCAAAGAGTTGTTGCACAGGTTTAGGTGGCAAAATTGCAAACCAGTGAATACTCCTATTGAACCAGGTAAAAAGCTTTCTAAGCTTGATGAGTCATAGTCATTTGATGCTACGCTGTATAGGCAGTTAGTAGGGAGCTTGATTTACCTTACCACGACTAGACCAGATATATGCTATGTTGTTGGTATTGTAAGTCAGTTTATGACAGCATCTACAAAAACGCATTGGAAGACAACTAAGCGCATTTTGCATTATATAAAAGGCACTTCAGATTATGGCTTGATTTACCAGAAGCATGATGGTTTACCTGAGTTTTGTGGCTATGTGGATGCGGATTGGGGAGGTGACTATGATGGGTATGTATTCCAGCTTTGTGGCAGTTGCTTTTCCTGGTCTAGTAATAAGCAAAGTACAATTGCTCTATCCACCACAGAAGCAGAGCATAAGGCAATGTGTAGTGCAGCACAAGAAGCTATATGGTTGAGACAAATCTTGGAAGAAGTTGGCATGAAGCAGAAAAATCCCACAACTTTACATAGCGGCAATCAGAGTGGCATTCAGTTAGCAAAGAATCTAGTGTACCAAACACATTGAGATTCAGTATCACTTTATACGTGAGAGGCTATGGAGTCATGAAATTCATGTTGTTCATTGTAGTACAGAAGAACAACTAGCTGATATTTTCACTAAGCCACTTGTTGGAGAAAAGTTTGATAAGTTTAGATCAAAGCTTTCTGTACTTAAAGTTTGTTGACTTTAAAGCTTTTTATATGATTGTATAAAAAATAGACTCTACTTTAAGGGAGAGAGTTAGAATTAAAGTAGAATCACTGTCATTAGAGGAGTTACAAACATCAAAAGGGCCGTCTAAGAAATGCCAAGTAGGACAAAAAAAAAATGCTGGATTTTAAAACTCTGACGGACTTTCACGTCCAGTTTAGCTTAACCTTACTAGTAATTTGTAGTTAACATGACACGATTGTGACGCATGCAATTGTGACTTCAAGAACCTATGACGCTCATTAACTAACTTTTTCAAATTTGAAAATGAGATTGTGTCCCTCATTTTAACTAGCGAGAGAATAAACATAGAATCTCAGGTACGTCATGGATGAAGAATAGTGTCTATTTTCTTTTTGGTCTGTCAGCTGATGTTTGCGGAGATGTCTCAGTTTCATTTACACATTGTTCTCTCTACTAAGAATGCTCCGATAGCTAAAAGAGGAGTAGTGAAAGAATCCACAGTTTCTCCACTTGATATAATCGCTCACAGAATCAACCAAAGAAAGAATTACGATTTGTGGATTGACGGAAGTTTGTATCCATTAGATCGGAATTCGATGCAAGCTCCACAATTTCAATCCATCACACAATTAATAAAGATTTTGTGTGATGGAAAAAACGGTTTACTGGGTTATTGCGAAAGATTGACGACTTATGGTGTTGCAAACTCTGTTCAAAAAATACAGAGTTTAGAATGTATGTTAAATGGTTTGCTTGCTGAGTATAGAGAAAAAGAGACCGCATTATCACAAACAAAAATAGATAATACACATTTACATAATATGATATTAAATTTGAATGCAAGTAATGATCAATTCCGACAAGTTGTTTAGACATTACGTATATCAAATGACCAGTTAAAAGAAGAAACTCGCATACTAGATAAGAAATTAAAAAGAAACAAGCGAAAAAGAATTCTGAAGGACATTGATGAGCTTTCGTTAAATGGAGGCCAACGGAGAAAAAGGATTCAAGCATTCAAGTAAGGATTTGATTTGAATCAGTTTTATTTTAGTTTTGTGAAGATGACATCAATTATGTGTCCTATTTGGGTTTCTTGATTTTCATAATCATTTGTAGATCAGCATTGGTTGCAAATGAGCATCTGAAGGACAATGACCTGATCGGAAAATCACTGAGTTCGGAATTGACAACCAAGTCCACAAAGTCTTTATTGGACAATAATCAATATTCTCGAATCAAGTCCAAGATCACTGAGGCTTTGATGAACGAGGTCGGTAAGGTAATCGACCGAACGTTAATTCAGGGAGCATGTGATTTCTCAAGTATTAGCAGGGTGGCATATGCGAGTATATTTAAAATTATTAAAGAGGTTTTTGGACAATTGCACGTAAGAAAATTTCCCATTCCTCACCGTTTTCAGATAAGATTGGAGAGAGATGTATTGAATAAGGGTATGCAAAACATCATTGGAATCCCTTTTCACATCAATGAGATTTACAATTCAAAGTCTGGCAATTTGTCATATAATTCTACCAACAACTTATTTGTGGATTGGAATCATTTATTGAGATTTACAGTGAAATTCTATAATATTACAAGTGTTAGTATGAGCAAACTTATTTTGGTGGTCAAGCTAGATGAATTAGCATTGAACAATGCAACAAACTCAAGGGATCTCAACTTCAGTGTGCAATCAGAAAACAACATATGGTGGCTAGCATGTTTTCAGGTTAAAAATGGCTGTTATTCATGTGCAATTTCTTTTAGTAATTGTTTTGAATATATAAAAACTTGTGATTCCATATGTTGAACAGGTTATCAAGGATCACGATGTTCTTTTCTGGATTTTTAGCAGAACAAGTTATCCAGATATCATAAAGGATCATATGAATGACAAAGTACTTAGTGTTCCTGAAAGAGGTAAATTTTTTGTGGAATGGCATTTAGCTGGAGACTTGAAGCCATTGAAATGTATGTTCAATGTATCTCATGGAGCAAATTCGAAACATCCATGTCTATACTGTATGAAATCATCAAATGACATTTCAAGGAACACAAGAGTTTCAAGAGATATTGAAGATCCCAACTGGAAACCAGTACTACCAATTCCTTTACAAAATGTGCATATTTGCACACTTCATGGAGAGGTGAGGATCATAGAGAAATTAATATATCTTCATATCTTGTTTGCATGGAATACTAAGCCAGAGTCAACATCAAAACAAGCAATCGCTTGATTAGAGGAAGTGTTGTCAAAAGCAGGCCTTCATAAAGGCCATGTTAAAATACAAAAAGATGAAAAGCTTTCGGGAAAAATAGGGTATGTACCCAGTAAACCTAGCATAGGAGGAGTCAAAGCTCGTCAATTTTTATCAAATCATTCTAAAGAGTCGTCTAAGATCCAATACTTGGTTTGGAAAGATGTTATTTCTGCAACAGAAGACTTTGAAGATAAAGGAACAACAAGGGTAAAGAAGGTTGAAGTTTGGAAAAAGCTCGATAATATGGTTGAAGTGCTTAGAAAAGACACAATTTCATATGCAGATGCACTCCTATTGGAGAAAACAACAATAGAATTTGTAGATGCAATTTGTGTGGCTTGGGGCTCAGATCACATCACCCACTACATGGTAAGATACATTTGAACAGTGTCTTACAATTTTATTATTTTAGTATAACTTGCTTGATAGATTCTAACCAATGCATATTTTTCTAACCAATGCATAAATCTTTGATATTGCAGCACATACTAAGGCATCATGCATCATTTTTTGCAAAAAAATATGGCAGTTTGAGTATATGGTCCTCACAAGGAATGAAGAAATCACATTGGTAGACAAGAGCATCATTTCATCGAAATACACAACATGGTGGAACATCCTCAAAAAATAGTTACATCATTCAGCTATTCTAATGATTTTATAGATGAGCCCAAGTTCGATACATAACAAGATCAACGGAATATCAAAGATTCAAGAAAGCATGTAAATTTATAAGCCAAAATTAGATTGATGGCATTCAATAAAGATCAAATGCGTGTAATAAAAAATTCCCAAATTTCACATACATTAAATGGTTAAGAGTATCATTTTTTTTCATTGTCTCTAAGGACAATTTTTGTTGTGTGGTCATGAAGGAACTTTTTCCTATCATACGGATCCAAAAATCGGGTGGATCGCCTTTTGCTCAGATCTATATATCCTGATAGAATTGCCAGAGCAGATGATCTCATAGGAACATTTTCTGGCACATAATTGAACACTTTAAGAGCAACATCTCTTATGACAAAAATGATTCTATATGTATTTTTTGGATATTTACGCCCTTGGGAAAAATAAGATAGGGCCTTGATGGCCATGATTAAGGTTCCCACATTCACAAAAAACCTTTCATGAAGAATACAAATTCTGTTATTTACAAAATGTTTCAAATAATGAGCCAATGAGACATCCTTTTGTCTCTCGCCTTGTCTTTCTCTCAATCTTCCATGCCTGCTAACAAAGGCATCAACTTCAACGATTTCTTAAAACACATAATCAAGTGTTAGTCAAACTAGCAGATCAATCATCAGTTACACGTTAAATAACAAATGATTTTTGTGAGAAGGTATACTTACCAGATCCTCCTTGTCAACTTGGATCACACCAATAATTGTGACCAACAATAATGGTCGATTGCTGGTCAGCTAGAATAGTATATATGGGAGGTGGCGGATACCTTTTCTGAAAAGCCAAAAACTCCTCCTCACTCGACATATTAGCCTCATATGCCCTGCTCTCAGATAGCATCCTTTGAAGGGCATCTGTGCCACTTGCCCATTCTTCTTGGTCCTCATAGTCAATGCCATCTATGAGGTCATCATCACCAAAGTTAATAAAATCACTAAATTCAGAAATCATCCTTGACAAAAGAGATAATATCTCATCTTCTCTGAGATCCATTACATCTCCAATGTCGCTAATGGACAAAAATGCAATATCGTCGATATGGTACACAAGGAGGTCCATCAAGGTTCTGCTCTGGTCAATCTGGCTCGTGGTAGATAAGGGAGAGATAGTCAAAGAACGAGCCTTGGCAGGATCATATTGTTGTGCTTGCCTGGCCTCCTCTGCATCTCCTAAAACGTCATCAATAATGGAAACCTCTGAAGCCACACGAGTAGTAGGGGCAGACAAACCAATCATAGACGACCCAGAAGATTCTGCCTCGTCAGGGATAAGAGCAGATAAGAAAAACACGAAGGCCATACCCTCCTGAACAAAGCAACATACTCGATTGTGTTCCTCATAGGGTATGACACGTTTACACAGATCGATAAGTTTGGTAAACTTACGATCATGCCTTTGCTTGGCACTAGGCTGAGCATGAGCCAAATCAGTGAAATGCACAAATCTCAGGCTGTCCATCAGAAGGGTACCCTGTTTCAAGCACTCACAAAAATCCTTGTACAATTTGGGAAAAACTTCCCTGTGCTCAATAACAAATCTCTCTATGTCAAACGGAAAATCAAAATAGGACAAAAAATGGGCCTGTTTGTCGTAACTTCAGCATCAACAAGGAAAGAACTAAGAGCTATATCATAGATCAAACTAGCAGAAGAGGAGGCCATATCGATATGAGGAGCCTATAAGGACGAGGACATAAATGGTGTAAACCTGGGCGCGTGATGGTGATATGCACTGTACACGATTCCGAATATCGGAAGAACGCACCAGGGGAGCAGTGCGACTATGGAACCGTCGGTTGGGTGCATGGTAGCGATATTGTATGTGCTGATTTTGGAGCAGGTCGGTCTCCTGGACTCAATATGTGAAACTGATTTCGAAAAATGACACTCATATATATAGTCTAATACAAAGCATCTAAACCGTACACATATTTCGTTAACGTGTGATAAAAATTGTCACACGTGTGGAAACGACAGCCAAATCATATGTATGACACATGTACAAATCAGATCTTGACACGTATTCTTGCACGTGCATGCCAACTGTATGATCGTACGAGCCAGTCATCCCATTACACATGTGTGGCCCAGATCAGAACACGTGTCCTCGCATGTGCATGCCAGCCGTATGATCGATGAGACCGTTGATGTCCTTACATGTGGCAGGTCCATGTGATGACACATCTGGCCATACGTGCGGAGGTGCAAGTGTCACATCACACATGTGAGAATGATGGGACATTCTGCAGGTATAAAAGGATGTTTTGGGCTCATACTTCTGTTTTGGATTTCTTGGTTCTCTAGAGCTCCTCAGGATTCTGCGTTTACTTGCCAACCTCGCTATCCGCATATCGCCACCACGTGCCCAGAGAGTTTGATACCAGTAAAGCTTCCCCCTCCGTGCATCGTAGCGATATGCCATCTCGCATATCACCATCACGTGCCTCCCTTGTCTGATATGCTCTGTTCTCTCTGATTGGTGCGCCATAACAATACCTTAGGCTGAAATGGCCCATACCAAGCAGACAACACATCTTACCACATTTGCCCCACCTCCTCGTCCTCCTGTACAAAGGGCAGTGGGCACTGGTAGGAGAGTAGGTCGGCCTAGAAGACCATGGTTAAGGAATATCAGAAGGCTACAGAGGACAACGAATCTTTTGATTCCCCACGCTCCGTTCTACAGGTATGTGACAAGGTCACTCTCACATGATGTTTGCTGGAACATAACAACCCTGGAAGCCCTCCATGCTGTCTATGAGGACTTTCAAGTTAATTTTTTTGAGGACTCTACGCTTTGCACAGTGCACGCCAAGAGAGTTACTCTCATGCCTTAGGATATGCATCTTGTCATGAGGCTGAGGAGTACATACGATCAGGTCTTTAAGAGTGGCTTCACCTCTAGGCCACCACCTACAGAGAGAGGACCTGTTCCTCAACAAAGAATGAGAAAGCAGACCAAGCCCACCAAGCCTGCCAGGCAAAGGATCGTAGTCAGCGAATCACCATCCCTCCCTCATATCTCTCGTCCTTTGGTTGGACCATCACACCAGTCTGCTATGCGTTCTTCTCCTCCCACCACCCCTAACTATTCAAGTAATTCCTCTTCCATTCCCTCCATTCCATCCCACAATAACGAGGATATGACTTTTACTGTAGATAAAATAATATCGGATCTAGATATAACTTTAATAGGTGATTTTTATAAGGATCTTTGTGTAAGATTTCCTGTTGATCCAAAAGATTCATTTTTGGATTCTGAGAGGTATATAGTTTTTTATGAGTATGTTGATAAAGAGATTGATAAGCTAGGAGGTCAATTTTCTTTTTGTCTAAGTTCAATTAATTATGTAAATCACATAAATAAAGACTTTTGTGATGCCTTGAAGGAGAAGACAACAGATATATCAGATTCAGTTGTGGAGGCTGGTTTGATGTGTTTTGTAAATAGATGTAAATTTGATGATACTAAGGACATTGGAGTTGTGCTGTCCTTTTTTGCACACAACCTTCATAGTCCAACTAAGGCGGCGAAGTATCTTCTCCATACAACCTCGGAGACCAAAGTCTTTATTATTCCATACTGCCAAAAGTAAGTGATTACATAGAATATATTCAAGTCACATATTTTTAATAAGTTTTGTAATTCCTTTAGTTTAATTAATTATCTCTTGTTTGCAGTAAGCATTGGAGTATGCATATAATCTCCCTTAGGGAAGATTCAGATGGGATCATTAATCCCATCTATTTAAAGATGAATTCCTTGAAGTCTATCCATGTCGAAATGGACATGATGTACAACAGAATGTTGCCATTTTTGCCAAGGCCGGATGGGGCCACTGTAAATAACCACCTGGAGATTGTTGAGCAGAAGTAAGTATTTCTCATCTAGTATCTGATAGGTAATATGATTTGTTTTTTTCAGAGTGCACAACTAATTTATTATACGTTTTTGGATTGAAGTCAGCTCAGCAAAATGATGGACATAGTTGTGAATGGTTCTCCATCCGCAATATACAGGACTTCTTAGAGTGGTACATCATGCAATCTGGGGTTCCAAATATACGAAAGGTAAATAGACTAGTGAATTTCCTAACTAAGTTATTTTCGATTTGGTTTTTGATAAGTCAATTGACTCGGTTCTTTTGGATTTGCAGTATAAATGTTGAGCATTTACAATGAATGAGATATATGAGTCTCGTCAATAGATGTTGTCATGCAACACCCAGTCCAGCTGCGGAAATGGGAGGCCAAACAAGTCCATAGCTGACACTAGTGCAGGGTGGAGATAATCCATATTACTTTGAGTTATAAATAATAGATTAAATAGATATATACATTTTTTATTTAATTCCCTTTGAATAATTATGGGCATATAGAAAGATAGAGACAATGGGAAAAAAGCATCCATTGTTATATACAGGACGCACATGTACATTCTCAGAAAATGAGAAATATATTGATATTTATGAGAGCTTTTACAAATCTTGTATCATGATTGCTCTATTATCTGAACAATTCCGCCCAAATCTTTGCATTTGATTTTCTCTTCATGTCTTTTACGTATCTGCACAAGCATACATTAATCAAATTATAGTTAGTGATCAGAATATTGACAAAAAGGATAATGAATACAAATTAATATACAAATTCATAGATTTCACATACCAATTTTCCATCCAATATAAAGCTAAAATATTCGGGGATATCTTGCTGTAAAAGTGTCAGTTCAATTCTAATGTAGAATAAGGTCCAGTCTTGCTCAACCTCAATATTAGTAAGTAACTCCCCATTTGCCATGCATAATACGATCAGTGTGTCCAATGTTGTCTAGATCTTGATCTAATGGGGCCCAAGTACCATTGTGTTCTTTCCATCTCTGATAATGAAACACCATACTAAGCATTTGCTTCTCTATACTGTATCTAAATGATATGGATGAATGTTTGATTCTACAAGAAATATCTGCAGTGGATCTTATATCCCAACATTTGTCCATGAATTTGAATAAAAAAGCATCTGATAGATTTTTGCAAACAAACAATGTGGGAGTTCGATGCACCTCCATGTTTGAAAATGAGCTGACAAACAATGACATTGGAACAAACCAGTTTAAGTGCACATTTCTTGATCCAGTACTAGTTTTGAGTGACTTTTGTACATCATTATATATCTTGGAACGAAAACATTTTATTATATTGTCATTGACTGCAATCCACCACACGTTATCTTGAAAATCAGGTAGAAGTATACACTCTAGTTTTCCCATTCCTCCATTTGTCTGGAGTATACATAACATCATAAAAAAATTTTAGAATCTGCAAGTTCTTTTGCGTTCTTCCTCTGTATTGCAATTTGCCAATTTCTGAATGGATGACATCTATAATATCTGAAAGAGATGCCACAGGTTCCCATTCATGTATATTTGAAGGATATAGATCTGCAATACAAGATCATAATAAGCTCCGATTCATATATACAATTATGTTTTAAAAATGACAAGCAACCCAAAAAATTAAGATACTTACAATTACACTTTCAAAAATCATGTGGATTTATAGCCTCCACATTAAGTTCTGAATGCATATAAACATGTTGAATAAGCACCTCTGAAATGGTTTGTCCTCCTGAACAAACTTTGAAATCAATAATCCGCCCTTTCCAATAAGATCTATATATGAGAGCCCCTCACCGATGGATGCATCAGTACCCAAGAAGCCTTATGATATTCACGAGCAATCCATGTGCTATCGTCTTCCCTCTCATTATAAAAAATTGCAGAGCATATCAAGGATCTCGGTCTTCTTCTCATCGCCATAGCTTAAAGAGTTCACTTTTGAACTTGTCAATATGAGAGCCAGAGTATAATAGACGCCAAACTTATTTGTGAGTCCCAAGATAATTTTAACTTGAGGTAAAATTCAAGCAGTTTAGTCAACCAGTCGTCGCGCATGCCAACCAATAGTATGCTTCCAATCTACCGGACTGGAAATTCAAGCCCAAACATGAATTGTGTTTTCCGGGTCAGGCGAGTTATGTTACATAGAAGCCACTTTGTCAAGAACCGATTAGGCCACATGGACATAAACAACGAGAAAAAAAAAAAAACTCGTAACAAATGGCCCTTCTAAGTTTGAGAACTCTTGTAATGGCTACTGTATTGTGGGTCCTATCAGTCGATAAGGATCAGTTGGCCTCGCCACAAGGCAAGTCGACGGGACACGCGTCGCACCAACGACAACCTGGGTCATGCATGGCTTGCCTGAGTGAACAACTATATGTACAGTGTAATTTCATTTTGAGAAATACAGTTCTATGTGAGCTTGCTATGGAGAGTGTTTTCTGTTTATGTTACTATGTAGCATGAGTTGTGTTCCTGTTTGAAACAAATTCTAAGTACGCAGGCCTACCATAGGCTTGTGTGGCAGGCCACATGCGCATGATGTTTGTCATGCAAGCATGTCGTAGGCTACCACATAAGCTTGCCATAAGATTGTGTGGCAAGCCAACCAAGCTCTATCATTAGGCTTGAGTGGATCTAGAGAAAGAGAGTTGGGGCTCGCAAGTTGCCACATGGCAAGCTACGTAGGCATGTCATGAGAGAAACCACACAAGCTTGGGACTTGCCATATGGCAAGCCACATAGGCCTATCATAGGCTTTCGTGGTAGGTCATATAGGCATGACCTAGGCTTGATGTCTGTCATTCAGACATCTTGCAGTTTGCTACATAGACATGACATAGGCTTTTGTGGCAAGCAAACTAAGCTATGCCATGTAGGTCTGCCATGCAGGCTTAAGTGGAACTAGAGAGAGAGAGAGAGAGATTCGCGAATCATTCGTGCTTCGAGTCAAAGACACGTTGACTATCACGAATTGTTCTCGTTTGACCTTCGTGTCTTGTTCGTGCTGTGACAAAGTTGCAGGAGTTCACCATTTTTTACACTCCCTCTTGAACCTTGCAGCTTTGTTCGTTTAATCCAATTGCCTCTCTTTGCTTGGTAAAGAGTGGCTTGTCGAGCGGTTTTGTGAGGAGATCTGCAATCATACTTTCTGATTTTATGAGCTGGACTTGGAGCTCTCCTTTCGACATCAAATCTCGAATGTGATGGTACTTCAAAGGATGTGCTTCGTCTTTGAATGGAAGACAGAATCCTGGGACAGATAGATGGCCTCTCTTGTGGTATCCCGATTGCCTCCAACATCATCAACAGCCACACTACCTCATTCGCCACTTTCGAGGCTGTGACATACTCAGCTTCGCAAGAGGATTGAGCTACCAGGGTTTGCTTTTTGCATATCCAGCTGATTGTAGCTCCGCACACTATTGTACATCCTCCAATAATGGATTTGTTGTCATCCTTGCAGCTCGCCCAGCTTGCATCACTATAGTGATGCAGTTCGAATCCTTTCTCCTCGTTAGAATCATGCAACAATTTTCTTCTTTCATATGGATCCAATAGCTCATAGTTTTCATGCTTACTCAAATCAACGTAAGCAGCATACATTGTAAAATGAGATGATCTGAACATGGAATTCACTGGTCCATATCCTAAAATTTTAACCGCGATAGTTTTTTTTACAAAAATTATTTTATGCACCTTATTGAAATTATGTTCTCCAAGAAAATGAGACAGTGCCTTGATTGCCATAATCATAGTTTCACCATGTTGATGAAACTTTGAATGGACAACACTTGTCTCATTATTCTTGAAGGACTTCAGATAGTGCCCCAGTGCATGATCTCTTGAAAATTCTCCAGCAGAAGATCTCTGCCCTCCTCAACGAATTGCGAAATCATCAAGAAAAATTGTTTCCTAAAATGATAAAAAACAAAGTAAGCTCCAATATATAAACTGACATAACTAATCCACTAGTACTTGATAAGATACAAAAACTTACGCATTCGACTTTGTCTTCACTGATTACTATCTCTCCATCAATACTATGTCCACCTTTCGATGTCAATATTGTTGATGAATAGACAGTTGGCTATGGAAAACCAAGTTGACTTTGGATTCTAAGAAACTCCTCCTCATAAGGTAGATCATCTTCTTTGTTGCGCATTTCCTCTGCAGCCATTTGCAAGCAATCTTTCCTTGAATAAAACTTATCATTATGTACATCGTCAACACTAGGAAGAAGATCATCAGCATCAAAATCAATTACATCTGAAAAGTCATCTAGCTCTTTGCTCAAAATGCAAAGAGTCTCAGCTTCAGTGAAGTCGAAAAGATCCAATATATCCGATATTGTCAAAAAGAAATTATTATCTATATTATAAGTAGGCAAAGTGATCAAAGATTTATCAGAAGGAGAAAGAGTAGTGGGGGTTCTTGGGCCTATAAATGTAGCCCTATTTCAAGCAGGATCAAAATCAAAACAATCATCTAAACTAACACTCGTATCAATATAAAAAGTATCTATATCTACAATCTTTGACTTTTCAGACTTTGTACCACTATAAGAAGCTGCTTCAGAAGTGGAGGTAACAGCCTCCGAATCTGCAATATTTAACAAAAAAAAAAACAAAAGCAGACTAAAAATTAATAAATCTACATTTCTTATTATGAATTGGGCACTCATCTACAGACTTGAAATCATTATGTAACTTGTAAACATTTTGTCAAGCTTAGTTTTATAGACATGCTTGTCGAGTGCCACCAGGTCCTGATAATGAATCATGTCCTTATTCTAAGATTTGAATAAGGGAGTACTGAACAGGGACTTATATTTGAGATATATCTTAGAAAATGCCTCCACACCAGGGCCCTCTGTTATAGAAGGTAGAATAAAAAGAAAAGGAGAAAAAAGAGATTTGAAATACTCCAACCTATCAGTAATACCAAATTCATGAAAAAAAAAAAAAAACAAACTAGATTTAAAATTAGACATATTAAACAAAAACAACAGAACTAATGTTTTAAATATCGCTCTCAGGCGCGAAACCCAGATCAGACAAGCAGGTCAAGGCAACGTGCACTTGAGAGAGATATAGCAAGTTGGTGTATCGGATCCGAGTGCAAGAACAAAGAGCAAAAAAGAAAAGAGATGCGAAGCACGCTTGAATGCGATATCGGACGATGCAGTATCGGATCCAGGTTCAAAATAGTCAATGAAGGGTAATGAGAGCAAGCAGCGCGCTTGAAATCGATATCCGGCAAAGCAGTCATAAATTTGCGTGAAAATCTGAGTCGAAGAAGACCTATTTATAGAAAAAAATTTGCACGGTGGATTAGCCACGACGAAACACGTGTCGACTTGTGATTGGTCAAAATAAATGCACCATATCTAGAATGATTGGTCTGACATCTGTCACGTGTGAGAATGACACGCGTCAAGAGCGCATTAGCGCACGTGTCTCAGCCCACGTGGCCTAATATTAGAGTCATCATTATCAGTACGGACAATCCACGTGGGCTGATAATCTATCGACACGTGTCCTTGTCGACTTTTCACATGTGTGGAAATTTTGTATATATAAGTCCTCAAAAATTTTATTTTTTTTCGCAAATTTTTTGCTTTTAGCTCCCAATATCACTCTCAAACACGCTCTTTTACCGTTCTAGCTTTTGCCCTCTCACAGTGCGCTTGAGTCCGATACCGCTGGTATTCCAATATTGCTTTCAAGCGCGTATCTCGTTTCATAAGATAATCTCTGTAGATCTTGTGCTCGACACCGATATTCAGTTTTGGTATCGATCTCTAGCGCCCTTTCATCGCAATTTTTTTGTTTTCATCCGCTTTTTTCTTTTGGTCAAACTTTTTTTTGTTTATTCTCTTCCTCTGAGTATGATGGCTAGGACCAAATCCACTGCCCGTGCCATAACCATTGTACAGTCATCCCATTCACGTGTTCCCCCTGGTACTGGCCGTAGGCGTGGCAAGAAGCAGGTCTGGCTGAGGGAGATCAGAAAACCCCAGACATCAACTGAATTGTTGATCCCTAGAGCTCCTTTCGGCCGATCTGTACGGAATGTCACTCTGTGACTTGGGCTGGATGTTCATTTTGTCGTGATAGCCATGCAGGCCTTGCAGGGTGCTGCAGAAGATTTTATGTCCCAGTTTTTTGAGGATTCGTGTCTTTTGGCAGTACATGCTAAGCGTGTCACCATCATGCCAAAGGATTTCGTCATTCTCAAAAGGCTTTGGGAAAGATATTCTAGTCTGCATGTTCATCATGCCAACACCTCCAGAGACCTGCCTCTGGATAGAACCGATTTGCCTACTACTTCTAGGAGGAAGAGAAAGTAGTCTGTCCCCAAGAAGGCTGGATCTCGAAGGCCAGCTGCTTGCCTTCCTGCTAGAGTTATTCTGACCAAGATACCTCGTGTTTTCCCGAGCTCTGAGTCAGATGCTGGAGAATCTGACTCAAATCCAAAATCTTCACCCCTTCCTCCACCTGTTATTCGTCCAGTTCCTCAGCAGGTTTCATCACCAAAAGTGTTGATTACCCAAGAGGAGCTAGACAAAATAATAGAGAAATCTGTAAATATTGTTTCCACTTCTGTTTCTACATAATTTTTTTGTGAGAATTCCATATGATCCAGCCCAGGTTTTTTTTTATTCTGACCATTATAATCAATACGAGGCCTACCTAGCTACAAAATTGATCTTCTCGGTAGCTTTTTTGATTTTTTTCTTCCAGATACACGTAGAAGCTTTAGATTAGGTCCCAAATTTTGTGCTGAGCTAAAAGATAAGACCTCAGAAATTTCAGATGCAATAGTAGAGGCCGGAGTTTCTTTTTTGTAGAATAGTATTAGTTTGGATTCCCATGGTACAGTTTTTGTAGTTAGTCCATTTTTCATGGGAGAGGTAAAGGTGAAAGAAGCCAATTTTGAGAAGGCTGTCTATTTTATCGAGTGCAGTCCTATGGCAAAATTCTATTTGATTCCATATAAAATTAAGTAAGGATTGCTCTTTTGTTTTTGTTGCTTTAATCTGGATTGTTGCATGCCTCATTGCTTTAATAAGAACGAAATTTCTTCATAAATATGAATTTATCGATATTTGTATCTTGGTTGTTGCAGTCGGCATTGGAGCCTAAACATTCAGGCTTTTTGTAAAGATAAATAAGGAGGGAGTATCAAATTTTCTATGTGTAAAATTAAACTCAGCTGCAAAGACACATAGAGAATTTGATGTTCTACTTCATGATGCCATTCGAAAAATACCGACAATGGCAACTTCAATTGGAGATATAACCATTAAATCTCTCAAGGTATATTCAATTTATCTCTGATAAGCGTGTCTTTCTTTTTGAATTCAAATGTATCGTCATAGCATAAATAAAATTTCTATCATAATACTACTAATTTTTGTTCTATATATGCAGTGTGTACAGCAAAATGACGCTTTTAGTTGTGCATGGTTCGTCCTGTACAATACAAAGCTATTTTTTGAATGGTATAATTTACAAACGGATGTAGATATTGAAAAGATAATATTCTATTCATTTGTAGTTCATTTCATTCTGATTCATATTTTATTACTATCATTGTTTGTAATTTGCTGATTCTCGTGTTTTGTGATGATAGTTCACTCTTGAGCCGTATACTCCTGATGATGTATATAGATTTCGGCAAGAGTTGATCAGCACCTTCGAAAGGAAGCCGCTCCTGTCTTAACAGCCTTTTAGGTTGTTCAGGATGCAGATCTTATTTTGTATAATAAAAAATAAATAAAAGTCCTTCCTAATACAGAGGAAGGCAATTTTGTAGCAGATATTTCTCTTGTCTTAAAAGGCATTAAGGCCCTTCCCGAAACAGAGGAGGGCGAGATTATAAAAGGAGCTGTTGCCTTATCAGTTCCTAATACTGATATAGAAAATATAGAAAACTTGATTGAAATAGAGATCTATTTGTAAATAGAGAGACATAAAAAAAAAAAGATACAATCATTTTACTTGTAAACAACCCATTTATGAGTTTTTTTTATTGATATCACAATAGATTCTTACAATCGGCTTGTGTCCATAGTCTAATAATATAATGCAATTTTTTTATAATGTTTGCTGATAGTGAATCTCAATGTTCTTCCATAAGTTGGATTGTTTCGCCAATATCTCTGCATTTGATCTCGAGTTCATGTCTTTTACGTACCTTCATAAAACTAATACAAAGTTAGTTAGAATTAGTACAGAGTTTGTATTAGAAAGTTTTGATTGAAACTATTCATAAACTTACGAGTTTACCATTGAAAATGAATCTGAAGTCTGAAAGTACATCATCTTGTAGGAGCAATAGTTCCCGCCGGATGTAGTTTAGACTCCAATCTTCTTCCACCTCAACACATGTCAAAACGACATCATTGTATATAATTTTAATTCTTTTTCATTTTGAATGTCCACTGGCTTCCAAGTCCCGATCCTTCAAATATCAAGGTCATAGTTGAAATGCCTCTACCCACGACAGTGAAGGAAGTTTACATCTTCCTAGGCCACACTAACTATTATCGCATCTTCATAATCGATTACGCCAGTAAGGCGAGACTCATTTATTTGTGGTCAACCCTAGATGGACCGAGGAACGTATCAAAGCCTTTGAGGAGTTGAAAACAACACTTACCACAGCACCCATACTTCATTCCCCAGATTACACGAAGGAGTTCCATGTGCATACCGACGCAAGTAAGTATGCCATAGGGGGTCTCCTAGCACAATCGGACGAATATGAAAAGGATTTTCCGATATGTTTCTTGAGCAGACAACTGGTGCCTGCTGAAGTAAACTATACAACAACCGAGAGAGAAGCACTCGCTATGCTCTACGCCGTACAACAATTTCGTCATTATCTTCTAGGCCAAACCTTTGCCTTCTACACAGACCATCAAGCACTGCTATATATTGTTAATAAAACCTGTAAAACCGGACGAATCGCTAGATGGTTGTTAATACTTGAGGAATTCAATTTTTGAGTAGTCGTCAGGAAAGGGACCCAACAAACACTTCATGGCCGATCACCTTTCCAGACTTCCCAATGCTGAAAAGGCTGATACACCAGTCAACGACGATCTTCCTGATGCATGCCTCTTTTAGATCGATGCCACTCCCTTGTGGGCTGAGGAAATCACTCAGTTCCAGACTCAAAGAAGGCCTGAGTATGGTAGCAAAAAGGAAATTTTTGTTAAAAGCATCACCCTTTCAACTCATAGCAGGAAAATTATACAAAAGGGGCGCAGATGCGCTTATGAATCTGAAATATGACCTATCATATCTCAGGCGCATGAGGGCATCAGTGGCAGTCACTTCTCTACTAAAGCCATTGTTAAGATCATCCTTCGAGCGGGTTTATGATGGCCATCACTGTTTAAGGATACCTTTGCTATTATTAAAATATGTGAGTTTGCCAACGAGCCAAAAAGCATACAAAAGCAGTCTTACTTAACATGGCATGGATTGGGGGCTAGATCTAGTTTTGATCTAGGAGTTGTTGAATTCTCAAGAGAAGTGCGGTTATGGATTCATTAATTCCAGTTTTGAAGCAAGTTTTTCAGAATTGTTGATAGTAAGCTCTTTTATGGGTATGATTCCGTTAAATATGCTAAGAATTAGTATGAGTTCATTAGTATTTCCAGATTTCTTGATGAAGCTTTCAAGTGATGTAGAAGGATTTGTAATGATAGATCCGGTTGCTTGTTTCTTGGCTGTATTATGATCGGGTAATAATTTGGAAGCATGCATAACCCTTAATGTTCTGAATCTTGTTCTTAGTTTGGTTCATAGGTAGATTGAAGCAAATCAATTTATCCAGTTTGGTATGGACTGCTAATAACTAAAAACATGATTCAGTGAATGCATGTGAGGATTAGTGTTTTCCATAATCCTCTTGTTAACCTGCATGTGTAAGAATGTTGAGGGAAATTGCCGTTGTTGTCCTAATTATTTGTTGAGCAGAGTATTTGTCTACATAGTAGAGATAAAACCAATTCCCTGAGATGCTATTCCCTGCAAGACAATGTTTTACTGGTCTTAATTCATGCATGTTATGGAAAAAACGAGTGTAGTTGGTAACAGACATGGAAGATAACCCTGTTGGATGCTTTTTCACAGCAAAGGACTCTGGATGAAGTGCGTGGAGGAAGCCTGTGATTGCCATTGATCAGCTGATCTGTTGACAGGCAGAGTTGCTTTTGATAAGTCGGATTCCTGTTTGAAATAGCTGTGAAGCTGTTGAATCCACTCTTGTCATTGAAGAGCAGTAAGCTGCAGTAGATCATATGGTTGTAGCACGATGATGGCAATCAGAGGGGCGCGCCTCCCTGTCCTTTCACTTGTTGAAGTGATGTTCTCAGAAAGAAACTTCTGATGGAATGGTGTTGTGGTTGGCGGCTGATGGCAGCTGGCAAGCCGTTCTTGCAGAACCAGCGATGGTAGGCTGTGAAGTCTGTTTCCAATCGTGATGAGGATGATGCATGCTTGAATATGAGCTGAAGAAGAGCTTTGTAGAGGACCGAGGAGGTGCGCCATCCCACCAGTTCCTGCCTGTCGAATAGCTCTCTCTCTCTCTCACGATTTGTGAAGCTTCCCTTCTCGCGATGGTGGCGGCTTGTTCTCTCTCTCTCTCTCTATCGTTTGTGGAAGCTCGAGCTGTCTATGAAGGGATGAGGGAGCCGGCCTTAAATCTTTTTAAAAAAAAATAGGGTTTGTTGTTTTTCTTGTGGGCCCATGGCCTTATGTTTAAAAAAAAAAAAAACAGAGGAAACCTTTCGGTTTGGGGCTTGTGGCATGCATGAACAGAGTGGTCAAGAAAGCTATGATGATTGAAAAATGGTAGGCAATTTGGAATTGGCTAATTGTTTGTATTAGTGCTTTTACATGCCAATGGATCAAGGCTTGGAGAGATTTTTTAGACATTTGGTAGCTTTGAGTTGGTTCGAAATCGGTTTTTTAGAACAACTCCGGAAATACAAGATACTCACACCCGGACAGAGAAATTTTGGTTTCTTGGTGTTTAATAGTCAAAATTTAGCCTTGAATTTTGTATTGTTTCTCGCAACTGGTCAAGGAATTGGGATTTCCTTTCTCTAGGAACAATATGCATGTTTTTTGCTTTCTCACTTTGACATTTTTGCTAAGCCGATTTTTTTTGGAACTTGAGTACCATTATTCATGGTCAAGCGGTATTAATCGATTTTGGAAGGGAATTATTCCGAAACCGATCTTGACCTAACGAAGGGAGTGGTACAGTTCACAGGCATATACCCAGTATCGGAATTTCGATTCCTTGGTATGATGTTTTCTAAGCCATTTAGCTCTAGAGTGTGTGTACTCCCAATGAATAGGGTTAAATTGTGTTTTGTTTTCTCCTTTTCAAATCGGTAGAACACCGAAAAGTTGGTTAGTGTGTTCTTGATGATTTTAATCACTAAGATTGAACGAACCAAAGCTTTCAAGATACTTGTTAAATAATTAATGGAGGAAATTTTATGGTATTTGGTGGTGCTATTCTTTATTTGACAAAATTATTTAGAATGAATACAGTGTAGAAAGTACTCGAATCCAAATGTTATTTCCCGTTAATTACAGATAACTTTAACGAAGTAATTCTCAAGCCAGTAAGTGAAAAGAGAAAATAGTGTAATTTTTTTTGAAAAAATTGTAATAATAGGAAGTACTAAATTGATTTCATTTCTAGTAAAATCCTATGGTGAATTATATTCAAAAGATCATATTAGTACTGTTTCACATACTAGTTAATGATTTTTTATATATCAGTTATTCAACCCAGGTATAGGATAGAAATGCAATTGTTTCAGATTTTTTCCTACAGTATTACTAGTGTTGTAACGTCTTCTTAGTACCTTAGCTGAAATAGATTTTCAGAAAACTAAAAATTCTGAGGGACGAAGAGAGGTAGTAAGTGTGATTGGAAAATGTATTTCGCAGTTAGGATTTTGATAATCTCAGTAATAATTGTTTAATACCAGTTATTAATTTCCGGGATAGAATTCATGGATGGAGTCCTTATTGGAGATGAATGAGTTGATGGAGATTGTTGCAGGTGTGGAGGAGAGGCCTCAAGCACCTCAAGATCAAGTGAGGTATGACAAGAGAGCAAAGAAAGCTCCGTTGGATTTATCTCCTTTACTCACCTAAATCCTATGTTAATCTGCCTCCATTCATGCTGCTGTATTTTACTTGTGTGGTCACACAGTATGCATATTTACAAGTAAAATAAGATAGGGGGAAAACACGACTGTATTTCTTTTTTTTACTCGTAAATTTTTTATAGGCAAAAAAGATGAAAAAGACGACATTGTGTTATTACACATGATTTATGACGGGTAAAAAAGACGACACTACCCTACAAATGCCAAAGGTGTCCTACAAATGCCAAAGATGCCCTTATAGAAAAGCGAAGGTACCCTGCAAATCAATTTTCAAGGCATTTGTCAAAGTGTCACATTTTTCACATTTTCATCAACATTAATTTTAGTGAAGGCTGACGTCGCGGCCTTTTCATGCTCATCCCATGCACTGTGCAATCAGATTTGACAATGACAACAACCACCCACGATCTCCCATAGACATCACAACCACTTTTGTACTTTCTTCATTTGCACACCTGTAAATATTATGTATATATATTGAATACCACCTGCGTATTAGAGAACAATATCAGAACAACATCAGAATAGAAGAGAGAGAATGAAACATCACGGATAATCAGAGATAGACATCGTAGATGCTTTCACACATTAATTTTCTTCTTTCAGATGTATTGTCAGTAATAGATTCATCACTTTTACAGATTGTGTGATTAGCTTTGTAAAGCATGCAGTTACGTCCGCTATTGTTTGTGCTCACCTGCATTATTGACCTATATATTTCACTATATTTAATCTGATTACAGTTCTGTTTGTTTAGCATTCAGATTTGTGTCAATATTGGAATGTTTTTCTACATTTTGTCTGGCTTTCTAATTACTTAATCTGGTTGTTTGCTATTCGCGAATTATTATAAGTTTGTTGTTCGCGACTGATTATTATTAGCTCTTCACGACTAATTCACGACTAATAATTTGTCTAGCTGTTTCGAGACAAATTATCTTTCTGATGTTTTGATGCTTAATGTTTGGCTACGTAATCAAATCAAACATGATTTCTATCATTGATGTTCTATTCAAGATTGATAGGCATAGTCATGCTTAAGGAAAGAGTGAGATAGCTTATTTCACTGCGCACAAACATTTTCCATTCGAGTTCGTTCTTTTCGAGCTCGCCTCTTTTTCGTGTTCATTTCTTTTCGAGTTATCATCAAAATCGTTTCACCCCTCTTTCCAGCAAGTTGTACACATAACTAAGATGAATGTTACCAATGAGCTTCTCAAGGAAGTTGGTAAGTGCACATCATCTTTGGAGGCTTGGGAAGCTTTGAAGAAGCTTTATGAATCCAAGTCTACATCAAGAGTGCTTACTCTTGGGTGGCAAAACTTTCAAAGTTTGCAAAAGAAGGAAGAGAGTACTCATGCTTCTGTTTTGATGGTTAAAGCATTCAATGATGAGTTAGCATGTATTGATGAAAGCATTAAGGAGGTAGAACTTGTTCAAGTTATACGTAATGGCTTGTTGAATTATCATGCTAATCTTGTTCAAAGTTTTTCTATTCAAAAGACTTTTTCAAGTATTGTAGATTTGCAAGAGATCTTGACAAATGAGGAGTATAGGCTTCAATCAAGAGGAGGTGGATCTACATCAACATCTCATTATGAAGAGGAGGCTATGTTCATCAAAGGCAAGTTCAACGGCAAAGGCAAAGGCAAGTGGTCTAAAGGGCAAGATCAAGGTGAGATTTCCACTTTTGATAAAAAGAAAGATAAGTCTAAGTTGAAATGCTTTTATTGTGGAATCAAAGGGCATTTTACATATGAATACAATACTGCTTATCATCAATACTACTTATTATCAAACTTATTCTCAGTTACTCAGAGACAACTTAGAGTGTGCGGTTTCTATCCGCTATTGTTTTGTGCTCATTAGCATCTGATTTTATTTTTTTGAATCAATACTATTTTATATTGTGTTCAGTATATGTCAGAGTGCATGCATCTCTGTATTGCTTTTGTAACTGATAGAAATTGTTTGAGAATTCAATACTTATCCAGCACCAAACTCTGCCATGTATCCTTTCTCTATCATTTGACCAACACTTAACAAATTCTTTGAAAGTGAAGGAATGTAAAGATCAAGTCTTGCTTTCCTATTAGTAGAGAGACAAATAGGAATTGAACCAATACCTTCAATCACCACCATTGGCCATGTGAATTGCTTTCTTGGCTCCATCATAAGTGACCAAAGAAGTAAAGAACTCCTTGTGACTAGTCATGTGTGAACTAGCTCCAATATCAGTCAACCATGAATCTTTGTCAATTTCATTTGATATTAGACTTGAAGAACACATCAAAAGAGAATCACTGCCACCTAGATCCTCATCATTAGTAGTAAAGTTGATTTTCTTACTAACTTTATCTCTTTGCTTCTTCAAACAATAGCAACTCTAAAATAAATCTCTAAAAGACTGAGCTAGAATGCTCAAGAGAGTTCAAGCTTGAAAGCTTGATAGAGAGCTAACTACAATACTTTTTGGTCTTGAACGATCTACTTGATAAGAGCATAGGAGGCGTCGTGTAATAACACTCAACTCCTTCACAATTCACAACATTGATTCAGGACTTGAAAAGAAATGTATGAATAGTTGATTTATACTAAGTGTTTAGGTCTTCAAATGTGACTGACAGTTGGCTGGAGTCCGTTGGCATTCATCTAGTTCCTTGTCAGAAATAATTGTTGATAAGCAACGACAATTGTCATAAACAATTTTTTGCATAAGGTGATACCACATCTATTGAGTAAATGCCTACAGATGAAAGACAACAATAATGACGATAAAAGAACAGTAATAACTATGTTTAACAAAATTGTGGATTACTTAAATAACAGAGATTATGAGCTGTTCGTTAGTGTTGAATAAGATTACCAGTGTAGGAGCCTTAGACTGCCATGAAAGAGAGATTGCAGAAACGATTAGGCGTCTGAGACAGCCATGCAATTCTCTAATACTGATAATCTGATATGAAGAGAATGTAAAAATAATCTAGACGTCATAAACAATCATACATTTCTCTTTATATTGATATTTGCGTAAGAGGAGTGAGAGTTAATTTCATTCAACAAGAATGCAAAAGATGTAGAACAATAGCGAATCTGATCAAGTTTTGTGTGTCTTTTCTTCTCTCTCTACCTGAGAGCAAATTCTCTCTCTACCCGAGGAGAGGAGCTTAATTTGCCTTAGTTTTTTCATGAAGTACTTTTACAACATGTGAAACACTTTTGGTTATGAATGTATGCATGTAGATTTGCCTCTTTGCTTAGATTTTGACATGGTGTGTGTGTGTGAATATTTTGGAGATAATATTGTTAGAGATTTAGAGAGATGGAAAGATTTTTTTTAGGGTGATTTAAATAATTGTCATTTAAAAAAGTTTTAAAATTTTAAAAAAAATTAAAGATCTTGTTTTAAATAAACAAAAATAATTTTTTAGTTATTCTAGTGGTTGTGTGTCTAATGGTTTTATTTTGAAGAGTATTATTATTTCATATAAGCTAATTTGTAGTTATTAATAAAAATTTATTAACAAAATTTTAGTAGCATGATTAATTTTCTTGCAAAATACAACATTTTTAGTATTACAATATATTTTTTTGAAGCATTTTAAATATGGCTATTTTTTAAAAAAAATTGCAAAAAAAAAAAGGGTCTCCATGTCATTTTTCTATTTTTTGGTCATCGTGTCAAGTGCCCTCATGCGGTCCTAATGTGGTCTAAAACGGTCGGAAGAGTTAAGAAAACACAGTTTAAACACTCGACCGGATCAATCACCAAAACACAAAAAACGTCAAGTGCAACAAGACAAGACAACAGAATTGCTCTCCTCAAACTGTATATTCAACTAATAAGTAAGTACAAAGATAAGTTGCTTAAAAGCACTCAAAGGGCTCGTAAAAGAAAGACGGTCCGATAACTCTAGAACTAAGCACACGTGGTGCCGTCGAAATAAGAAAGCACTGTATAAGTCGATCATTGCTATTTTAACTCTCTCCCTCAATGATCAACGTCTCTCTTTATTTTAGAGTTTACTCTATTCATGGAACATACCTCCATGATAGTATTACAAGTAAAGGCTTTTTACATAACCAGATCTAAGCCAAGTTTGGCTCTAAAAGTCTCAAACTTTTCTTTACTTAAAGCTTTTGTAAATATATCAGCAACTTGTAATAACGTAGAACAATGTACAACACTTATATCTTCAAATTGTAGTTTCTCACGCACAAAGTGATATTCTACTTCAATATGTTTTGTCTTTGCGTGAAAGATAGGATTCTTAGCCAATTGTATTCCACTTTGACTGTCATAGAAAATAACAGTAGGATTTACCTGTTTCATGCCAATCTCATAGAACAACTTACGTAGCCAAGCAGCTTCCTGGGTAGCAGAACTCAACGCTTTATATTTAGCTTTTGTAGAAGAAAGAGAAATAGTATCTTGCTTCTTGCTAGACCATGAAAAACAACCGCTACCAAAATTGAAGGCATAACATGTTGTTGACTTTCTATCATCTATACTTCCTGCCCAATCAGCGTCAACATAACCCTGCAACTTAGGTAAAACACTTTGTCTTTTGTAGATTAGGCCAAGGTTAGGTGTACCTTTCTCATACCTCAAAATTCTTTTTGCAGCTTTCCAATGGTCCATAGTGGGTGATGACATGAATTAGCTAATTAAACTTACAGCATAGCAAATATCAGGATGTGTAGTCATAAGATATATCAAACTCCCAACTAGTTGACGAAATAGAGTAGCGCCAACATGTGCACTATCATCAATACGAGATAATGACTTGCAATTTTTGGCTTACCAGGCCACCCGCCGCTCTTTCGCCAAATTGAAAGCCAAACTGGCATCACTTTTCGAAATGCTTCTCGTCACCAACTCCCAACTACCTGCCCAGTGGAATGGTGAAATCACTTTTGGGGCTCTCTAAACACTTTCTCCGTGGCAATCACTCTGTTTTGGTGTACCGTACTTGCAGGTACAGTCAGGGTGCCCTTCATTTGGAGGCTATAGCCTTTCGTTTGGCCAAAATAGGTTAAAGGAGGTGAAAATAAGGGCAATTTGGGTTTTTGAACTGTTTCTTTAGTATGAAGAAACTTCACTTTTCAAAAACTTGGGACCCAACAATTATTTCAGTTTGAAGATTTTTAATGAAGTTGCAATGCACTTTGCACTTCAGACCCCTTCAGGCCTTTTCACTAGCCATCTAATGGCTCTTCTACATCGAATGGCTCGCATTAGTCCTCAGTTGCCCGATCCTGACCATCACCTGCAACCGCTACAGGCCTACTTGGACTGGCCGTGCAGTTGATCTGTGAGCTCTCTCACGCCATCTTCATGCTTCTTCACGCTGATTTCCAGTGATGGCCGCCCTGCTGATCACTCTATCTCCTCCAACGCTTCACAACCGCCCACGGCTTCTTACAAGCAAAATCGCATTGCTAGGGTGCCCACCTTCAACACTTTACAGCTCAAAAAACTAACTTATATTGAGAGAGAAATGATTTTCCCTTCTTGAAACCCCAACTGTCTAAGAAGTAGATAATTTTGGACTTTATCTGATCTTCTTGAGAATCTATCTGAGTAGTTATCTATCCCTCTGAGGTCGCCCTACAACAGGCAATATTCTGCTCCAAACTGCTCTTCAAACGGTGTTCGATTGGTTTCAAACCAATCACAAACGCTAAGAAACTCTTCAGAAAATTTTCCAGCTTCAATGTTTGCTTGCCCTCTGATTCAGTTGACAATCCCCTGCCTCTGAATCTTCTTACAATTTTGAGCTATTCCACGAATTTCCACATACTCGGTTTTGTGCTTCCTAGCCAACAAACCGTCGTGAATTCGCAGCTCTCTATTCTTGTCCGGTGATTCAAGCCACCAAGGGCTCTGATACCAAGTTAGGAAAACACAGTTTAAACACCCAACCGGATCAATCACCACAGCACAACGTCAAGTGCAACAAGACAAGACAACATAATTGCTCTCCTCAAACTGTATATTCAACTAATAAGTAAGTACAAAGATAAGTTGCTTAAAAGCACTCAAAGGGATCGTAAAAAAAAGACGACCCGATAACTCTAGAACTAAGCACACGTGGTGCCGTCGAAATAAGAAAGCACTGTATAAGTCGATCATTGCTATTTTAACTGGAAGTGCCCTCAAATGGCCTCAAATGGCCGCAAACGAATCTAGTGCGGTTTTAATGTGGTCTCAAATGGTCGCAAGTGCCATCATGCGGTCTTGATGCGGTCTAAAATGGTCGAAAGTGCCCTGAAATGGCCACAAATGGACCTACTACGGTCCTAATGTGGTCTCAAATGGCCGCAAGTGCTCTCATGCGGTCCTAATGCAGTCTAAACTGGTCATTAATGCAGTCTGTTTGCAGCCATTTCGGGGCACTTGCAGCTATTTGAAGCCATTTGAGGTCAGTTTGCGGCTATAAGCTCTTAAAGAGGATAGGGAGAGGTCCAAATCCGAGTGACCACATTTTGATTTGATTCAACCTTGCTTTGTTCTGAGTCCATTGTTTTGAGCATCCTACACAAGAAACTGAAGATCAAGACTAAGTTTGAAGTAATGAACACCCTTTGAGCCTTCTGTGTATCAATAGTATTTTCTTTTGAAGCATTTCACACGTGCCAAAAGTAGGATTCAAACTTGTCAAAGTGTCTCAATCCACTTTGTGTGTCTGATCTATTTGAGATCCATCTCAAATACAGTTGCAAGTTTTTCACATAGGAAGGTAGTACATCCCTAAAAATACCTATAGTGAAAGAGAGCAGCAACATTAAGTCTAATTGGAACAAGCTCAAACATATTGCAGTCCAATAACTAAGAAGTCTTCATCTAATGGCACCTCTGAGAGGATATCTTCTAAAAGCAAATGAAAGACTAAATACTTCTAGTTACTCAATTTGGAAGTTCAGAATGGAGTTTATTTTGATACTCCAGGATGTTATGGAAATTGTGCTTGGTGTTGAGGAGGAGCCTCAAGCACAGGTTCATTAAAATGAATGTATCTAATGAAATTTTGAGAGAGATAGGATCTTGCACCACAGCCAAAGATGCTTGGGATGCACTTAAGTCCATCTATGAAGCAAAAAATAATTCTAGAATACTCACTCTTAGGAATCAGATTTTCCAAAGTTTTCAAAGAAGTGAGGAGAGTGCATCAAACTATGTTCTGAGAGTTAAAGATTTACATAGAGAGCTTTCTTGTGCTGGTGTGACTATTAACCAAGATGAGCTAGTACAAGTCATTCTAAATGGCTTGAAAGATGACTATGATAATCTTGTTCGGTCTTTTGCCATTAAGGAGGAGTTGCCTAATCTAGAAACTCTCCAAGAAATTCTTATTTCTGAAGAAGCTAGGCAAAGTTATAAACTTTCTAGGATGAACAAACTCGAGCATGGTGGAAGTGACAAAGCCCTCTTTGTCAAGGACAAGCATAAAGGAAGGAGTAAGAACCAGTTCTCTCAAGCATCCAACAAAAACAAAGCCAAGGATCGATACACAGATGGTGAAGAGGATGATTCATCTCATCTTTCTACTTCAAAGACCAAGAAGAAGAAAGGAAAGTGTTTCTTCTGTGGCAAGAAGGGGCACTATGCCTCTTATTGCTTTAAGAAGAAAAACCAACTCAAGCAAGCAAATCTCTCCAAAGAGATTGATTTTGTTCCAAGTGATGGAGAAGGATCACTCATGGTGTCCAATTTTTCTTCATCACCTTTCAAGAAGGATAGAGCTTGGTACATAGATAGTGGAGATTCTTCACATATGTGCTGTTCAAAGGAGTCTTTTGACTCAATTGTACCTTACAAAGGACTTGAGAGATCTATTTACACTGTTAATGATCATGAGTGCTCTATAAAAGGAATTGGCAACATTCCATTAAAACATGCTTCTTCAAAAGTTTTTGCACTTTCTAATGTTCTTTTTATTCCAAAACTTACAAAGAACTTGATTAGTGTGGAAAAGTTGCTTGATAGTGGTTGTGATGTAAAGTTCAAGACAAAAAGACACAAACACAAAAGATTCATGAACGAGAATCTTTTGCGGTCCAACACGAGAAAGTCAGATGACGAAAACGAAACCAACGATGCAACACAAAAAATGTCACGAAACCTTCTTTGCCCTCATGCTCCGAAGAGTGCCAGCAAAGATCGTGCAAGTACCCAGAAGTACAGATATCTGATCTGATGGCATGACGTCAACAGATACACTCTAGGTCGTGGCTAATCTGCCACTCTTGTACTTTCCTGATTAGTTGTAGACGCTTAATCACTCTAATCTTGAAGTTACATAGAGCGACTATATACTTACTGGATGATACTTGACACATACATTATGAAGTAGTCTGATGCTAGTAAGCAATCAAGATGAAATACAGACAAGAAGTCCGTGTAAGACAAGTTTTGTAAGCAGGATCCACAAGTCCGCTAGTAAGCGAGACATCCATTCGTGAGAGAATTGTATTTCTCTCACACCAATGTACTGCGTGGATCTGCATGCAGTGCTTGAAGAATCAAGAGAAAATTCAATAGATGATCTTGTAGCCATTGTGCACACGTTAATTTATGATGTATGATCTTGAATGCAAATGTGTCTGCTGTTATTCGTGTGTCTGATTCTCCCATTCATTTCAATTTTGCACATTGGTTGAATTTGTTGAATGCTGCATTAATTTATAAACGTAGATCAGTAGCACCTGACTAGATTCTAGAAGACTGTAGAAGTGATTCAGCTGGTAGTGTCCAATGACCACATCTGAACTCCATCCGAACTACATTGACTCGCGGTTGCTTCGCTTTCGCGACTGTTTCGTGACCACGAAAGATTTTTTTCCCATTCTCATCAGTAGTATCAGAGCCTGCTTATCTTGTGATAATCTGACATAGCCAAGAAGCTATCAGATCCAAGAGGCAAAGCATCTAGATGAACAACCATCAACAAAAGAACAGACCCCGAGAAGCAATGGCTTCAATCAGGAGCATGTAGAGCAAGATCCTCACAATTCTTGATTCTTCAAGATCTAACTTTCTAGCCTGGAAAGTTAAGCCATCACTTATACTCAAGGGCGAAGGACTCTTCCCCTGGGTGGATGGCACATAAGAGATGCCTACGACATCAGACAAGGAGCTATGTGAGTGGAGGCAGAAAAACGACAAGGCAGTAGCCTTGCTATCATCTTCCATTGAGGATATTCTCACACTTGACATGGCTACACTCTCCAAAGCTAAGGAGATGGGGGATGCATTGCTCACCAGATTTCAGACAAAATTCAAAAGTCAAATTATGATGATGGAAGATCAGTTGACGAATCTACAGTGGGATGCGAAGGACCTCACTTCTTTCATAAAAAAGATGAAGGATCTATTCCTATCACTACATAACTCTGGAGCAGAGAATGTAGTGTCTGTTGAGAAGCAGCTCACCTACCTATTGAGAGCCTTACCCAGATCATTCCAGATGACGAGAACCCTGCTCGAGAAAGATCCTACCATGAACCTCAAAAAGACAATTGTCGAGATTTGAGAGGAAGTCGAGGCCAGAGAACACCTTGATCACAAGGATGGTTCTGTCCAGGCCCTCTACGACAACAAAGAAAAATCCAAGAAACAATTCAAGCCTAAGAGGGAGTCAAATCAGAGGCAAGATTGTGATCAGCAAGTAGAGGGAACAAGCAAAGGCAACTGGAAGAGCAAAGGGAGGTCAAAGCAGCAAGGTGCAGACAAGAAGACTTGCATGAGATGCAGAAGAGATGGGCATACAGTAGATACATGCTGGCTCAATCCCAAGATTGAGTGTATCCAATGCCATAAGAAGGGTCATGCAGTCGTGGATTGCCGCCAAAACCTGAGGAACAAATCAGCACAGAACAGATAGGAGAACAACAACAGTTCATCCTATGTCGAGGAGCCCGAGAGCTCGAAAATGGGCAAAGAAAGAACTAATAGAAACTGTTCGACCGCCTATATTTGTGAAGAAGTATGTGCAGCATCAACATCTGACACACATGAGGCGATTCTAGACTCAGGAGCCACCTTACACTTTGTGACATCAAGACGAATCATGTCTGATTTCAGAAGTGCAGATCTTTCAAGATTCATAGTTCTTGGAGATGGATCTAAGCATCAAGTGAACGGTATTTGTTCACTATGGCTCAACACCAATGGCAGAGACAGATGGCTCGAAGACGTTCTATTTGTGCCTACACTGCAGCAAGAATAACATATGCAGGGATGCGTGTGACATTTTCTAACGAAGCATGCAACATGGGTGATGCCAGTACCAGTACTTTGATCGTTTAAGACAGAAGAAAAGAAAACCTATATCATCTAAAGGTACGCCTACCTGCAGATCAGGTGCATCAGACTCATGATGACTCGCCAGACACTCTGTGGCATAGAAGACTCTGTCACATGAACTCAATGGCACTTTACCAAGCAAGCCATCATGGAGCGATAATAGGGGTCATCATCTCGAATGCAACCAATTCGACCACCTATGATGTATGTTTGAAGGGCAAGATGTCACGCACTTCATTCATCAAAGACTCCTACCGAATGACTAAGATTCTGGAGTTAGTACATTCTGACATCCGTAGACCATTCAATGTGATCCCAATAGGAGGTCCGAAATATTATGTAACCTTCATCGATGATTATAGCAAATTTGCTAGAGTGTATTTTATTCAGAATAAATCTGAAGCAGTTGATAAATTCACAGAATATGTGAATTGGACTGAGAGATGTACAGGCAATAAAGTTAAGCAGATCAGGATAGATCGAGGTGGCAAATACATCTCAAATCGCTTCACTGACTTCTGCAATGATTGTGGCATCATTCACAGAAGGACTGTAGCCTACACACCACAGCACAATGGTGTTGTTGAACAAAAGAACATGACCCTGATGGAAGCAGCCAGATATATGATGGCGGCTCTAAGGGTACTGTGGGCTAAAGCAGTAGCTACAATCGCATACATCCAGAATAGGACAGGTAAGTCTGGTGTCCCTGACACGACACCACATGAGCTATGGTGGGGTAGAAAGCCCAACCTGTCTCATGTCAGAATCTTTGGCTATGTAGCTGATGCACATATTCCTGATAAGCTTTGAAAGAAGCTTGATGAGAAAGCCGAGCAAGAATTTCTGGTAGGTTATGACAACAACTCGTCATACTATAGAATCTACATGCCAGACATGAACATTGTAAAAACAGTGAGAGATGTCAGATTTGATGAGAGCAGGACAATGGCCAATGACGATCCTGTCAGCTATGAAGTTCTGGAGAGACAGTACTATGACCTACCGCAAGTGACAGAGAGAGCAGAGGACAAACACGCAAACGAAGATTTTTGAGTCGTCTCCCATTCGAACGACAAATCTGAAGAAGAAAGATTCGAGAGGTAGCCTACTGCTACAGTTCCTGTAAACCAAGATGGTTCTAGAACGAGCAAAGCAGACAAAGGCAAAGGCATTGTTGTCCCAGGAGGATCTCCTAGAAGGTCGATAAGTCCATGAAGAGCACCAACAAGATATGTGCCAGGCAGCTCAGCTTCTACATCAGAAAAGTTCTGTGGATTCACTGACGAACCACAGACTTTCAAGGAAGCGATTGAAAGTCTAGAAAAGAATAGATGGATCCAAGCCATGAACGAAAAAATGGAGTCCATGAGGACGAACCAGGTATGGACGTTGCAGCCATTATCACATAAGCGCAAGACTGTCAAATGCAAATGGGTTTTCAAGCTCAAATATGGAGAATGTGACAAAATACAAGACAAGATTGGTAGCAATTTTCTCAAAGATATGGTATTGACTACTCTAAAACCTTCTCTCATGTCATCAAACATTCGTCTCTACAATTGTTATTTGCATATGCAGCAGCTTGTGACCTCAGGATCCACATTGTGGACGAGAAGATAGCCTTCTTGCATGGTGAACTAGACGAAGAGGTCTATATGGATCAACCCCCAGGATATGTCTCAAATTCACTTCCTGACTATGCATGCATAATGCATAGAAGCATCTACGGTCTAAAACAATCAGCTTGATAATGGTACAAGAAGAAAGTTCAAGCCCTCAAATCATTAGGATTCAAGCCTCTACTGGATAATTCCAATGTATATGTCAGAGTTACAGATGGGCAGATCATCATTGTGGCTGTGTACGTGGATGACACTCTGATACTTTGTAGGAGTGAGCAGCTGATCGCTGAAGTGAAGACAGACATCAAGATTGTGGATCTGGGAGAAGCCAGGTGTTACCTTAGCTTACAAATTGAAAGGGACTATGAGTGAGGTAAGCTATACCTTCACCAGTCCAGATACACCCAAAAGATCCTAGAGGACTTTGGGATGTTGAACTGCAAAGGAGCGAATACTCCAATGCTTGCAGGGACGGTGCTGACAAATGATGACTATCCAAAGATTGAGGAAGAGAGAGAACAAATGTAGCTCACACCTTACAAGAAGCTGATAAGGTCACTAATGTACCTTGCTGACAACACACGTCTTGATATTGCTTATGCAGTATTCAAGATGAGCCAATTCTGCATGAATCCAGGCTTGACACATTGGAAGATTGCAAAATGAATTTTACAATATCTTCAATTAACGAGAGATTATGGCTTGTGTTATTGTCATGATGCAAGTTTCAAGATACTTTCCTACAGTGCTGCTAGCTGGGCATCCCTCAAGGATGATTGTAAAAGTGGCTCAGGAGGATGCACCATCGCATCAGGAGCAGCAGTTCTCTAGGTCAGCAAGAAGCAGACAACTGTGGCCCAGTCATCCTACGAAGCAGAGTACGTTGCAGCAGCAAAGATGGCCAACGAGATAATCTGGCTAAGACAGTTCCTGGACGAATTGGACAAAGCGAGGAACGAGCCTCTGGCCTTGCAGATGAACAACACCTCTGAAATACACCTGATAAAAGATCTCGTGTTACATTCCAGAATGAAACACATTGTGATCAAGTATCACTTGATTAGGGATCTAATTGAAAAGAAGATGTTGTTTTTGGGGGTATTCCGAATGAATTGTAAATAAATAAAATCGACCAATAAAATGTGTTGCACCAAACCAGCTACAGTATCCATGAAGGAGAATGTATGGTGTTCAGTGTGCATGCAGAACCATACAACAAATGAGTGTCCAGTCCTAAAGCAAAATCTAAGATGACACATAGATTCTGCCATCTGTGCAATGCAATATCGCACGATATGGCATTTTGTCTATTTAACCCCCCAGATTGCTTAACAGAAGAGAAGTCCTTATAGGACTTCTTATCCATATCATCAAGGGGCACCAAACACGACACCGAGGTACGGCGCACCGAATCAGCAACAACGTATGGCCTTACGTGCACCACCAAGGCCAGCCAATCAACAAGTGGCCCATGTAAATCTGACAGTAGCAGAACCAGAGATGCAAGTACCACCTCAATCTAAGCAGCATCAATGGTACGGAATGTGAAAGATTTAACTAGTTTCATCACATTTTGCAATATTTCCATATTTAGCATATTAAGGCCGAAACTTGTTTTAGACTTAGAGGTTGACTTTTCAAAGCTCATTAGTCTAAATTTCATTTTAATAAACACTTTTAGAAAGTTTGAGAAAGTAAGAATGCGAGTTTGAGTAGATTCAATTTGAATAGTTGGGTACATTGAATCTAGACCCAAAATTAGTAGGGTCAGCATTTTGGAGGGAAAGCCAACTGGCCAAATAGGGTTTTGACCTGCTATAAAAGGATGTAACTCATGGAGAGAGCTATCATCTTCTCTCTTATCTATCTCATTTCATGCTTATACATGGTTCTCTTGGGTTCTATTATCCATTGGTGCACTATCTTGGTGATTGCTTGCAATTCTACGTGTAGAATGATCTATATTTGTTATTTTTGGATCCACACGTGTGAAATATAGTAGCTTGCTTGTTTTTTACGAACAACAATAGTACTTTTTCATTTCATTCAAGTTTAATCAAGTTCTATTGGTGTTTGCATCTCATTTTGTGTGTAGATGCTGATTTTTCTACAATGGTGAGATTGGTAGTGTATTTCTCTTTCTAACCAAAGATCATTCAAGTAGATTGGATCTTAAGGATCTGAAATATTTCACATGGTATCAGAGCTTGTGTTTCGGGTTATGAAGGAGAAAATCAGATCTATCAATGATTTGGTGAATATATCAAGTCTAGAGCATGCTAGAGAGAATTCTACACCAAAATCGAATTTTTTGCTTTTGTAGATTGGATCTTTTGTTGATCAAAACACTTTATAGGTCAATACACTTGATCAATTTCGATTTTTGAATTCACATACTGAATTTGGCCAATTTTTGGATCATTGGTTTAGCCTAAGTGGTGGCTTATAGATTGCATATCAAATTTTCAGCATTTGCATGTAGATTTGGAATAGTCAATTTTTTGTGATTTTGTCAAAATCCTAATTTTGATTGGATCTCTAGATAGTGAGGTTGCTGGACTTCATTTGAGTTTGTTTCAATCTTAGGAAGTGTCCAAAGTCATTAGATTGAGGATAGATCATAGGTTGATCAAGATTCCATGATTATATGTGTTGATTTGCTTGGATAAGTGCTAGAAGAGAGTTAGTGAGATAGTGTCAAATCTTGGTGATTTCTTTTGAAAGCATTTGTTGTTGTTCAAAAGAGTGCTTTGTGCATTGAAACAGGTTGAAAGATAAGATCAAGTCATTGCTACATGGCAACCTCAATTGGAGTCATGTTGGAAGCCAATGATAGGCTTACCTCAAGTAGCTATTCATTGTGGAAAGTGAGAATGGAGTCACTTCTTGAGATGAATGATGTTTTGGATATTATTGTAGGTTTGGAGGAGAGACCGGCAACACAACAAGATCAAGTGAGGTATGAAAAGAGGGCCAAGAAGGCTCTACACATGATAAAGATGAATGTTACCAATGAACTTCTCAAGGAAGTTGGTAAGTGCACATCATCTTTGGAAGCTTGGAATTCATTGAAGAAGCTTTATGAATCCAAGTCTACTTCTAGAGTGTTGACTCTAAGAAGGTAAACCTTTTCTTGTTTGCAAAAGAATAAAGAAAGTCCAAGTACTTTTGTTTTGAGAATGAAAGCATTGAATGATGAGTTAGCTTGCATAGATGAAAGCATTAAGGAAGGAGAGCTTATTCAAGTGATTCTTAATGGCTTGTTGGATGCTCATGCTAACATTGTTCAAAGTATTGATATTCAAAAGACTTTGCCAAGTTTGATGGATCTTCAAGAGATCTTGATCAATGAGGAATATAGGCTTCAAGCAAAAGGTGGATCTACATCGACACTTCAAGAAAATGCTTTGTTCACAAAGGGCAAATTCAAGGGCAAAGCCAAAAGTAAGTGGTCTAAAGGGCAAGATCAAGTGGATGTTTCTTCAAGTGACAAAAAGAAGGATAGATCAAAGCTAAAGTGCTTCTATTGTGGCATCAAAGGACACTTTGCAAGTGAGTGCTACAAGAAGAAGAGAGATCGACAAGCAAGGTAATCTTACTCTTGATGAGGATGGTTTGGATGTTCAAGATGCAAATGATGATGCATTTGTGATGTCTTCATGTATGTTTGCTAATGATGGAGATCTAGATCCTTGGTGGATTGATAGTGGAGCAAGTTCACACATGACCTTTCACAAAGAGTACTTCACTTTTTTGTTGGCATATGGAGATGACAAGAGGGTGATCTACACGGCCAATGATGGTGAGTGTGCAATCAAAGGGATTGGCACAATTCTTATTTCTCTCTCTACAAATAGGAATGTTCATTTGGAAGATGTCTTGTTTATTCCATCTATTACCAAGAATTTGCTTAGTGTGAGTCAAATGCTAAGTAAGGGCCTCAAGGTGGAGTTTGATGGAGATGCTTGTTTGATCAAAAGGAAGGATGTCTTGATTGGAAAGCTATCATCTTCTCTCTTTTCTATCTCATTTCATGCTTATACATGGTTTTCTTGGATTCTACTATCCATTGGTGCACTATCTTGGTGATTGCTTGCAATTCTATGTGTAGAATGATCTATATTTGTTATTTTTGGATGCACACGTGTAAAATATAGTAGCTTGCTGGTTTTGTATGGACAACAACAATACTTTTTCATTTCATTCAAGTTTGATCAAGTTCTATTGGTGTTTGCATCTCATTTTGTGTGTAGATGCTGATTTTTCTACATTGGTGAGATTGGTAGTGTATTTCTCTTTCTAACCAAAGATCATTCAAGTAGACTGGATCTTAAGGATCTGAAAGCTTTCACACAGACCAGATGAACCATTTATGGATCCTGCCATAAATGAATATTTTACGGCCTATGCAGCTCAAACTCAGCGTCAAGGCGGAAGAAATTACGGCCGCTACGGATGCGGCGAAGAACACAGAATTGCGAAATGTCCCTACAAGGGACAATATACATCTTTTTGTCGAGAATGTGGTTATGGACACTGTTACAAGAATTGTCCATTCAAACTTGGAACCAATGCACCTCTCAACTTCATTGCGACACAACAACCAGCAGTTCCAGCAAGGATGCCATCGGAAAGACACCAATTCCACGCTCTTGTGTTAGCCGTCACGCGAGCACAGAAGAGGAAGGAAGTGGCTCCCTCACCACCACCCTCGGTCACTGACGACCAATCCTCAACTTTAACGCCATATCCAAATGTGAGGTAAGAAAGAAGACAATACCAGAAAATAGGAGGTACAGAAGGCACAAGCGGAGGAAAAAGAGAAGGAAAGGGACAATCCCACAAAACCTCCAGTTGGCGGCGAACGGAAACCGCAAGCGGGCTCACCACTACGCACTGATCAGAATGATCGGATGCACCAACATGAACCACCTTTTCACATGGTGGAGCCCAAGGAACCATGCACTGAAAGGCTCACACTTTTACTGGCGAGCCGTGTTAGTTTACCATTTGGGAAACTACTGCGGATTGCACCACAAGTGAAAAGCCTTCTAGTTGAATGTGCCAAAGCGGATGAGGAGCCAGTAGCTCCTAAGTCCATATATTGTACGGGCTATGAAGAAACAAGTAACGTCCTCCAAATTGGGGCAGCATGGGAAAGTGAGGAACACAACAGCACTTTGCCAATCAAACACAAGAGATACGAGGACAAGGCAGCAGTAGTAGATGTCAATTTGATCTCCACTACTTTATATGAAAAATGGGGTCTACAAGGGTTAAAGCCAACAAGATTCACCATCAAGCTAGTGGATCAATCCTGTGTGAAACCAAAAGGTGTAGTTGCCGATGTAAAAATAGCAGGCATGTAGCTTGTGATCACTTTTGTAGTCACATTAGAGGAGTTCTAGATCCAAAAAAGACCCTTTGTAAAGATTCTTTTATATTTTTTCTCAATTTTTTCTTACACATGGACCAATCAAAACGCTCCAATTTGAAATCTACGTAACGTAACTTTTTGAGTCCACATTTTGATTCCACACTAAAAATGGCATAACTTTTTAGTGGTAAGTTCGAATTTAGCAAATCTTGGTGCATTGGAAAGCGCTCAACAAGGGCTTTCCAATGATATGTTACATGACATACTTTTAAGCTACGATTAAAAAGTTATTGCAAGTCAAAAGTATTAGTGTTATAATATTCTAATAATATAAACTACATCTTGCACGAATTCTTAAAGGGTCTTTTTGGAGTTCAAAACTCCTCTAATGTGGATATACCTAAATCTCCAACTACATACCGTGTGTTACTGGGAAGACCATGGTTGAGGACTGCGCAAGTAGTACACAACTGGGGCACGGGGAAACTCACCTTCGAGAATAGAGAGCAGGCTGTGAAGGTTGATCCAACCACATGGGCGGTGAAACCTATTGCACCCAAGGCTGATGACGAATCATCTACGACACATCACACGATTGATCGCCCAAGGCCAGCCAAGGGAGGTCACTATGATTCAGAGACGGATGTCATGAGATGGATGGATGCATTAGCAACTATTGACTATCGGGCATATCAATATGAATCAGATCCTAAACCCAGTACATCTTCACCCAAGTGTTACACTATGGACACACCAATCACATTTGGGGTGAATATGATAAACGTAGTATGGCTGTCAATGGAACCTATTGAGAACCCAGTGGATGATAATTTAGTCCCTTGGCAACATGCTCTAACTTATAATAAGGAGATTGAACTGATTGATGAGCAGGTCCTACACCACATGGACCCAGATTGCTACGGAATCAAGAAAGTACCAGCTCAACCACCGCAAAAGTCTACCATGGCGAAAGTCTCAAGGATCGATCCATCCAAGGCACCTACAAATAAGAAGAATCAGTTGAAGCAAGGCTACAACCAGGTGATCAAATGGAGTGATCTATTCAAAGAGGCGATAGCTACGGTAGATGGTGATATTCGCAACCATGAGGCTAATGTCACGGTAGTTCCGATGAAAGACAACAAGGACAAATCCACCAAAATGACAAAAAGAGCAAAAAGAAGGTGTTGGATTTCTTGAAGTCAATCAAGATGGACTCAGATATAGTGTCATCTTCTAGACAGGTGACAGAAAATCAAAAGATGACTAGTCGAGCTAATATCAATATGATGAAAGAGAAATCTCGACGAGCACCAGTTACGAGATGCTTGAAACTTTCAAAAATTATACCTTGGATGACATGATAATTATGATGCCGCAAGCTCAACGAGAACTAGATCAAAGTCAGGCACCAGCGGAACAAGTCTTCAAGAGACCTACGAGAACACAGCCGATGAACCTTGCCGAGCCAGGTGAAGAAGAAAAGATAGTACATGTGGGAGAGCAGTTGATGCCCACACAATTCAAGCTTGAGACTACGATCATTGCTAGTGGAGTATAAAGACTGTTTTGCCTGGAGTTATAGTGATCTTAAGGGCATTCCACCAACAGTAGTCCAACACACCATACCCTTGGTAGATGGAGCAGTTCCCAAGGTAAGCCGTTACTATCGCTGCAACTCGAATTATACAGAGCTGATCAAGCAGGAGTTGTAGAAGCTGATGGATGCAATTTTTATTTATGAAATCGAGCACACGGAATGGGTATCGTCGATAGTTATAGTACCCAAGAAGAACGGCAAAATGCGGATTTGTGTGAATCTGAAGGCGCTAAATGCAGTCACCAAAAAAGATCATTTTTTTTTACCATTTATGGAAAGTGTCTTCAACAGAGCAGCTAGTGCCGAAGCCTACAGTTTTCTAGACGGCTTCAGCGGCTTCAACCAAGTGAAGATAGCCCCCCAAGACCAACACAAGACAGCATTTTCCACGGAATGGAGAACCTATGCCTATAAAGTGATGCCATTCGAACTTTGCAATGCCCCAAGCACCTTCCAGCGAGTTATGCAGGTGGCATTCAAAGATTATTTGCAAAAATTTTTGGAAATTTTCTTGATGATCTGTGCGTGCATGGACCGGACTCAGAACACTTATTTAATTTGGAGAAAGTGTTACAAAAATGTCGCAACTTCCAGATCTCCTTGAATCCAGAAAAATGTCAATTCTGGGTGACACATGGCTTGATTCTCGGCCATATAGTGTCAAGACACGGGATCGCCACAGACCTATCAAAGATCAGGATCATTGTTGATCTACCACCACCGGGGACGATCCGAAGTCTACATCTTCATGGGTCATGCTAACTATTATAGGATCTTCATTTTGGATTTTGCGGAGTTAGCCCAACCAATTTACAAACTCACAACGGATCCACATTGGAATGAGGAAGCCCTAAAGGCTTTCCAAAAGCTTACCACTCTTATGCCCACCCAATTGATCCATTGAGTTTCATGTGCATACAGACGCATCGCCGGTATGCAAGTGGACCAGTCTTAACCCAGCCAGGTGAACACAAAAAAGATTTTCCAATCCGATTTGCAAGCTGACAGCTTAGTGATATAGAAATGAATTATTCAACCATAGAACAGAAAGCACTGGCAATGATCTATGTGATTAAGAAATTTTGACACTACCTGATGGCCACACATTTCGCTTTTTATACGGACCATCAACCCTTGCTCTATCTCGTTAACAAAACTTGTAACACCGAGAGAATCACCATATGGCTACTTCTGTTGTTGAGTTTGATTTTCGAATAATAGTTCGCAAGGGAAAACAGCACTACATGGCAGATCATGTGTCACGAATCAAGGGGAAGGAGGTTGCAACCCAACTCGATGATGAGCTGGCCGATGCTACCTTATTTTACGTGGACACAGTACCAGAATGGATTGTCGACATTGTTGAATATCGAATGCGACACCCCTCTAGACACAAGATCACAATTCAAAATTTCAATTGGCTGATCATTCCATCAGAGTACGGTTGGGCTACGAATGTAGATGCTAGAAGGTCTTTCACCTTGTTCGCCAATAACTACTTAAACTGCCCTGATCCAACAGTCTGCATGACAACCACTTACACCCGGGACTTAGAGCATTTAATGGGGATTGAAAATAAATGGGACAATTTCCCCCCCCCCCATATTTTTTGACTCTAATAAGGTGCTAGCTTCCGACAAAGTCGAAGATCAACTGCTAGTCGCTCGTGCATATTACCGAGCTGCCCTTCTTGGCGATCCCTGGACGCACAGATTCCAAGAGTGGGTCAATCAAGACTAGCTAACAGGAGTCCACAAGTCCCTTCACACACCCAAGGACTTGAAGAAACTGGACTGCCTCAACTTTATGGAAGACGTCACGGGCCACCTGATCCAACAAAGGAGGGCCAAAAAGACTCTTTACTGAACCGGCAGAGTGTCGAGGGACCGACACTACTTCAGGCTGTGGGTCCTGTTGGGGTTATTCCCAATGAATTGTAAATAAATAAAATCGACCATTAAAATGTGTTGCATGGGCATGGCATCCTGCACGTATAAGCCCATGGCCCAATGAGCACGCAACCTTAAGTTGTAAATAAAATAAAATAGCTTGGGACTTTGAATTAAAATAAAACTAGAGGCCCAAAGTCATTTTTAAACTTAGAGATTACTTTTTAGAGTTGGGTCCAAATTGGGACTCACATAAATCTTGTGAATTTCAATGTACTTTTTGTGGACCCTTGGATCAAGTTGGGTCCAAAATGAATGGATAAGATCAATGTAAATATTATCCAATAGGATTTTGGGGCAAGGGTCTTTCCCATTTTATAAAAAGGCACCATTTGTACTCTATTTCCATGCTCAATAGAGAGGAGAAGACTCTATTATTTTGAGAGCTCAAGCATCCTCATTTGCTAATCACTCTTGCTTATGCTATTGTTGTGGTTGCTTGTTATTTTGATAATAATGCTTTTTTGTTTATGCTAGTTAAGATTCTTCCATAAGCAGTGAAATTGGGCATTTGAGCTAACCTCCATCTCATCTGTCTCTCTTTCTCTCTCTCCTTCTTCTTCCTCTTCTATTCTATCATGTCTCTTCACCAACAATCATGATGAAGTTGGTTAGGGGAGTAGAGTGTGTGTGAGTAGTGTTAGGGGAGGTAGAGCTAGACAAAAAGTAGAAAACTGACTAAAAGTAGAATCTATGCATAGTTAGGTACCTATCTAGTGAACTAACCCTTGTTGACAGGCGGGAGGGCTATACTACACAAGATCTTTGACCCTACTGCTGCAGACCACCTTCATCAGAATGAAAGACATGGTTCTTGACATCTTCACCAAAGCCCTAGACAAAGGACTTTTTGAGAGACAAAGGAGCAGTCTCTAGATCGTAAAGCTATCATGCTTTGAGAGGGAGCTGAAGAAACAAAACGTTAAGATGTTCACGAAGACGAAAGTCAAGAGACACGAAGCATGAAAGTTTCGCGAACACCTGATGAAAAGATACAAACATGAAAGATTCGCGAACGAGAATCTTTTGCGGTCCAACACGAGAAATTTAGACGACAAAAACAAAACCAACAACGCGACACAAAAAATGTCGCAAAACTTTCTTTGCCCTCATGCTCCAAAGAGTGCCAGCAAAGATCATGCAAATACCCAGAAGTACAAATATCTAATCTGATAGCATGACATCAGCAGACACACTCTAGGTTGTGGCTAATCTGCCACTCTTGTAATTTCCTGATTAGTTGTAGATGCTTAATCACTCTAATCTTAAGTTACATAGAGCGACTATATACTTACTGGATGATACTTGACACATACATTATGAAGTAGTCTGATGAGATGTGACAAATGTCACATAGACTCTAGTTTTCACTTTAGATGTCATCAAATGGTGGATGGATGTGGTTCTACCTCGAGCTACCTCAAACTCCATAAATATGTGTAGCTCTTCTCATAATTTTATGATGAAGAACCAAAGTTTTGTAACTATCTCTTGCCATTTTGGATCCACACAATTTTTGCTTGATATCTCTCTATCTTTCTCTCTCTAATTTGTGTTGAGGCTAATGCTAATACGCTAAATTCTTGTACTTTTGCTCATGCAGACCTGAAACCTAAAAATGGTGATCAAGCAAAGGCCTGGAGGATCAAAGATCAGAAGTCCCTAGCATCTATCACACACCTCGGTTGAGGACCACACAAGTGATTCACAACTGGAGAACCGGAAAACTCACCTTCAAAAATAGAGCAATATCATTCTTATTTGAATAAATAAATTCAGACAGCAATGTACCTTTGCTCTTGCTTGAATAATTCTAATCTGGCCGACTCCCAAATATCTCACGTTACCATGTTCAAAACCTCTAAGGAAGCATTGGACTTGTTATCAAGTCTTTATGAGACTCACGATGTGACTACGAGATTACATTTTAGAAGGAAGTTTTTAACTCTTAGCATGTTTGATTCTACTGCCATCACTTCTCACATCAATAGCTTCAAATCCCTGTTAGATCAGTTATCAACTGTAGGATGTTCTATTCAAGATGATGATGCCGTTATGACCCTGCTTTCTTCTCTTTCAAAGTCCTATGATCATGTTGCGGTGATGATCTCCACACCACCTGACCTCACTCTTCAAAAGGTGATCGGTCATCTTCTTCAAAAAGAAATGCGGAGAAAGACCAGCAGCCTATCCATCAAAGACAAATCTATACACCAAGAAGAAAGACTATTCCAAGGGCAATTATCAAGTGCAGCAGCAACAACAGAAGCCTCACACTCAAGGTGAGCATGGTGGATCACGCAAGAAGCTTTTCAGTAGATATTGCAAAAGATCTAATCACGACATCAAGGAGTGTCGCATCAAGATTTACAATGAGACAAAGAAGCAACAATAGCAACAGTAGCCAGACTCCTCCAACATGGTGGAATGCAAGGACTCAGATACACACTTGTAGCAGTGAAGACTATGATTAGCTGGTACCTGGACAACAACGCTACCCAACACATGACCTCTTGCAAGGAATGGTTTACGGAGTACACAGCTTACAACAGAGACCCATTTATCTACCTCGGAGATTCTAGCACCATACACGTCGAAGGCAAAGGAGCAGTGAAGATCAACTTCAACAACGATCTATCCATTTGTGTTCCTAACGTCCTTCATGTTCCTCAGTTGTCAAAGACCCTGCTATCAGTCTCTAAGATAACTGATGAGGGCTACACTATTACTTTCTCATCTGAGCAGTGTACAATACTCGAGGAAGATACTACTCTGACTACATGTACTAGAGTCGAAAATCTTTATGCACTCTCTAATTCAGTTGCATTAGCTAGTATCTCTGATGAAAATGTAAACGACAGTGTTGTTCTGTGGCATAGTTGATTTGGACATGTGAATACAAGATCACTTTCTTATATGCGTTGTAATAATTTAGTTGATGGTTTGAATTTTTCGTCTTCATTAGACATGAAATTTTTATTTTGTGAATCATGCATCTATGAGAAGCACTCTAGAAGCAAGTTTCCAAAATCACACTCTATCAAAACAAAGCATGTATTAAATCTTGTACATAGTGATCTCTGTGGTCCAATGCCAACTCCGTCATTAGGAGATGCAATCTATTTTATCACTTTCATAGATGATTACTCTAGATGGTCTACAACCATGTTCATTAAGCAGAAATCTGAAGCCTTTGAATGCTTCATGAGATTGAAGACCATCGCCGAGACACAAACATCTAAGAAAGTGAAAGTACTCCAAACTAATGGTGGCGGCTAATACATCTCTAACGTGATGTCCGACTACATGGCTGAACATGGTATTAGAAGATAGTTCACCACTCCCTATTCACCTCAACAGAATGGGATTACAGAAAGGAAGAATCGAACTCTTGTCAGCTCAGCCAGATCCATGTTACATCAAGCACACCTACCTGCGAAGTTCTGGGTAGAAGCTACTGCCACAGCCTGTTACATGCAGAATAGATCCAGCACCAAAGTCGTCAACAACAAGACTCCTGATGAAGTTTGGAATGGGCACAAGCCTAGTGTCAGCCATTTTGGTTGTATATGTTTTGTTCACATTCCTAAACAGCTTAGGAAGAAGCTGGATCATAGGACAAACAAATGTATTTTCATTGGCTATCCTGATGAACATAAAGCTTATAGAGTTTATGATCCATCCACCAATGTAGTATTTGTCTCTAGGGACGTAATATTTCAAGAGCATACATACTATGATTTCATACAACCATCTATAAATGATGCTATGTCATTTCATCCTATCTTAAGTAGCATGGATTCTTCCAACGTTGATGTTTCTTCTACAGAACCTGCAGCTACAGCTACAAAAGCCGAGTAGCTAACAGTACCTATCATTAGACCAGACCAAGCTAGCTCGAACATATCTGAAAAAAATTCAAGAAGAAGCATAATGGCATTTTAGTCAATCCAACGTTTGCAGATCCTCATGGACCAGGACAGTTCCTGAGAGGTATGCATCTCAATCATTCTAGACTTCATCAGAAGAACCAGAGAGCCTAGCCGAAGCAATTAACTCCAAGGATGCTGTGAAGTGGCAAGAAGCTATGGAAAGCGAGTATAACTCACTTTTGACGAATCAGACTTGGACGCTGGTTGGGAAAAAGAGAGGTATAGAAAACAAGTGGATCTTCAAGAAGAAGATCAACTCTGATGGTTCCATTGCAAAATGGAACACACGGTTGGTGGCTAAAGGATTCACTCAAGTCCAAGGAGTGGATTATCAAGAAATTTTCAAACCTATCATCAAGATGCAGTCAATCAGGACTCTGATTGCGTTAACAGCCCCGGAAGACCTAAAAAATGCACCAAATGGATGTCAAGACAACATTTCTCAATGGCAATGTCGAAGAGGAGCTGTATACCTTCCAACCGGAAGGATTTGAAGTCAAAGGCCAAGAGCACAAAGTTTGCAAACTGCACAAAGCATTCTACGGTCTAAAACAGGCTACATGGTTCGATAGAATCAATTCTTATCTCATTAAATTAGGATTTACAAACAATTCAGTTGACTGTAATGTTTATTCAAAGCATATAGACACCAATTCAGTTCACATAGCTGTTTACGTAGATGATGCATTTATTTTGTCTAATGACACTTCTCTTCTGCACATTACTAAGAGTGATCGGTCAAAGGAATTTGACATGATTGATTTAGGAGCTGTTCATTCTTTGCTAGGAATTCATATTACTAGAATTAGACTTCAAAAGAAGATCTATCTTAGCCAGCAGACATATCTAAAAGGCATTTTAGAAAAGTTTCATATGTATGATTGCAACCAATTGATACCCCAATGGATCCAAGTATAGTATTGAGTAAACTTTCTTGTGCTGAGATTGATAGTGAGGTACTCGACTTAGCGAAGTACCCTTATCTTTCACTAATCAGATCTATTTAGCATATATTGTTAGCACGTTGAGTCAATACATGTCTAATCCTAGGATATCTCGTTGGAAAGTATTAAAGAGAGTGATGAGATATATTCAGGGAAGTTTATACCACATTTTGTGTTATGATAAAAATGTTGTCGACCCACTCGTCCTGCGAGGCTACTCCGACTCGGATTGGGGAGGAACAATCTCTACTAGAAAATCTACCTCCGGGTTTTGTTTCTATCTAGCAGGGGGACCGATTTCGTGGAACTCGAGGAATCAAAAATCAGTTGCGCTTTCTTCGACAGAAGCAGAGTACATCGCAGCATGTCAAGCTTCAAAAGAGACTATATGGATCAGGTTATTACTTCACGACTTACATCACACTCAGTTTAATGCTATCACCATTTTGTGTGACAACTTGAGCTGTATTTCACTGTCACTGAATCCCAGATTTCATGGCAAATCCAAGCACATAGAAATCCAGTATCATTTCATTTGGGAGAAAGTTTTCTCAGGACAAGTGATCCTTCAATATTGCTCCACAATAGAAACGGTCACAGACATCTTCACCAAAGCGCTTCCCAGGATCAAGCATCAAAAGTTCTTCAACATGCTGAACCTGACGAAGATACCAAGGCACCAACCGTGACCTTATGGGGGACTGTTGGAAATTAAGCCCACAGTTGTCTCCTTGGTGAATGACTAATTTATATTTCATGATTTTTTCTGCATGTTTATTGATCATTGATCTAGGGTCAGGTGAAACCTACTTTGGTTCTACGTCTGCTCATCTGATACCTACATGAATCACAAACTTAGACAGCCAATCTATTTGAAGAACGTCTACAATGGGCTTTCGGCTGATCTCCAGGAAAGGGTTACCAATCTTGTCATAGTTTTAAAGTTCAGATGTCAAGTTTAATAACTTGAAGTCATTGAAGACTTGGCCATCTTCAATGATTTTCACAAAACTTGCATATAGAACAAGTTTGCAGAAATACATTACTTTTTCAACAGTCTGCAGAAATACACTATGTTTTCAACAACTTTGGCTTTTTTGCATTTCTCTGTTTAAACTTTCATAGTTCAAAGGTTTAACTGTTTTTAACACACCTTCGGCTCTTTGTGAAAGATACGAAGAGAGATAATATTCCAAAGGTCATCTATTTTTCATGCGTTAAGCTATATTAAAGACATCACCGTCTTTTTGGGACACCTTCGGCTTCTTGCAAAAAATGCGAAGAGAGAGAAAAATCCTGAAGGTCATCTAAAATAAACAAGGAACGTTCCAGCGACGTCCTCGTCCGTGTCAACGATGCTGAATTATTGACCATAAATATTATGCACAGTTGTCATAGAAGCCATATACTTCCAAGTACAACGGCTTTCCTAATTAGGTGACAAACATTGAATATAATTAATGCACAGACGAAGTCTATAAATAGATCATCCAAACACAGATTACTGATTGCTCCGTCCATGAGACACATTATTTGAGCCTCTCAATTACGCCATCATTTTTTTGTTGTAATTGCTATTTTGTATTGTGCTTCAGTGTATTATAGCAGTAGCTTGTTTTTATTTGTGTACAACGTAGATGAATGCTTGTTGTGATTGAATGTATTTTCATTGATGTTTGATCGCGCTTGTTTACTCACTCTGATCAGAACACGGACGTCTACGACTCCTCAGTTTTTTATCAAACGATGGTTGTCTTTGACACTTGAGGAACTCACGTTATCATACTGCTCTTCCATCTACTTCAGAACTATACTTCATGTTGAATCTGATTTTTGTAGTACCACATACAAATCATCTCTAATATCTTTGGTGGACTGTACTCTAGTTTCAAAGTATGAATTATTTTTTAAGATCTCGTTGGACAATTAGAACACTTAAGGTTGTGATTACATTTAGCATAAGTTGTCTATTAGACTGCTTTTGCATTTAGTAACTTCACTGGTGTTTAACCACAGTTAAAATATAATTTTTCAAAATGCTGAAATATTCCCTCCCAATAGTTGAGAACACTCAAAAATTTGGATTAGGACTGACATTTCTGAAAAAAGCCTACGCCATCTCTATCTCCAGAAAAGTCGTAAGCGCCATCTCTAGCTTTGTTATTGTCATTGTGTTGTTTGTTACTATACTATTGTACTGATGACAAAGCTTTATCATCTTCATGTGGATCTGTCACCAGAATATGCTCCGCTCAGGACGAGAAATTCAAAGCAACCCAAACTGTCAACTGATATGGTCTGATACAGGGAGGAAAAGCTAAAACATGTAGATTTATGGTCATCAGGAACATTGTATCCTATTGATCCATGTTCATTGCAACATCCAGATTTTCATTCAGTGAGTCAGTTAATAATCTATATGTGTTATGGTAAAAATGGCTTTTTGGGTTACTGTGAAAATTTGATGCTCTATGGTGATGCACATTCAATGCAAATAATACATTATTTGGAAGAGGAATCAAGGAAAATATCAAAGGAGTGCGAAGAAAAATCTACAAAGATGAAAACTTGTTTGGATAAAAATGAGATGCTCAAAGAGGAGATCCAAAGGTTAAAATCTTCTTTGCATCATTATACAACTAGTAATGATGAGATAAAAATTGCATTTCAATCCATGCGTATCTCATATTTGTCTCTTGTTAAAGATATGGATGTGCTCAACAGAAAGATACGAAGCAACAAGAGGAAAAGACTAATAAACAAGGATATATGTGATCTCTCATCCAGAGGAGGTCATAGAAAAAGACGAATCCATACATTCAAGTAAGTTATAGCTTATTTGGTACTGAATATTGCTTGAACTTTTTGATTCATTCATAATCACTAATTTTGTTATTTATTCATTTCAACTTTCTGTTGATTTGCTTATTATATACTGTTGTGAATACTATGAGTGTCCTAATTTTTACTGACATTTTCATGAATATTATGTTTGCAATGCAGATCAACATTGGTTGTTGAAGACCATTTGGCCGATGAGATTTCAATTGGAAACTTACTAGACTCTATCTTGACTTCTAAATCTATGAAATCAATGGTAAACAATAACAAAATGAAAAAGATTCAAGCTTCAGTTACTGATAGCATTATGAATGAAGTTGGAAAAATATTAGACACTACATTGATTCAGGGGCCATGTGACTTTTCTAGCATCAGTAGGGAAGCATATGCAACAATGTTTAAGATGATAAAGGAGGCATTTGCACAGGTAAATATTAAAAAGTTTCCAATCCCACGACCATCTCATCTTTTAAAACAAAAAGACATGTTAAACCATGGTATGCAGACAATAGTTGGTATTCCATCTCATATCAATGAAGTGTATTGCTTGAAAGGAGAAAGTCTAGCATATAACAATTCCAACAATTTATTTATTGACATTAATCAGTTATTAACATTCATCATAAATTTTTACGGTATTACAAATGAGAATGTCAATAACAAGTTGATAGTTGTTCTCAAGTTAGATGAGTTTGAAATTATAAAAGGACAAAAAATGGAAAGAGTCAGTCTCACAATCATGAATGGAGCACTTTCAAATTCAGAAGACTCAGAAGGCCTCAATTTCAGTGTTCAATCAGAAAATGATATCTGGTGGTTGGCAGCATTTCAGGTATAGTAGTTCCTTCGCATAATAAATAGGGATAATCATTTGAATATGGATTTCATATCTAAAATCTTCTGTGTGTTAATATTTTGAGTCTAATCACATTTTTGTATTCTCTTATAGGTGCTGAAAGAAGACCATAACATTCTCTCATGGATATTTAGTAGAACATCATATCCTGCCACCATAGAAAATCACATGGAGGGAGTTCCACTCAATATTCCTGGAATTGGCACTTTCAACATTGAATAGCATTTAGTAGGAGATCTGAAGACATTAAAATGTACGTTCAATGTATTTCATCGCACTAACTCTAAACACCCTTGTTTGTACTGCATGAAAATAGCAAAAGACATGACAAGGAGTACAAGAATATCAAGAGATTGAGAATATCCTAATTGGAAACCTGTACATTGCATGCGGAGGTGCGTATTATAGAAAAAAAATATATCTTCACATCTTGTTTGCATGGAATTTCGAGCCAGAGCCCTCTGCAAAGGAAGCTATTTCCAGACTAGAGAATGTGTTGTCCAAAGCAGGCTTACATAAAGACCACATTAAAATAAAAAAAGATGACAAGCTATCAGGTAAAGCAGGAAATATTCCATGCAAGCCGAGCTTTGGAGGATCTAAAGCTCGAAGATTTTTATCAAATTATTCTGGCAAACAATCTAAGGCTCAACACACGGTTTGGAAAGAAATTATTGCAACAACTCAAGATTTCGAAGAAGAAGGTTCTACTTGTATACAGAAAGTAGAAGTTTGGAAAAAGTTAAACAACATGGTGAAATACTTGAAAAAAGATTAATTTTCAAATACTAATGTTCAAATGATATAGAAAACAACCAATGAATTTGTGGATGCAGTTCAAAGTGCATGGGGTGTTGATCATATAACACATTATATGGTAAGATTTTGATTTTACACTACGATAGACAAATATGTGCAATTAAATTAGATACTTTTAGTTCTGATTTAGATTATGTTTTTATGACATGCAGCACATATTACGACATCATTTGACATTTGGTGCAAGAAATAGTGGAAGTCTTAGCATATGGTCATCGCAAGGAATGGAAAAATCTCATTGGCAAGCAAGAGCAGCATTTCATAAAAGTATACAACATGGCAGGACTAGCATAAAAAACAGCTATATACTGCAACTTTTCCAATGGTTTTATAGAAGAATCCAAAATTGTCATAATACAAAATCGACGGATTATAAAACATTTCAAAAAACATGCAAATTTATACAAGCCAGTAGGCTATAGACACACAATAAAATTTTGTATATTGAATAAAAATATTTACAAAGTACAATTCAGCAGTATCTAATCTGCTTCCGATATTTTGTCCAATGAAAGTTGCAATTTAGAATCATGCAACAATTTTCTTCTTTCATATGGATTCAATAGCTCATAGTTTTTTTTACAAAAATTATTTTATGCACCTTATTGAAATTATGTCCTCCAAGAAAATGAGACAGTGCCTTGATTGTCATAATCATAGTTTCACCATGTTGATAAAACTTTGAATGGGCAACACTTATCTCATTATTCTTGAAGGACTTCAGATAGTGCCCCAGTGCATGATCTCTTGAAAATTCTCCAGCAGAAGATCTCTGCCCTCCTCGACGAATTGTGAAATCATCAAGGAAAATTGTTTTCTGAAATGATAAAAAAAAAAGTAAGCTCCAGTATATAATCTGACATAACAAATCTACTAGTACTTGATAAGAGACAAAAACTTACGCATTCAACTTTGACTTCTCTGATTACTGTCTCTCCATCAATATTATGTCCACCTTTTGATGTCAATATTGTTGGTGAATAGACAGTTGGCTGTGGAAAACCAAGTTGACTTTGGATTCTAAGAAACTCCTCCTCAGAAGGTAGATCATCTTCTTTGTTGCGGATTTCCTCCTCAACCTTTTCAAGCAATCTTTCCTTGAATAAAATTTATCATTATGTACATCGTCAACACCAAGGAGAAGATCATCAGCATCAAAATCAATCATATCCAAAAATTCATCAAGCTCTTTGTTCAAAATGCAAAGAGTCTCAGCTTAAGTGAAGTCAAAAAATCCGATATATCCGATATTATAAAAAAAGAATGATTATCTATATTATAAGTAGGCAAAGTGATCAAAGATTTATCAGAAGGAGAAAGGGTAGTGGGTGTTCTAGGGCCTATAAAAGTAGCCTTATTTTGAGCAGGATCAAAATCAGAACAATCATCTAAATTAACACTCGTATCAATAAAAAAAGTATTTATATCTACAATCCTTGACTTTTCAAACTTTGTACCACTAGAAGAAGTTGTTTCAGAAGTGGAGGGCACAGCCTCCAAATTGTCAGAAATATTTAACAAAAGAAAAAAAACAAAAGTAGGTTGAAAATCAACAAATTTATATTTTTTATTATGAATTGGGCACTCATCTACAAACTTGAAATCATTATGTAACTTGGTAAACATTTTGTCAAGCTTAGCTTTATAGATATGCTTGTCGAGTGCCACCAGGTCCTGATATTGAATCATGTCCTTATTCTGAGATCTGAATAGCGGAGTACTGAGCAGGGACTTACATCTGAGATATATCTCAGAAAATGTCTCTACACTAGGGCCCTCAGTTATAGAAGGTAGAATAAAAAGAAAAGAAGAAAAAAGGGATTTGAAATAGTCCAACCTATCAGTAATAGCAAATTCATTAAAAAAAAAAATCAACTAGATTCAAAATTAGACATTTTAAATAAAAATAACAGAACTAAAGTTCCAAATATCGCTCTTAGGCACAAACTGTAGGTCAGACAAGCACCTCAAGGCAACGTGTGCTCAAGAGAGATATTTGAAGTTGGAGTATCGGATCCGAGCGCAAGAACACCGAGCAGAAAAGAAAAGGGATGTGAAGCGTGCTTGAATGCGATTCCGGACAATGTAGTATCGGATCCAAACGCATAATAGTCAACGAAAGGTAATGAGGGCAAGCGGCACGCTTGAAATAGATATCCGGGAAAGCAATCGTAAATTTGCTTGAAAATTTGAGCCGAAAAAGACCTATTTATAAAAAAAAATTTGCACATGTGGAGGAGTGTCGAAGGAACACGTGTCGAATTGTGATTGGTCAAAATAAATGCGCCGAACCTAGAATGATTGATCTGACATCTGTCACGTGCAAGAATGACACGCGTCGATATCGGATTCGCGCACATGTCTCAGGCACATGGCCTCATAATTGGGTCATCATTGTCAGTACAGACATTCCACGTGGATTAATAATCTAACAACACATGTCTTCATCGTCTTTTCACACGTGCAAAAATTTCGTATATATAACTTCTTGGAATTTTTATTTTTTTTGGCAAAATTTTCACTTTTAGCTCCCGATATTGCTCTCAAGCGCGCTCTGGAGAATCAAGCTTTGAAGCTATTCCATGTCAATTTGGATCTATACTTTTGTTTGCTTGAATTTTGCTCTCTCTACACAGGCCACCCATCAACGACCTCCTAAACCATCGGCCACCATCCAAATCATCGGCCATGTTTTGTCTTGAAATGCTATTTCATTTGTAAGTATGATGGTTTTACGAATTTTCCAAAAAAACACTTGTAGTGCTCTATTAAAAATATGCATTTTTTGGCTTTTTTTTATATATAATTTAGAGATTAACTTGAAAAAGCCATGATTTTGGCCTAAAATTAGGCAAATTAAAAAATACCAAAAAAGGTTACTCTTTTTTAGATCAAAGTCCCAAAACAAATGTCATCGTGTTGATTGATGAAGTTTGACATTAATTATTATTTTGTGTAAAGTGGCTATGCTGCAACAACCATGTACTCCTTTTTCTTCATCTAATATACAATACCTAGCATTGTTTTTTTTAGAGAAACCGGTTTGTCAACAAGCCCCAAGTCACAAGTACCCCATATTCGTCACAAGAACAATTTCAACAAAACAAAGGAAATTGAGAAAACTCATCAACATTCCAAACGAGACCAAAACAATATAAAAAAAACAAGGGACAAAACCTCCATTGGTTTTAAGTAATGAGCAAGGCAGTTCAAAAACACCATGGAGGCATCATCTTATTGGAAAACATCAAGGGGCAAAATGGGGTGTGAGGAATCCAGTCTGGGCAAAATTGTAGCATAATGGGCGACATCAAGGGGGAAAATGGGGTGTGAGGAATCCAATCTCGGCATAAGGGGCAACATTAAGGGAACCTATGCCAACATTAAGGGGAAAAGTGGGGTGTGAGGAATCAGATCTCGACAAAATTGTAGCATAAGGGGCAACAATATGACATGCAGAAATAAATACAAACAGGAGGCCAAAATACTAACAAACAAAATCACTTTTCTATGAAAGGAGTCAATTATGAAGATCCAGGTGTTCCAGAGATGGCTATTGCGCTGTCCACTGGAGAAGATGTTTTATTCCCTTCTCAGTGGAGTCACGAGTGATGGAGGCCGCTTGGATTTGAACCCTCTACACATCTTGTGTTGTTGGGCGTCTATTGGAGCTGAGCGATCTGCTGCTGGTCTCATTCAGGCAACCACTAGGAGCGGGCCCTATGCGGGATTTACAGCATGATAGAACGATGCAGAGGTAAATTTCATAAGGGGACTTAGATACTAAGAGATGGCATTAAATGAGGTCACCCTGCAACAGTATGGCCAGTATTTTGATGGACATCCCAAAAGATACCACTGAATATAGGCCACCCTCATTGGTTTTATAGATGAGATACAGGCAATCACTTTGCTTTTGTGCTTGTTGCTAGTCAATCTGCAGCACTTTTGTGTACTCTATTACTTCAACTATATCAGCTCCAATCCTGATTCAGTATACAAGGATAAGACACTTACGATGACTCAAAGACAGTTGCTTTCTTAAGAGTTAATTATGCTTTGATGCATATGTAGAATAGTAGAAGTGCCCAGTTCATACTTATTGGTGGGTCATTGTTTCATAGATGTGGAATAAAGTATTATTTCTTAGAAAAGATTCGAGCAAGCCGTTATTCCTCGTTTCGATTTTTATTGCTTTTTTTCAAATGTACCTAGGTAAACCGAATCCTTCCAAAGTAGGGTGCGGTCTAATAGTTGGCGTGGTTGAAAGACACCACCCGACTTAGTGCAATATAAAATCAGCCCTCTTGTAAGCATTCAATTAGGAGACACTCTTTGGGCCTCCCATTGAAAGACAAGGACCTCATCCAATACACGGGGCACCTGGGCCCATCTTGTGCATGAGAGAATAAGTAATTTGTTGGGTAAGTTGGGAAAGAGAATCCTATAACTGAAATGAGAAAAAATGTGTAAGAAAGTTCCGTTGGTTTTTTCTAGGTATTAAGGATGTGTGTTTGTTTTTTGCTAGATTAAGGCTACCACCCTATACAACCACGAAAGAGGGACCATGCTGTCTAAAGGCAATAGCCTTACCTATAGGGATTCAGAGATGGTACCATTGCTTGGGTATGGGCATAATCCTAAGAACTTAAAGCCATACCTTTAGATGTTTAGAAGTATAACCCATACCTCTAATGATGGTATACGCCTTTATTTCTAAAAGGCTAGTCCCTACCTCATCGAATGGATTTCCTTAAAAGTATGTCCCAACTTTCAAAGGAAAATGGCTTTAAAGGTGATATCCTCAAATGTTGCTAACCACATCCCTTGAATTTCAAAAGGCATGGCCTCTAGTGTTTAAAGGCAATGGCCTAAAAATTTGAAGACAAAGACCCTAGTGCTCAAAACTCATCAATTTAGGCACTTAAGGGCAATTCTCTCTCCATCGGAGGGTAAGTGTGAAAATTTTATATTAAAAAATAATCCAAACATTAGATCTAGGCCAATAATGAATGCACTTTTATGTTAATTAGTTCATTCACTAGCTTGCTAGTTTGATCAAAAACACGAACCAAATGGAAATAGAATCAAAAGCTATTCAAAACCTGCTTAGATCTGATGCTAAGCCATAGTCTATACAAAAAACAAGATCACATCTAATTCATCACCTATATGTGCATCCATCAAGCACACAACATAATCTCTACACAAACATCTTGCCAAAATGAGATGATAGTATTTCTCCAAAAACTTTTCCAAACCAAAAACCTTTTCCAAACCAAATATGGAAAGAGGCTTAACTTTTCAACGTAGGATATGTTATTTATAGATGACAGTGATGGTTCATGTACTCTAAAATGGTCACCATGTAGCCTAAACTAGCTATATTGGCCAAAATTGCCTATCTACTTTAAAAATGGGCTATTGTGTTGCCAAATGACAAAGGTACTTGGATCCATCTTAAAATAATATTCTAATATGATTTTACAATGCGAAAAAAAACCATGTCAAGTTTATTGACAAATTTGGCCTCTAAAATGCATAAAATAGCCAACTACTAGTTGACACTTTTTCACATCCTCCTTCAAGTATACTTGTTATTTTCACATCATAACTTTGTTCTATTCTAAGAATTAACTCATTTTTAAGAATGTATCTTTCCTTAGCATGTAAAAATATAAAACAGAAAGATTTCATAATTGATATAGAGAATAGTGTCCATGTTGGATGCTTCACTATCTCTTATACCAACTTTGTATATCAAGATGAAGATAGTACATGATTAAGGACATAGAATCATAATGAATGGATTCCTCTATGCTTCATCTTTGATATCTCTAAAAAATAGTAGCGTTTATTTGCTTCCTCCATATTGCACTTAATTTGACATGATTGCATTATGAAATGCCATGAAGGAGCCTCCATTGCCATCTTGCCATAAGATATCTTTAAACCTTGGAAACCTATGAGTGAATAAGTACTTTTATGATGCTTCATGTACTCCATTTCCATAAGAAAAACCAACAAAGAAAACTAGTTCATCTTCAAGGTCAAATTGATGAAGGTACAATACAACTAGTTTCATAAGAAAATTGACAATTTTTAAACATTGACATGAAATTGCTCATACACTCCCAATATGCTCGAGTTTGCTCATCCTTGAAAGTTTGTAACTTTGCCTTGCTTCTTCAGAGATGAGAATTCCTTGAAGAGTCTCCAAATTGGGCAACTCATCCTTTATGGCAAAGAATTGAACACGATTATCATAGTCTTCTTGGACTTGTACTAGCTCATCTTGATTGATTGTGATACCAACACAAGCAAGCTCCTTATGAAGATCTTTTACTCTCAGAACATAATTTGCTGCACTCTCCTCACTTCTTTGAAAACTTTGAAAAATCTAATTTCTAAGAGTGAGTATTCTAGACGTGTTCTTAGCTTCATAGATTGACTTAAGTGTGAAGAATTGAAAAAGATTATCTATGTTAGATATAGGGGTCTTATGTTTTTTACATCAAGCATCTAGGCGTAGGATGTTGATAGGAATAAATTTGGCATAGATGGCAAATTATGCATTTCCACTTGTAATGCCACTATTGAGCCAAAATAGAGTAAGAGGCTAAACACTTGCTAATTAGAGTGTAGACAAGTGTAAAGTTTTTGTTTGATGAATTCCAAGAGGTCCAATAGGATATAGAGGTGGAACCTTGTGAGGTCCAATAGGAAATTGAGGTGTGCTTGAATATAGTCCAATAGAATTAAGAGGTGCATAGATCAATGATCCAATAGGATCAAGAGGTGACAAAATGTGGTCCAATCATAGTTAAGCATAGTGGTAGCTCGTGGACCTACTAGTATCATTGTACTCCTCATTTTGAAATCAATTGATTTGGTGATTTCATGGATTTTGTGAGTTATTGGATTTCTAGCTTTCTCTCTCTACCCGAGAGCTCTTGATGCATTTTCTCTCTCTACCCTAGGAGAGCAGCTTGTTTTTACTTAGATTATTTTTTGAATACTTCCCACACGTGTGAGTGAGAGTTAGAAGTGATTGAATGCATGTAGTAGTGTGTTTTTGCCATAGGATACAAGATTGATCTTGAATCTCAATCTAGTCTTGATCTTGGTGCATCTACACACCTTAGGAGATCACAAGTACATGTAGTGGACAGTCCACACGTGTGAAAATCAACACATTCTAACCTTCCAAATAGCATAATTTGTAGAATTCAACCTCTCACTAGCTTCTAGAAGATATGCTCTAGCAGATCCCATCTTACTAGTGACTTCTACAAACAAGAAATAGATTTAAATGACTTGAAACTCACAATGGTCTCACACTTGCAGTGTTTCACTTAAATTTGATCTACACACCTTAGGAGATCACAAGTACATGTAGTGGACAGTCCACACGTGTGAAAATCAACATGGTATCAGAGCCTACCTAAGGTTTTGCATTTTGATCCATCTAAGTGAAAAATTTTCATCAATCTTGAGCTAGAAGTTGTCAAGGCCCATTTTCCTAGCTATCTTGTTCAATGTTGGATCAAAAGAGATCAAAAGGACCTTGATTGGGTCTGACCTGGTACTGTACGGAATCAGGTGCTCAGACACATGTGAGGAACATCCAATTTCAGTTTGGAAGTTCTCTCTCATGTTTGATCCATTTATCTTGCTTCATAGCTTGTTTTGAAGCTATTTTTGTCTAGTTTCTGTTGCAATCAGTTTCATTCCATTTGGTTGAGCCAATCAAAAGTTATAAGCTTTTGAAGAGGGTTAGGTAGGGCACCTAGACCTGGGTGGACACATTTGGTTTGGTCAAGAGATTGCTTGGTTGATCCAAAATCACAGTTGTATGCTTGCCAATCTCATCTATATGTGATCTAGGCACTGTTTTGAGATCTTAGCCATTTTGTTTCATGCAATATCATTGTATTTGAGTCAAATTTGGTTTCTTAGTGTATTTCACACGTGCTAAGAGTGTTGGATCCTAACTTTGCCTATACTCCATCATTTGATGTGAAATAGATCTTGTTTTAGAGAGATTTGTGTAGCTAGTGAGAATCAATTCACAAATTGTTGTAAGATCTTTCATAGGAGGAGATAGTACTCAATTATTGGATCCTATTGAAAGTGTGTAACAACATTTATTGTTCATCATTTGAGTTTTCTTCACTTCAAATGTCTTCAATGGGTTCATCCTTGTTGGAACCAAGTGAAAGATTGATCACTTCAAATTATTCAATTTGAAAAATGAGGATGGAGTCCATCTTGATCCTTCAAGACGTGATGGACATAGTTCTTGGCCTTGAAGAAGAACCACAAGTTCTTCAAGAGGTTCAAAAATAAAAAAAGAGAGCTAGGATGGCTCTCCACTACATTAAGATGAATGTCTCTAATGAGATATTGAGAGAGATAGGTACTTGTACAACAGCCAAAGAAGCTTGGGATTGTCTCAAGACTATCTACGAGGCTAAGAATACCTCTAGGCTTCTCACTCTTAGGAATCAAATCTTTCAAAGTAGCCAAAAGAGTGATGAGAGTGCATCTAGTTATGTTTTGAGAGTAAAATATATTCATAGAGAGCTTGCTTGTATTGGTGATTCCATCAATCAAAATGAGCTAGTTCAAGTCATTCTCAATGGCTTGAGAAGTGAATTTGATAATCTTGTCCAATCCTATGCCATTAAGGAGGAGCTACCAAGTTTGGAGGCTCTCCAAAGTGTGCTAATTTCAGAAGAATCAAGACAAGAGTATAAGCTCTTGAGGATGGACAAGCTTTCTCTCACTCATAATGGTGGCAAAGCTCTTTTTGCCAAGGATAAGCACAAAGAGAGGAGCAAGAACCAACATCAACAATCCTCAAGCAAGGACAAAGTCAAATCCAAAGACAAAGATGAGGAGGAAGATGATTCCTCTAATGCTTCATCATCCAAGCTCAAGAAGAATAAGAAGATCAAGTGCTTTTATTGTGGCAAGAAAGGTCATTATGCCACCAATTGCTTCAAAAAGAAGAATCAACTCAAGCAAGCCAATATTACCAATGAGAAGGAAGACACTATTGCAAGTGATGGATAGGGATCTCTTATGGTCTCTAGTTTCTCATCTACTCCTTTCAAGAAGGACGGCCTATGGTATATTGATAGTGGAGCCTCTTCACATATGTGTAGCTCCAAGGACTCTTTCTCTTCTATTGCACCTTATGATGGAGTGAAGAAATCAATATACACTGCAAATGATTTTGAATGTCCTATTGAAGGCATAGGGAACATTCCCTTGAAGCTTGCATCCTCTAAAGTTCTTTCTCTCTCTAGAGTTCTTTATGTACCTAAGCTTACCAAGAATCTGATTAGTGTTGGCCAATTGCTTGATAATGGCCTTGATGTAAAATTCAATGTTGATACTTGCACTATCAAGAAGAATGATGAGATACTTGCATTAGGATCTAGATTTGGTAGCATCTATAAACTAGATCCAAATGAGTATGTGAATGCTTGTAATGTTGCTCTTGTGAACAAGCTCTCTATGGAGGAATTATGGCATAGGAGGTTGGGACATCCCAACTACAAATCCATGCTCTCTATGATCAAAGAATCCAAAGCTATTGGCTTGCCAAAGTCATTCTCCAAGAAGATCAAGCCTTGTGAGGCTTGTGCTATTGCTAAATCTCACAAAAAGCCATTTACAAGATCTTCTATCAAAAGCAAGCATCCTTTGGAGTTAATCCACTCGGATGTGCATTTCTCATCAACTACAAGCAAGGGAGGAGCCACTTGTTTTGTTACTTTCATTGATGATTACACAAGATTCACTTGGATATATCTTCTTTCTTCAAAATCTATGGTGTTTGATCATTTCCTTATTTTCAAAGCTTATGTAGAGAAGCAATTCTCATTCAAGATTAAAGCTCTTAGAAGTGATGGAGGTGGTGAATATATCTCCAATAAATTTCAAGACTTTTGTGAGCTTGAAGGCATTAAAGGAGAGTTTTCTTGTGCCTACTCTCCATCTCAAAATGGAGTGGCCGAGAAAAAGAATAGATCTCTATGTGAATGTGCAAAATCTATGAGAATTGAGGCATCTTTGCCCAAAGATTTTTGGGGAGAAGCCATTAATTGTGCAAATTATCTTTGCAATAGGCTCCCACATATAGCTCTTGGAGGAAAGTCACCATATGAAATCTTATTTTTGAAAAAGCCTAAGGTTGATCACCTTAGAGTTTTTGGATGCTTATGCTTTGTCCATATTCCCTTGGAAACAAGGAAGAAGGAAGATCCTAGTGCATGCAAAGGGATCATGGTTGGATACTCATCCACCAATAAGGCCTATAGAGTCTTTATACTCTCTACTTCTCAAGTTATTGAAAGTAGAGATGTTGTCTTTCATGAAGATCAACACTCATCATTTGAAGAGGACCGAGATCAAGAAATCTATGGATGCATCATCAATTATTGATTTTGAAGACAATCATGATGTGATGGGGTCGAGATTTGAAGAAGACTCTCCTCGGATTTTTTCACCAAGAAGATCCATGAGAGATAGATCCGAGCCTAAGAGGCTCTCATATGTTGACAAAGGCAAACAAGTGGATCTTGATTCCACTAATTATGTTTTTTATGTCTCTCATGAAGAGCCAAAGAATGTACAAGAGGCACTCAATACCAAGGAGTGGTATGATGCCATGAAGCAAGAGTATGGTGCACTGATCACCAACAATACTTGGGAGCTTGTGGATCCTCCTTCCAACAAGCATGTGATTGGTTGCAAGTGGGTATTTCGGATCAAGTTCAATCATGATGGCACCATCAACAAGCATAAAGCAAGATTATGTGCCAAAGGATTTTCTCAAATCCATGGTCTTGATTATGAGGAGACCTTTGCACCCGTTGCAAAGATGGTGACAATAAGATTTCTTATTTCTCTTGCTTGTTTCTTCAAGTGGAAGGTGTTCCAATTAGATGTATCCAATTCTTTTCTAAATGGTTATCTTGAGGAGGAGATCTATATGGAACAACCTCAAGGATTCATCAAGGATGAGTCCAAAGTGTGCTTGCTCTTCAAAAGTCTTTATGGACTCAAGCAAACACCAAGATCATGGTATTCAAGACTTAACTCTTTTCTTATCTCACTAGGATTTACTCTCAGTGACTATGATCCTTCCATGTATCTAAAGTTTGTTGATAGCAATATTGTCATTCTTCTAATTTATGTTGATGACATTATTCTTTGTGGAAATTGATTCTTATGAAAATCATGTCTTTATATGCCAATCTAGATATGCTCACTCTATGTTGAAAAAATTTCATATGGAAAATTCTAAGAGCATAGATACTCCAATGGAGCAAATTGTAAAAGATCCTAATAAAGGTGATGAAAGATCCTTTGAGGACATCACACTTTTTAGGAGTCTTGTAGGCTCCTTGATTTGGCTTACCATTACTAGGCCCGATCTTAGTTTTTGTGTGCACAAATTGAGTCAATTTATGCAAGAACCTAAGATCCATCATTGGAAAATGGCCAAGAGGATTTAAAGATATGTATCTTCATCTTGTGATTATGGTCTACTCTATAAAAGTGAAGATCTATCCATTATTGGCTACTCGGATTCTGACTTTGCAAGTGACAAAATGGATCGAAAGTCTATTAGTGCATACACTATCTTTCTTGGAGGCAATCTAATATCTTGGCTTTCCAAAAAGCAAGATACTATATCTCTCTCTTCATGTGAGGCCGAGTACAAGGCACTCACTACAACTACCAAAGAAGTGCTTTGGATCAAGAGGTTATTAATGGAACTAAAGTGCATCAAGGAGGATGATCTACCAATGATCAAGTGTGATAACATCTCGGCCCAAGATCTTGCCAATAATCCCATATTTCATGCAAGAAGCAAGCACGTAGAAGTGGCACACCATTTTGTGAGAGAAAAGCTTATTGGAGGAGAAATCTATTTGGAGCATGTCAACTCATCCTCTTGTATTGCCGATCTACTCACCAAGCCTTTGAGCAAAAGTGCTTTCATCAAGCATAGATCTAATCTTGGAGTTATATCAAGATCAATGCTCAAATCTTCATAGATAATTTTTTAGGAGGAGTGTGAAGAATTGAAAAATATTATCTATGTTAGATATAGGGGTCTTATGTTTTTTACATCAAGCATCTAGGTGTAGGATGTTGATAGGAATAAATTTGGCATAGATGGCAAATTATGCATTTCCACTTGTAATGCCACTATTGAGCCAAAATAGAGTAAGAGGCTAAACACTTGCTAATTAGAGTGTAGACAAGTGTAAAGTTTTTGTTTGATGAATTCCAAGAGGTCCAATAGGATATAGAGGTGGAACCTTGTGAGGTCCAATAGGAAATTGAGGTGTGTTTGAATATAGTCCAATAGAATTAAGAGGTGCATAGATCAATGAACCAATAGGATCAAGAGGTGACAAAATGTGGTCCAATCATAGTTAAGCATAGTGGTAGCTCGTGGACCTACTAGTATCATTGTACTCCTCATTTTGAAATCAATTGATTTGGTGATTTCATGGATTTTGTGAGTTATTGGATTTCTAGCTTTCTCTCTCTACCCGAGAGCTCTTGATGCATTTTCTCTCTCTACCCTAGGAGAGCAGCTTGTTTTTACTTAGATTATTTTTTGAATACTTCCCACACGTGTGAGTGAGAGTTGGAAGTGATTGAATACATGTAGTAGTGTGTTTTTGCCATAGGATTCAAGATTGATCTTGAATCTCAATCTAGTCTTGATCTTGGTGCATCTACACACCTTAGGAGATCACAAGTACATGTAGTGGACAGTCCACACGTGTGAAAATCAACACATTCTAACCTTCCAAATAGCATAATTTGTAGAATTCAACCTCTCACTAGCTTCTAGAAGGTATGCTCCAGCAGATCCCATCTTACTAGTGACTTCTACAAACAAGAAATAGATTTAAATGACTTGAAACTCACAATGGTCTCACACTTGCAGTGTTTCACTTAAATTTGATTTCTAATCCAACAAATGGACTTATAATCACAGTTTTATCACTCCCTCACAAAGCTGGAATAAAGATAAGATGAAGTGAAAACTACAAATCTTGCCAAGAAATGGATTTGATTGTCTCTAGAAACTCACTAAGGTCTCTCTCGTGTAGTTTTTCATTCAAATTAGATTTCTAATCCAACAAATGGACTTATAATCTCAGTTCTAGAACTCCCTCACAAAGTTGGAATGAAGATAAGCTGATGTGAAATCTACTTACAATCAAATCTTGCCAATTTTGGCTATTTTTGGACAAAAAAATGACTTAATCTTTTTCTTCCTTCTTGGTGTACTTTCAAGACCTGTTTTTAACCTTAATAGGACTTGAACGCAGCCTAGATTAATCAGATTCCATGAAACAAATTCAAATCTAATCAATGGTAAATGATCTTGGTAGATTTTCCTAGGATCTCCACAAAAAATTACACCAACAGCTCACAAATTGAATTTTTTTGGATAAAATGAATACCATGCATTAAATGTAGGTTCAGAGGTGCCCACACATGTGGACAGTACGGATTTGGACCCCTACCAAGTTTGGGATCAAATCTCCTCACCAAAATCAAGATTCTAGCTTGCCCTCTCAATACTAGCTTTTAGCACCAAAACTTGGTAAAAATGGATTTGCATTAGATCAATGGCTTATGCTCTTGTACTTGGCTCTGATACCATGTGAAAGTACTGTACTTTAGGACCATAAATGGATCTACAAAAGATCCACAAGAGTGATTGGATGCTTGCTTGGCAATCTATCAAAAAACTAGACACAAAAAAGTTGATCTAGATTGGCAATTTGACAAACAACAAGCATTAACAATCAAAAGCATTGATAAACATTGAAATCTGAGCCCACACGTGTGTACTACAGGCTTTAGTACGGCCTTAAACCTGAGAAACAAGTAGAAATTGATTTGGTTTCATTTGGATCACAAAAACTCAATGTACATAGTGAACTAGCTTGAGATTGCCAATGAGCTCCAAAAATTTTCTGTCTTCTCACTATGGAGAGAGGGAATACATAGCAAATTCGACTTCCTTCTTGAAGTTAGGTGGATTTCCAGCATGTAATAAGGAAGTTAACTCACTCTCCTTGACCTAAAATGAAACCCTAGTCTATTTCCTAGAGTTATGCTTGGTAGGTAGCTAGTTGGTCAAATTTTCACCTTAAACTTAGGTGTAGGTCCTATAAAGTAGGGATGACCACCAAATAGACATGACCAACTCTCTTGACTTGACCTAACCTACATTAGGATGGGTTTCCCATGTGACATCATGGCCTCACATGTGTGGGATCCACTCACTTGTGTACACAATTTACACTATTCTACATGGTTTTTGATCAAGCTAGATTTGCCAATTTTTGGCAATTCTTCACACTTCTAACACCTATATCAAGCAAATCAACACATAAAATCATGAAATCTTGGTCAACCTATGATCTATCCTCAATATAATGACTCTTGCCACTTCCTAAGATTGAAATACATCCCAATGAAGTCCAGCAACCTCACTATCTAGAGATCCAATCAATATTAGAGTTTTGACATAATCACAAAAAATTGAATATTCCAAATCTACATGCAAATGCTTAAAATTTTGATATGCAATCTATTAGCCACCACTTAGGCTTTTCTAATGATCCAAAAATCAGCCAAATCCAATATCAAATGTGAGAAATTGGAATTGATCAAGATTATAAACCTATATAGGGTTTTGATCTACAAAAAATCCAATTTACATATGCAATAAACTCGATTTTGGTGTAGAATCTAATCTAGCATGCTCTAGCACTGATATCTTCTCCAAATCATTGATAGATGTGTTGGATTATTCTCCTTCTTACTATTCGACTAATCGGTTTTAATCTTCATCCGTTGTTTATCCAGTTCTGCGTATTTTCCCGAGTCTTTATACAATCTACATAATTACAAGTGTTTCAACAAAATCTATAGAAATATACGGAACAGTGTTGCCTGTCAAGAATCTCGTGTAAAAATGCAGTGTCGTCTTTTTCGCATTTTTTGCCTGTTAGGAATTATGTGTAAAATTACGGTGTCACCTTTTGTCTTTTTGCGACACTGTTGCCTGTCAAGAATTACGAGTAAAAATGCAGAGTCACGTTTTTCAAAGTGCCTCAAACGTGAAGGAAATGACTTTGACAAAATGTGGGACTATCCCAATATTAAAACCTTGAGATTTTGTGACACTGTCATTTTTTTGCGACATTGTCGCATGTGACAGTTTTAGTTCATTTATGCAGAGTGACAGTTTTAGTTCACTTATGCAAAAAACTGTTTATGGCAATTGTCGTTGCTTATCAACAATTATTTCTGACAAGGAACTAGATGAATGCCAACGGACTCCAGCCAACTGTTAGTCGCATTTGAAGACCTAAACACTTAGTATAAATCAACTATTCATACATCTCTTTTCAAGTTCTGAATCAATGTTGTGAATTGTGAAGGAGTTGAGTGTTATTACACGACGCCTCCTACGCTCTTATCAAGCAGATCGTTCACGACCAAAAAGTATTGTAGTTAGCTCTCTATCAAGCTTTCAAGCTTGAACACTCTTGAGCATTCTAGCTCAGTCTTTTAGAGATTTATTTTAGAGTTGCTATTGTTTGAAGAAGCAAAGAGATGAAGTTAGTAAGAAAATCAACTTTACTACTAATGATGAGGATCTAGGTGGCAGTGATTCTCTTTTGATGTGTTCTTCAAGTCTAATATCAAGTGAAGGTGACAAAGATTCATGGTTGATTGATATTGGAGCTAGTTCACACTTGACTAGTCACAAGGAGTTCTTTACTTCTTTGGTCACTTATGATGGAGCCAAGAAAGCAATTCACATGGCCAATGGTGGTGAGTGTGTGATTGAAGGTATTGGTTCAATTCCTATTTGTCTCTCTACTAATAGGAAAGCAAGACTTGATCTTTACATTCCTTCACTTTCAAAGAATTTGTTAAGTGTTGGTCAAATGATAGAGAAAGGATACATGGCAGAGTTTGGTGCTGGATAAAGTATTGAATTCTCAAACAATTTCTATCAGTTACAAAATCAATACAGAGATGCATGCACTCTGACATATACTGAACACAATATAAAATAGTATTGATTTAAAAAAATAAAATCAGATGCTAATGAGCACAAAACAATAGCGGATAGAAACCGCACACTCTAAGTTGTCTCTGAGTAACTGAGAATAAGTTTGATAATAAGTAGTATTGATGATAAGCAGTATTGTATTCATTTGCAAAATGCCCTTTGATTCCACAATAAAAGCATTTCAACTTAGACTTATCTTTCTTTTTATCAAAAGTGGAAATCTCACTTTGATCTTGCCCTTTAGACCACTTGCCTTTGCCTTTGCCCTTGAACTTGCCTTTGATGAACATAGCCTCCTCTTCATAATGAGATATTGATGTAGATCCACCTCCTCTTGATTGAAGCCTATACTCCTCATTTGCCAAGATCTCTTGCAAATCTACAATACTTGAAAAAGTCTTTTGAATAGAAAAACTTTGAACAAGATTAGCATGATAATTCAACAAGCCATTACGTATAACTTGAACAAATTCTACCTCCTTAATGCTTTCATCAATACATGCTAACTCATCATTGAATGCTTTAACCATCAAAACAGAAGCATGAGTACTCTCTTCCTTCTTTTGCAAACTTTGAAAGTTTTGCCACCCAAGAGTAAGCACTCTTGATGTAGACTTGGATTCATAAAGCTTCTTCAAAGCTTCCCAAGCCTCCAAAGATGATGTGCACTTACCAACTTCCTTGAGAAGCTCATTGGTAACATTCATCTTAGTTATGTGTACAACTTGCTGGAAAGAGGGGTGAAACGATTTTGATGATAACTCGAAAAGAAATGAACACGAAAAAGAGGCGAACTCGAAAAGAACGAACTCAAATGGAAAATGTTTGTGCGCAGTGAAATAAGCTATCTCACTCTTTCCTTAAGCATGACTATGCCTATCAATCTTGAATAGAACATCAATGATAGAAATCATGTTTGATTTGATTACGTAGCCAAACATTAAGCATCAAAACATCAGAAAGATAATTTGTCTCGAAACAGCTAGACAAATTATTAGTCGTGAATTAGTCGTGAAGAGCTAATAATAATCAGTCGCGAACAACAAACTTATAATAATTCGCGAATAGCAAACAACCAGATTAAGTAATTAGAAATCCAGACAAAATGTAGAAAAGCATTGCAATATTGACACAAATCTGAATGTAGAACAAACAGAGCTGTAATCAGATTAAGTATAGTGAAATATACAAGTCAATAATGCAAGTGAGCACAAACAATAGCAGACGTAACTGCATGCTTTACAAAGCTAATCACACAATCTGTAAAAGTGATGAACCTATTACTGACAATACATCTGAAAGAAGAAAATTAATGTGTGAAAGCATCTACGATGTCTATCTCTGATTATCAGTGATGTTTCATTCTCTCTCTTCTATTCTGATGTTGTTCTGATATTGTTCTCTAATACGCAGATGGTATTCAATATATATACATAATTTTTACAGGTGTGCAAATGAAGAAAGTACAAAAGTGGTTGTGATGTCTATGGGAGATCGTGGGTGGTTGCTGTCGTTGTCAAATCTGATTGCACAGTGCATGGGATGAGCATGAAAAGGCCGCGACGTCAGCCTTCACTAAAATTAATGTTGATGAAAATGTGAAAAATGTGACACTCTGACAAATGCCTTGAAAATTGATTTGCAGGGTACCTTCGCTTTTCTATAATGGCACCTTTGGCATTTGTAGGACACCTTTGGCATTTGTAGAGTAGTGTCGTCTTTTTTACCTATCATAAATCATGTGTAAAAACACAGCGTCGTCTTTTTTGCCTATAAAAAATTTATGAGTAAAAAACAGACATACAGTCGTGTTTTCCCCCTATCTTATTTTACTTGTAAATATGCATACTATGTGACCACACAAGTAAAATACAGCAGCATGAATGGAGGCAGATTAACATAGGATTTAGGTGAGTAAAGGAGATAAATCCAAAGGAGTTTTCTTTGCTCTCTTGTCATACCTCACTTGATCTTGAGGTGCTTGAGGCCTCTCCTCCACACCTGCAACAATCTCCATCAACTCATTCATCTCCAATAAGGACTCCATCCTCACCTTCCAAGGAGAATAGTTGATTGAGGTAAGCCTATCATTGCTCTCCAACATAAAGCCTCCACTTGTAGCCATGTTGAAGTGACTTGATCTTCTCTTTAAAACTGTTCCAATCCACAAAGCGCTCTTTTAAATGTCAACAAATGAACTCAAGAAGAAATCACAAAGATATGGAACCTCTCAAGTCTCTTCTAGCACTTCTAACTAGAAAATCAACACATAGAATAGTGAAATCTTTATCAACCTATGATCTATCCTCAATCTAATGATTCTTGCCACTTCCTGAGATTTAAACAACTCAAATGAGGTTCAATAACCTCAAGAACTAGAGATCCAATCAAAATTAGGATTTTGACAAAATCACAAAGAATTAAATATCTCAAATTCTACATGCAATTTCTAAAAACCTCATATATCATCTTGTAGCATCCAATGAGACCTTACTAATGCACCAAAAATCAGATAAATCCAGTAAACCAAGTGTGAAATCAGAATTGATCAAGTACATAATCTTATATTGAGTTTTGACCTACAAAAGATCAATTCTACATATGCAAAAATGGAGATTTTTGAGTAGAAATCAATCTAGCATGCTCTAGCATTGGTAACTCCTCCAAATCCTTGATAAATGTGGTTTATCCTTACATAAACTTAAACACAAGAGCTCTAATACCATGTGAAGGATTTCATATCATTCAAGATCCAATCCATGTCCTTGATCTTTGGTTACAAAAGGAGCAAACCAACAATCCTGCCAATGTAGAAAAATCGGCATCTACATACCAAATGAGATGCAAACTCTAAGAGATACTGATTAAACATGAACCAAAACATAAAATATAGTTTATTTTTATACAATTATAGTAACCTACTATATTTCACACGTGTGGAACCAAAAATAACAATAATGACCATTCTACACATAGAACTACAAAATAACATTTGTGGTTCATGGTTGGTTTTCATGTAGTGTGGTTCTCAAGTAGAATCTATTGTCAAATATCATTCATTTTCAGATTTTTGTGACAATGTACACACTCAATTTTCAGATCCAACCGACATTTATCCATAGTGTGGCCATCGTGTCTACATTTGATAGGTCTTCTTCTCGCCACCTTGCTGTTTGTTCTTGCTCCTACCTTTCGATCTTCCTTCTTGATCTCCCTCTCTCTACTAGTTCTAATCTTCTCTTTGGGTTGACTCCCTCTTAAGTTAAGGCTTTTTCTTTGGCTATACTCTATTGTTGTAGAGAACTTGATCTGATTCGTGTTTGTCGTCATAGTGCTCTTGAGCCTCCACCTCTTCTTTGATGTCAATGATAGCCTTTTCGAAGGTCATGTCAGGATCTTTGGCCAGTAAGGTCCGAGTAGTCTAGAACGATCTTGGTAGTGAGTGTAGTAGGTACATGAGTTGTTGAGACTATGTGCTCTGTTTTGGCATTTTGTAGTGAAAGGAACAAGTTCTTTGTCTTTTTGATGAAACTCATGAGATCCTTGTCATTACACCTTAGATAGATAAGCTGATCTTCTAGATGCATTATTTGATTGCATGACTTGGTTTGAAATCTAGTGATGAGTGCATCCCACATCTCTTTGATGTTAGAGATAGTAGCAAGTTCTAGCTATAGCTTTGTCATTATTTTCTTTCCATTGGTGAAGTTCCTTGCCTGTGCTGGCAGACATCTCTTTGGCGTCGTCCACTCAAGGCCATAATAGTGCTTCTCCTCTCAAGATGAGAGAAGTCTTTATTTTCTAGGCCAAGAAGTTTGACCCTTCTGCCTGGAAAATGGTGCATATCTTTGATTGAATCCTGCTTACCAATGCCATTGTAGCTTACAATGTTTCAGCTTGTAGTTAGGCTCTTTGGTTGTGATTAACCCCGCTCTGAACTTGAGTAACCAAGCTTTGATAAAATCTTCGTGCTCTGATACCAATGTTGGAACCACTGATCAACCCACTTTGATACCACAGTTGGAAACTGATGCATGATTCTGATTCTATTCTGCCTAGAGAGAGTCAAACTACTGTTGCGCATGAAGATCTATCCTCTTCCAAGCTTTTGCCAATCTAACTCTGATACTGATAAGCATTCAAATAAAAGTGAGCCTTTGTGTAGAATAGAAATTAACAACTGAACTTATGAACAATGAGAAAGCATATAACATTCATACATTGTACAGTCATGTAAGAAGGTAAAGAGCATTTGTAATACAACAATGATTTATGGGTGCTGTCTGGCATACCAAACAACATGTTACCGCAAGAGACTTTATTTTGCTTATGAACTATCTATGTAGCTTACTAGCTTTCCCATCTATCTCTCTATCTCTGGCCTTATCAGGCTTTACAAATGGTCTTGCTTACTAGAAGACGCTTTTGTCAACATGTGATCTTGCTTACGAGCGGACTCTTCCTTCATCCACACTGCGCTTCAGAATCAGCCAACTCATCTCTTTTGTTCATCTTGTACATATAGGAATAGAGAAAACAGGATTTATGCTAGTTATTTGATTACAAGAAACTAGTTAAGCTTGTTCTAATGGCTTCTAGTTGTGTGTTGTCGTCATCCGTGTAGTATGTTCTCCATGATGGTACTTCGTTGATCTTCCTTGGTACTTGGTTCGTGAAGATCCATCATTTTTGTAGCCATTTGTGAATTGTATGTGACCACAATCATTTCCTTGCGGTGTCTCTACGATTGTGAAGATTCTTCGAGCAAGCAACCGCAAACAGACCGTAGTAGGGGCTTCTACAGTGCTCGGCCGATATGTCTCTTTGAGAGGAGAGAACCATTGTGAATCACAAGTGTTGACTTTGTGGTGGTTTTTGGTCAACTTCCTTCATGGACTGCTTTGTGTTTGCTTCATAGGTGACCATAAGCTCCTTGGTGGTTGCCTTCGGTTTGCTTCGTAGGTGAGCCATGGTCTTCATAAGTGTTAACCTTCAATTTGCTAAAGCATTGCAATGAATCGTAGGCTGGAGTGTTGCAGTTCATTGTGGTTGACTCCTTCCTTTGGTCTTTGTATGTAAGTCCTTGTGGACTTGTTGCGGTGCATTATGGTGGCCATCGGTTTGCTTCAACTTTGTAATGGACCGTATGCAGGACTTAACAGCTGTCTATGGTGCCTTCGTTGAAGCTGTTTGCAGGACTTAGCGGTTGTCTCTGGTGGCCTTCGTTAAAGCCGTTTGCATAGTAATGCTTTGTTAGTAGAAACTTCATGTTTCTTCAAATTCTACAAGTAAAATGAAACTTCACATCCATATGGTGGTAGCTCGAGCTCCTACTCAATAAGGCATGTAGTCACCTCTAAACATGATAGGATCCATGCAATCATGTGATGAGGTTTTTTGACCTATGGTGCACTACTTGCCAGTTTGCACTTTTACAGTTTATGCCATGTGTCAACACCTCTTAGGACTCGAGATGGATGTCTATTTGCCTATCCTATACATGCATTTTGATTTGTACAAGTCATGGGTGGATTGAGGCCGAACCAAATGATGACACTTGGCATGCTTCTACATGACTAGCTTTTGTCTAGTTTCACATAGCTTTGAAAAACAAGCTATTCTAAACCATGAATTGTCTAATGCAAATAGGCTTGCTAATCACACATGAAAAATGCTCCACAATGTGTGATGTACATATGTATCTTAAAATGTAAAATGATCAAGCTAAATTTTGCATATTCTTCACAACTTGCAAAGTGGCAAATCTTAGCATGTGTGTACATACATAACCTACTTGAGTAGTATATATCTTAGACTAGCATAACAATTGTATACATACATAATATCTCTACATTGTAAGCTCTAGCCCTAATAATTAAGTTTCAACTACAATTATAAGACCTCCAGAATGTGCATGCTCAAACAAGTGTGAATTTTGACCACATCAAATGATATCACTATATGCCTTAGAGTATTCTAACAAAAAAGTTCTAACTCAAATGTATAATGTCCATGTGATTGTTTGAAGGTATTATAATAGTACCAGTTTCAATATACTTATAAATCTTGAAGCTTTGGAAACTCCATTGTGAATGAGCAAATGTGATAGATATGAATGTGTGTTTTGCTAATCATTTTAATGTCAATAATTATACTAGTTGTAGAATATTGATGTACAGATATTAACATTGAATATGGTTCATGTTTTTGCCAAATTGCATGTCAACATTTGATGTATATCAAATTGAAATATTAGAATCAAATCATCTACAAAAAGATAGTGACTTGGTATTGTTGTACGTATACAATATAGGCGTTGATGTATGGAGAATTTAATCGCACTCTTGTATGTATCACAATTTGAAAAGATGTTTTTCTCATGGTCACAAGTTAATAAATTTTGATACACTAATATTTATATCAAATTAAACTAGTATATACTGATAGACATGCCATTTTTCAAAGGACTTTTGTGTTCACCACTTTAGACATATAAAGCTATTACTCTTAAGAATTGCAAAAGGTCATTACATCATACATTGATGGAATTAATGCTAAAAAAAATGCAATTATGACATGCCTTGTTGTAATCTCTCTGATAGAGGTGAATTTTATGTGCAAGTAATGGCATATGTTTCATGGGTATAGATTTGCATAATTTATAATATATGACAACAACATGGTGATGCGACTTATATTTAGATTTAGGGTTTGGCACTCACGAACTTTCATTTTTATTGTAGACTTCATCTATTGGTCTGGCAATAAAAGAAGAGATATGAGTTTATAAAGTACACACAAATGTACACACACACACACACACACACACAACGTTATGGCACTATTAATTGAGCAAAGTGACATGCTAGAAAAACATATATTAGTAGTTTGATGCTTTTTTATGTTACCATTGATATTGACTAACACATGTGGCATGAAATTTTCTATGAATTTTTGTATTTATTTTCTTACATCTTTAAATATTTCCATATTGGAAGATAAATAATCACAAAAATGTTGCCAAAATATTATATATGTGTCCATCCTACCTATTTTTGCAAAATATTTTTTTGAAAAGAAATAAATTCTAAAAATTGTCGGGATCTACTTTTATTTTAAGTTTAAAAACTTCACAGACATGAATACTCATGAAGATCAAATCTTGTATCTACCATTATAATGTTGATAAACTATATAAGCTTAAGAAAAATTGTCCACCCATTATATACCATTGTCTGCTACCACTAGGAATATGTCACAAATGTTAAACAAACTCTACATAATTGTAAACCTGTATTTTACATTCACCAATTCTTTTGCACCAAAAGTGTATTGTCCTATGTTTAGAATAGTAGTACTCTATCTTGGAAATTAAAGCTAAATGTTGAATTTTTTTTTTGAAATATCATACTAGTACGTGCTCTTGATGATTCAAAAGCTTAATTTAAATAGCATCAAAAGTTGGTAGAGGCTTGTCCTCATAAAGGTTTCTACTATTTTTGAAAACATTGTAACCATTGAGCATGTAAAGTGTATCTTACATACTATGTTTTTTATTAAATTGTAGTGTAGAGCACATAACTTTAATTTGATAGCAAGGTCAAGGCAACAAATATAGGCAATGTTAATAGTATTATAGGAAAATATTCATATTGGTTTTATTTTAAAACCTACAACCCATTGCACCCCTTAAGAAAATGCTCAAATAAATTTAATCACAAGTGAAAAAAACATAGCATTATAAATCAATAATGTGCTCAAAAGTATCAATGCAGCTCTCAAGACAAAAATATTTAATCTTCAATATTTCATACATCTATATTCTTGAATACTCACATAAAAAACACTTTGATATTCTTCTTCTCTATATTAAATACAGACACAATATTAATTCTATCAAAATTTGTGATTGTAATTGATTTAAAACTTTAGTCATGATATTGGGTGCAAATATTTCCTCTTGTATAATATAGAGTGAAGTTTAAAGTTTGTAATTACTTATCTCCATTATCTTTTTGACTTTTGGTGCTAAAAAGCATAGTAAAGACTAAAAGTATAGTTATGCTTAACAAGTAAAGAAGTTTTATATCTTCATGCATGACTTGCAATCATCATTAACATAATTAAATGAAAATCTCAACTCTCCATGCCTTTATGTCCAACACCTTGTTTGAATTCGCATGTAAAGTTGCAAAGTAAACCTTCTTATACACATTGTCTCCACTTTAGAAACCCATTCTTTGTTTTTTCTCTTGTATTAAGACTATGATAGAGATATAAAAAATTGTTTGGTTTTTAAGTAGTCTTTAACTTTGATTGGAGACATGAGGTAAAGGTATGCTTATGGCCCCTAGGGTAGCCTATGAGCTAAGGGGTACGGCCCCTTAGCTCATAAAAAATGGTAGTTTGTTATGGTACTTAAAATAGATGGGATTAGACTTAAGTATTTGACATAGCGAGGGTATCTCTTACTTTTTCCTATTAAAAATGATTCTAATCTTCTCTTGATTGAAAAAACCTATATGCCATAGGGAGGGAATATGAGGTGACATTTTGAAATAGGACACAACTAGAAGGTTTGGTTATTTTAATTAACACATTCAACTCTCCACCTTAGTATAGTTGTTAAATTGAGAGAGAGAGAGAGAGAGAGAGAGAGAGAGAGAGAGAGAGAGAGAGAGAGAGAGAGAGAGAGAGAGAGAGAGAGAGAGAGAGAGAGAGAGAGAGAGAGAGAGAGAGAGAACTGATAGAGGGGGCATGAAGATCTTGGCAATTTTGAGAGAAAAAGAGAGAGGGAAAAATCAAATGAAGAGGAAGTGAGTGAAGTAAGAAGAAATGATGTGCTTAAGGACTATGAGCTTGGCAGAAAAGATAAGGTTAAAAGAGTTCTAGATAAGAATTCTGAATCAAATTTTCTCAAAAATCCAATTGAAGTATTCTCTATTAGCTAGAGAAGCTCTAAGAGAAAATCCAAGATATCTGAGTATGGTACCATGCTGGAGGACGTTTAGATCTAGATCTTGACACCGCTCTAGAGTAGCCTCATGGGAGAGGACAATGAGATCATATGCCTTCAAGTGATTTTTGAGCTAGAGATATTGCATAAACACATTAAGTCTAGGAGAAGGAGAGAGGCAAAGGAATGGTGAAGCTCAATAACACGAGAAATATCATCAGCAAAAATTTGGGGCCCAAGGGGACCATCATAGAAGACAAAAGAACATAAGGAGAAAGAGACATTAAAATTGTGGAGATGATGGATAAGCAGATCTATGGTGATGACAAAAAGGTAAGGGGAAAGGGGACAAACTTGTCTAATGCCATAGGAGATAGTGAATGAGAGAGAAAATACTCCTTGAAAAGAATGGAAGACATGGTTGAAGAGATCATGGATAAGTTTGATATTGTAGTCAAAGATGCCAAAGGAGTGTGAAAATTCACACGTGTGGGAATGTCCTGATGTGTGAGAATGATCTCCTACACAAAGCTTTTGCACTTTAGATCAACAATAGATTGAAATCCAAGATCTATGTCAAAATCTAAGGCAAATAGACAAAGATAGATGCATAGATTGATAACCAAAGTAGTTTCACACGTGGAAAAAGTACATCATTAAAAATCTAAGGCAAATTAAGCTCCTCTCCTCGAGTAAAGGGAGAAGGAAATACAAGCAAAATTGATTGATTTCACAATTGACTCAAAAAGACACATAGATTATGATTGGTAATGAGAGTACATATAAAACTCGTGGAGATCCATGTTTCAATCCTATTGGACCCCTCAAACATAGCCTCTCTAGTCCTATTGGATGTGTGATGCAACATCCCTCACTTTTGATTGGACTCTTACAACACATCTCTCTCTTATGATTGGACCCTTTCACTTTTGCCACCACATAGGGTGCATCACTCATCAAACCTAATATTGACATGTGCAAAGCAACCTAAATAGCTCGAGTTTTTCATCCTTGACTTTTGGCCTAAACAACTAAAAACACTTATACTTGACATTTTACCAATAAATGCCAAATTGGCCCTATCCACTTATGACACGTAGGAGCTTGACAAACAAACCTTGTCAACCCCATAAAGCTAAAAAGATATCTAATCTAAAAAAATATATCACAATCCTCCTAAAAATATATCTAATCTAAAAAATCATGGATCTTGGAATCATTCCAAGATTGGATCTATGTTTGATGAAGGAACTCTTGAGTAGAGGCAACTCAAGATGATGGATCAATGTGCTCCAAATGGATCTCTCCTCCAATAAGCTTTTCTCTCACAAAGTGGTGCGCCACTTCTATGTGCTTGCTACTTGCATGGAATATTGTATTATTGGCAAGGGCTTGGGCCGAGATATTATCACAATATATCAATGGTAGCTCTCCTCTTTGATGCACTTTAGCTCCAATAAAATCCTCTTGATCCAAGCACTTCTTTTGTTGATGTAGTGAGTGCTTTATACTCGGCCTCACAAGAAGAAAGAGAGATAGTATTTTGCTTTTTTGGAAAGCCACGATATGAGATTTCCTCCAAAAAAGGTAGTGTATGCACTTGTGGACTTTCGATCCACCTTATCACTTGCAAGGTCCAAATCCGAATAGCCAATAATGGATAAATATTCACTCTTTAAAGTAGACCATAATCATGTGTTGAAGATATGTATCTTAGCACCCTCTTGGCCATCTTCCAATGATGGATTTCTGGATCTTGCATAGATAGGCTCAACTTGTGCACACAATAGCTCAAGTTGGGCCTAATGATAGCAAGCCATATCAAGGAGCCAATAAGTCTCCTAAAAAGTGTGATGTCCTTAAAGGATCTTTCATCACCTTTATTAGGATCTTTTATAATGTGCTCCATTGGTGTATCAATGCCCTTACAACTTTCCATATGAAATTTTTTCAACATAGCAAGAGCATATCTAGATTGACAAATAAAAGCATAAACATAATGAAAGTCAATCTCTAGGCCTAAGATATAATGGATCTCTCCTAGATCTTGCATCTTAAACTCTTTTCCAAGTGCAACTTTAGTTTCATGCCCTAATTTGATACTACTTCCACAAAGGATAATGTCATCTCCATAAATGAGAAGAATGACAATATTATTAGCAACAAACTTTATATACATGGTGTGAAAGATTTGGGACCAATTTAGATCCAAATCATCTGAAGGTCTTTGGTTACAAAACAAGATACTCCACCAATCTTGCCAATGTAAAAAAATCAGCATCTACATACAAAATGAGATGCAAACTCTAATAGAACTTGATCACACATGTATCAAAACATAAAGTACTGGGTGTCCATACAAAACCAGCAAGTTGTTGAAATATTGGAAAAATCTATCTAATGTTGAAAGTAGGGGTCCTAAAAATGCCAAAGATGAATTAGGCTCTTTTGGCTTAGTAAAGACTCATCTTAGAATAGAATATTCAAGGTAGGTAGAAGTAGAAACTTGAGCTACCATAGGAATTGCCATTTGTACTTTGCATGCCACATTTAATGCATGAAAATACTAGGTGGCACAATTAGACATATTGAGGTGGCTTGAATAAGTCTAGATAGCTCGAGAGGTGGATTTATAACTCCAATTCAACTCAAAGTAGGAGGAGAGTCCATGGATCAATATATATGTGATGTACTCTCATTGAGAAGATGAGGATTTTTGTGTGTAATGCAAATTTGGAGACTAAACTCTTTGTGGTCTCTCTCTCTACTCGAGTTTGTACATTCATATTCTCTCTCTAGCCGAGTTGAGGAATTTATTGTACTTAGTTTCATGTTTTGTTGATAGATCTTGCTTGTAACACAATAATATTTCTTGTATGATCAGCTTTCCTATTGTCAATCAATGCTAGTTTGATCTTTATGGTATTATTGGGCTTAGGAGATCAAAAGTACATGTGTAGGGCATCCCACACATGTGAATTTTACATGGTATCAAAGCCTACCTAAGATTTACAAGCAAATCTAATCAAAAAGTTTGCAAATTTGATCAGATTTTAAGCTAGGAATTGTCTAGATTCTACTTTCTAGCTAGTTTACAGTTTTCTGGTGATTTTGAGCCTCAAACCACTTTGATGGGTCCAGATCAGGTATTGTACGGAATTTCAGGTGCAGGCACGTGTGAAATCTGCCAATTTTCAGTTTGGCGATTCTCTCTCACCTTAGATCCAAATTTCATGCAATTTGGCCCACTAGAAAGCTAGAAATGGTAGAATTTGATGCAATTTGAATCATGACAGTTGTATAAGCCAATCAAAAGTTATAAGATTTTGAATAGGTGTAGGTAGGGCACCTAGACCTATGGCAAATTGTGAGTACATGTCATTTATTGCTTGAATGATCACAAAAATCACCCAGAAGTTGACCAATCTCATCTATATGTGATTTAGGCAAAATTTAGAGGTTCTAGGCAAATTGTTTCATACAAACAGGTTGTATTTGAGTCAATTTGACATTTTTGGACTATTTCACACGTGTGAAATTCAGAGAACCATAACTTTTGCCATACTTCATCAAGCTAGTGAGATCTATCTCACAGTTTTTTGCTTAGTCTTACATAGGATTTGGTTTTTTACCCTTGATTGGTTCCTATAGTGAGAAGATAAGCAATTTTTTTCATCCATCTTTTTTTATTTCCAACATTCTTTATGGCTTCAATGGGTGCCTTTCTATTAGAAGCAAGTGAAAGATTGTCAAGCTCCAATTACTCAATTTGGAAGGTTGGGATGAAATCTGTCTTAATTCTACAAGATGTGATGGATATTGTACTTGGTATTGAAGAAGAACCACAAATTCCTCAAGAAATTCCAAAGTACAAAAAGAGAACTAGATGGCTCTACATTATATTAAAATGAATGTCTCAAATGAAATCTTTAGAGAAATTGGTGCCTGTACTAATGCCAAAGATGCTTGGGATACTCTCAAGTCCATCTATGAGGCAAAGAATACTTCTAGACTTCTAACACTAAGAAACCAAATTTTTTAAAGTGTACAGAGAAGTGATGAATGTGCTTCAGCTTATGTAATGAGAGTTAAAAGAGGCATCCTAACTATAGTTCTATGGTGTCCATGGTCAGGAAAGCCAATGCTATTGGCTTGCCTAATCTTATCTCTGAGAATTTCAAGCCATGTGAGGCTTGTGCCATATCTAAGTCTCATAAGAAGCCTTTTTCAAAGTCATCTATTAAGACTACACATCCATTGGAGCTTATACACTCAGATGTGCACTTCTCATCTTCAACTTGCAAGGGTGGTGCTACTTGCTTTGTAACTTTCATTGATGATTTCACAAGATTTACTTGGTTATATCATCTAGCTTCAAAGTCTATGGTGTTTGACTATTTTCTAAAGTTCAAAGATCTAGTTGAAAAGCAATTTTCATACAAAATCAGGATTCTTAGAAGTGATGGAGGTGGTGAGTACACTTCCAGTAAATTTCATGATTATAGTGAGCTTGAAGGCATTAAAAGGGAGTTTTCTTGTGCATATACACCATCTCAAAATGGGGTGGCTGAAAGAAAGAATAGAACCTTGTGTGAATTTGCCAAAACCATTAGAATTGAGGCATCCTTGCCAAAAGACTTTTGGGGTGAGGCCATCAATTGTTCAAACTATCTTTGCAATCGACTCCCTCATGTTGCACTTGGAGGAAAGTCACCATATGAAGCACTTTATTTGAAGAAACCTAAGGTTGATCACCTTAGAGTATCTGGATGCATATGCTTTGTCCATATTCCCTTGGAAACAAGAAAGAAGGATGATCCTTGTGCAAACAAAGGAGTATCGGTTGGATATTCATCCAACAAGAAAGCCTATCGAATCTACATGCTCTCTACTTCTAAAGTGATTGAAAGTAGAGTGTAGTTTTTCATGAAGAAGAAAAGTCCAATATAGGAGGGGATGAGATCAAGCAACCTCAAAATATATCACCTTTTGTTATTGAAGACAATCAACATATGGAGGGGTTGAGATTTGAAGATGGAAGTCCTCGGATTTTCACTCCTAGAACATCCATGAGGGAGAGATCCGAGCCTAAGAGACTCACTTATGATGAAAAAGGAAAACAAGTGGATCTTGATTCCCCTTTTGCTTATTTTGTTTCTCATGAGGAGCCCAAAGATGTCCAAGAAGCCCTCAATACCAAGGAGTGGTATGAGGCCATGAAGATTGAATATGATGCCTTGATCACCAACCACACATGGGAGCTAGTGGAGCCACCACCTAACATGCACATCATTGGATGCAAGTGGGTGTTCAAGATCAAGTACAATCATGATGGCTCCATCAACAAGTACCAGGCAAGATTATGTGCTGAAGGCTTTGCACAAATATATGGCTTTGACTACAAGGAAACCTTTGCTCCTATAGCAAAGATGGTGACAATAAGAATCATAATCTCTCTTGCCTTATTTTTTAAGTGGAAATTGTATCAACTTGATGTCTCCAACGCTTTTTGAATGGCTATCTTGAGGAGGAAATATACATGGAACAACCTCAAGGATTCATCAAGGATAAATCTAAGGTGTGTTTGCTATTTAGAAGTCTTTATGGCTTGAAGCAAGCACCTAGATCATGGTATTCAAGACTCAACAACTTTCTACTTTCATTAGGATTTGTGCTTAGTGACTATGATCCTTCTATGTACTTAAAGTTTGATGGTAGTAATATTGTCATTCTTCTAATCTATGTAGATGACATTATTCTTAGTGGAAGTTGTTTGATGCTAGTTCAAGAAACTAAGGATGCATTAGGAGGAGAATTTAAAATGCAAGATCTAGGAGAGATCCATTACATTTTAGGCCTTGAGATTGATTTTCATGAAGAGTATGCTTTTATTTGTCAATCTAGATATGTCTTTTCTATGTTGAGAAAATTCAATATGCAAAATTTCAAAGGCATAGATACTCCCATGGAGAAAATGTAAAAGACCCTATTAAAGGTGATGAAAGATCCTTCGAGGACATCACACTTTATAGGAGTCTTATAGGATCCATAATTTGGCTTACTATCACTACACTCGATTTGAGCTATTGTGTGCACAAATTGAGTCAATTTATGCAAGATCCTAAGATCCAACATTGGAAGATGGCCAAAAGAGTTCTAAGATATGTATCTTCTACTCAAGATTATGGTTTATTGTACAAGAATGAAGATCTAACCATTGTTGGCTATTCGGATTCCGATTTTGCAAGTGATACAATGGATCGAAAGTCCATTAATGAATATACTATCTTTCTTGGAGGCAATCTTGTGTCTTGGCTTTCAAAGAAGCAAGATACCATATCTCTATCTTCTTGTGAGGCCGAGTACAAAGCACTCACTACAACAACTAAAGAGGTGCTTTGGATCAAGAGGTTAATCATGGAGCTAAAGTGCATCAAAGAGGATGATCTTCCCTTGATCAAGTGTGACAACATATCGGCCCAAGCTCTTGCAAACAGTCCTATTTTTCATGCAAGAAGCAAGCATATAGAAGTGGCACACCATTTTGTAAGGGAAAAGCTCATTGGAGGTGAAATCAACTTGGAACATGTCGACACATCTTCATGTATTGCTAATCTTCTCACAATGCCACTTTGCAAAAGTGCCTTCTCAAAGCATAGATCTAATCTTGGTTCTATCTCAAGATCGATGCTTGATCCACATTAGATACTTTTTTAGGAGGAGTGTTGAAATATTGGAAAAATCTATCTAATGTTGTAAGTAGGGGTCCTAAAAATGCCAAAGATGAATTAAGCTCTTTTGGCTTAGTAAAGACTCATCTTAGAATAAAATATTCAAAGTAGGTAGAAGTAGAAACTCGAGCTACCATAGGAATTGCCATTTGTACTTTGCATGCCACATTTAATGCATGAAAATACTAGGTGGCACAATTAGACATATTGAGGTGGCTTGAATAAGTCTAGATAGCTCGAGAGGTGGATTCATAACTCCAATTCAACTCAAAGTAGGAGGAGAGTCCATGGATCTATATATATGTGAATGATTTTTGTGTGTAATGCAAATTTGGAGACTAAGCTCTTTGTGGTCTCTCTCTCTACTCAAGTTTGTACATTCATATTCTCTCTCTAGCCGATTTGAGACATTTATTGTACTTAGTTTCATGTTTTGTTGATAGATCTTGCTTGTAACACAATAATATTTTTTGTATGATCAGCTTTCCTATTGTCAATCAATGCTAGTTTGATCTTTATGGTATTATTGGGCTAAGGAGATCAAAAGTACATGTGTAGGGCATCCCACATGTGTGAATTTTACACAAGCTGCTATATTTCACACATGTGAACCTGAAAAAAACAAATATAGATCATTCTACACATAGAATTGCAAGATATCACAAGTATAGTGCACCAATGGATCGTAGAACCCAAGAGGACCATGTATAAGCATGAAATGAGATAGAGAATAGAGAAGATATGTTTCTCCATGAGTTATTCTTTTATAGCAGGTCCAAACCCTATTTGGCCACTTGGATTTCCCTCCAAAATGTAAGCTCTACTATTTTTGGGTCTAGATTCAATGTAGCCAATATTTAAATTTGAATCTACTCAAACTCGACTTCTAACTTTCCCAGCCAAATATAGAAATGTAGAAAATATGACTAAACTAGTTGAATCTTTCACACTCCCTCTTCAACTAGTTTTAGCATAGACTTTAACAACACTCCAAGTGATGTCCTATGCTTTATGAACAAGTCCTTTCCCAATACTTTGATGAAGATATCAGCTACACATTCCCTTGAGGACACTCCACCTCCTTTGCAATGACTTGCTCCCGTGATATTGCACCTCAATATGCTTGCTCCTAGCATGAAAGATTGGATTGGTTGCCAACCTTTGGGCTAATGGATTTTCACAAAAGATGATTGGGCTCTCTGAAAAATCCAGCAAGTGAGGATCCTTGATCCATACCATCTCCTTTGTGCAATGTGTAAGAGCTTTGTACTCAGCCTCACTAGATGACAATGAGATGGTGGCTTGTTTATTTGACATCCATGATATAGCTCCATCACCTATGAAAATATAATGAGAACTAATGTACATCTCCAGCATAGTCCGAATCTAAAAATCCAAAAAGATTAGATGATGACACACTTAGAATTTGCTTTGCACAGGAACACAGATCATGCTACACAGTAACACAGACAGAAAATCACTCTCCTCAGCAAGCTCACATAGCAACTGTATTTCTCAAAATTAAATTACACTGTACATATAGTTGTTCACTTAGGCAACCCATGCATGACCCAGGTTGCCGTTGGCGGGACACGTGTCCCGTTGACTTGCCTTGTGGCGAGGCCAACTGATCCTTATCCACTGATAGGACCCACTTACAGTCACACTGTGATTCTAACTTTAATTCTAACTCTCTCCTTTAAAGTAGAGTCACTTTTTATACAGTCATATACATAGCTTTAAAGTCAACAAACTTTAAATACAGAAAGTTTTGATCTAAACTTATCAAACTTTTCTCCAGTAAGTGGCTTAGTGAAAATATCAGCTAGTTGTTCTTCTGTGCTACAATGAACAACATGAATTTCACGACTTAGCAGTCTTTCACATATGAAGTGATATTGAATCTCAATGTGTCTAGTTCTCGCATGGAACACTGGATTCTTTGCTAGCTGAATGCCACTCTGACTGTCACTATGTAAAGTTGTGGGATTTTTCTGCTTCATGCCAATCTCTTCCAAGATTTGTCTCAACCATATAGCTTCTTGTGCAGCACTACACATTGCCTTATACTCTGCTTCTGTGGTGGAAAGAGCAATTGTATTTTGCTTCTTACTAGACCAAGAAAAGCAATTACCACAAAACTGGAATATATATCATGTGGTGGATCTACGATCATCATAGTCACCTCCCCAGTCTGCATCCACATAGCCACACAACTCAGGTAAATCATCATGCTTCCTGTAAATCAAGCCATACTCTGATGTGCCTTTCACATAGCGCAAAATGCGTTTAGCTGCTTTCCAATGCGTTTCCGTAGGTGCTGCCATAAACTGACTTACAATGCCGACAGCATAGCATATATCTGGTCTAGTTGTGGTAAGGTAAATCAAGCTCCCTACTAACTGTCTATATAGCGTAGCATCAAATGACTGTGATTCATCAAGCTTAGAAAGCTTTTTACCTGGTTCAATAGGAGTGTTTACTGGTTTGCAATCCTGCAACCTAAACCTGTGTAGTAACTCTTTGACATATTTTACCTGTGTTAAACCCACTTCATGTCCTTTTTGCCACACTTCTACTCCAAGGCAGTAATGCATCAGGCTGAGATCCGTCATCTCAAATTGTTTCATGAGGTCTTTCTTGATTATGTCTATCATCTCTTGATTTATTACCCGTAATAATCAAGTCATCAACATAAAGAGCAATCAAAGCAACCATACCATCAAAGCATAAGACATATAGATCTGGATCAGAATGTGTTCTCACCATCCCCTTTGAACAAAAGTAGACATCAATTCTACTATACCACGCATGTGGTGCTTGTTTAAGACCATAAAGCGCTTTCTTCAAGCGACATACTTTATTTTTCTGTCCTTTCGTTACAAAGCCTTCAGATTAAACACTTCTTCTTCTAACTCACCATTTAGAAAAGCAGATTTCACATCCATCTGATGCAAAGGCCAACCAAAATGTGAAGCTAAAGCAATAAGTAGACGTAAAGTATTCCACTACACACTGGCGCAAAGGTCTCCTCATAGTCAATGCCTTTATTTTGTGCGTACCCTTTGATTACCAATCTTGCTTTGTGCTTTGCTATGCTTCCATCTGCATGGTACTTAGTTTTATATACCCATTTGCAACCAATGGGTTTCTTGCCAACTGGTGGTTCTACTAAGTCCCATGTGCTATGCTTAGCAATTGACTCCATCTCCTCTCCCATGGCTTTGATCCAAATGTCATCATCCTTCGCTTCACCATAAGTCTTTTGGTAATTTCATCTCAGCTAGCACAATCGTACGATTTTTGTGCTCAGCTACACCATTGAGAGCAGGAGTATGAGCTTGCGTAATTTGTCTTTTAATCCCACATTGATCACAAAGATCATTGAAGTCATTAGACTTATGCTCACCTCCATTATCTGATCTTAGGACTTTGATCTTCTTACCTGTCTGATTTTTGACCTTTTTTTTTAGAAGTTCACGAAGTTATCAAAAGCATCTGATTTCTTTTTCAAGAAGTAGATCCATGTCTTACGTGACATATCATCAATAAAGGTCATGAAATAGAAGGCTTTTCCTAAGGACATGGTCCTCATGGGCCCGCATAAATCTGTGTGGATTAAATCCAGGATGTTCTTTGCTCTTGCAACACCTCCTTTATTGAACTTCTCTCGATGTTGCTTCCCATATATACAAGATTCACACATCGATTTCAAGTGATCTTCTATTGTAGGCAGTCCAGTTACCATCTCCAATTTTCTCATCAAACTGAGGCTTCCCAAGTTCAAGTGACCAAGCCTCTTGTGCCACAACTCAGTTTGCGAAGGGACGGATGATACAAGTCCATGTTGCCTCTTGATTGTGGCATTCAACCTGTACAATTTTGTATTGGGCTCTCTTACTCCATTCGCAATAACTTTGAACTTTTGGTTCGCATCCTTCACAAAGCAATGATCATGGGCGAATTCTACTTTCAACTTTTGATCAGTAATGACTCCAACAAAAAGTAGATTTTTCTTCAAACCTGGTACGTAAAGTACCTCCCTGATCATCCTGCTTTTGCCGTCAGGCAGTTGGATTGAAACTGTGCCTATCCCCTTGATCATGCACACCTCACCATTTGCTTGTGAAATAGATGTTCCATTATCCAATGCCTTCAAACTACTAAACCAGTTCTTGTTACCTGTCATGTGTTTTGTGGCTCCTGAGTCAATATACCATGCTTGATCATCTTGATTAGATGACAATGCAGATATGAAGATGCTAGAGTCTTCAATCTCACCTTCATCGACAAGGTTACCTGCTTGTTTTGGTTTCCCCTTGTCTTGTTCCGCCAGGAATTTGCGACATTCACTCTTCCAGTGGCCCTTTTTACCACAATGGAAGCACTTGTCTTTCTTCTTGGTTTCGCTAAAGATCCCTCATCCTCTTGAGACTTGGCAAATTGCTGTTTAGTCTTCTTCTTGCCCTTGCCCTTGCCTTGTTTTTGGCGTGTCGCAAGTGCCTGATCATCAGTATTTTGACGTCTATCTTTCACCATTTCTCGTCGTTGCTCTTCCTGCACCAAGATTCCTGTGAGCTCATCAAAGGTTGGCAATCTTTCTCTTGATGCTATTCCGCTCACAAACATCTGATAGGGTTCTGCAATGCCGCATAATGCATTATGCACCAGCTCCACATCACATATGCGTTCTCCAATAGAATGCAGTTCATCTCTCATTGTCTTGATTCTGGTCATGTACGTTTGAATGTGCTCTCCTTGTTCCATGCGAGCACTATTCAACTTTGACTTCAGAAACATGATTCATGACAGATTTGACATCTCGAACTGCTCCTTTAGCACATCCCATGCCTGTCTGGGTGTAATAGCATCGCAAATGTGGGTAATGATATGATCCTTCACTGACAAGTTAATGAAGGTCAAAGCCTTCCTCATCTTTTTGTCGAACACTTTGATGTCTGCTTCATTTGGCGGCCTTCTCTCATCACATGTGACGACTTCCCACACATCTTTCTCCATTAGTATGTTTTTTATTTTGAATTTCCACACTGCATAGATGGAAATCCCGTCCAATTTGCTACTTTCACTCAAAATGGATTCTCCCATGTTTGCCATGAAACTGCTTAAAACTTCTGCCTTAGGCTAAGAACAGTATGTCGAGGCCAACAGTGATGTCAGAAGTTGAGAATAATGTCCTACACTTTTTTTCTTACCAGGCCACTCGCCGCTTTTCCACCAATTTGAAAGCCAAATCGGCATCACCTTCCGAAATGCACTCAGTCGTCAATTCTCAACAACGTGCCAAGTGGAATGGTGAAACTACTTCTGGCATACTCCAAAGACTTTCTCCACTGCAACCGCTCTGTTTTGCTATACCGTACTTGTAGGTACAGTCCGGGTCCCTTCGTTTGGAGGTTATAGCCTTTCGTTTGGGTCAAAACGGGCAAAGGACCCAAAAATAGGGACTTTTCTAGCTTATGAACTGTTTCTTCACTTTGAAGAAACTTTACTCTTCACTTGTAAAGGGACCCAACTCAACTTTCAGTATGAAAATTTTTAATGAAGTTGAAGGCCAGAATGCACTTCAATTCTTCAAGACCCTGTTTAAAGCTCATCCAATGGCTGAACCAAATCTTGTGGTTCAAATTTCTCTCCCATCACAGATTCTGGACCGTTGATTCACTTGACACCTCATCTATAGGTTCAAAGTACATCTGGTAGTCGAACCAAACTTCTTCATACGCTAAGAACTTCGATACACTAAGTTCTTCATCGCGTTGGGCACGCGAACTGCCCGCGACTTCCCTGCCTGCGGCCGCGCCTCCCTTCCCTCAGAAAGATTGGATCAAGCTCTCCTGTGGATCGTTTTGAGCACGATCTGAGGCCTGGAGCAGGGTCGCCCTACTGAATCCATGACTATAGAATGTTCAGTTAGGAAATTCCGTGGAGAAACGGTGATTTTAGCTCAACTTGACAAAGTGACATTTTCACCTTTTTACCGCAAATCTGCTAGGTTAACTGTCTGGAGACAAATCTCTGACATAAACCTCAGAATCTCTCCATGGCTGATTGACAGTGTGATTAGCTTCCTTCATGTCCTTACGACAACCAAAACGGTGCACAAACAGCGAAGAAATCACCAGTTATGTATAAAAACTGTAACCCCAAGTCTGGTTTCAATTTTCAGCTGGCTTCAAAATTGTCAATTTTTTATTAAATTTTTTCATGTCTGATGCTATGCACAGGCTAATAATCTCTCTTCTGAGCTTAGCAAGCCCCTATAAATTAGAAACCATGCACCAATGCTTCTCTTTCCGTCTTCAACCCGCCGTAAAACCCTGAACTCTCAGAAGACAGTTCTCCCGAAGCTCTCTTCAACGGCGACACTGTACTGTGTACACTCCCTGTACGGCTCTGATACCAACTTAGAATTTGCTTTGCACAGGAACACAGACAAAAAATCACTCTCCTCAGCAAGCTCACATAGCAACTGTATTTCTCAAAATGAAATTATACTGTACATATAGTTGTTCACTCAGGCAACCCATGCATGACCCAAATTGCCGTTGGCGGGACGCGTGTCCCGTCGACTTGCCTCGTGGCGAGGCCAACTGATCCTTATCCACTGATAGGACCCACTTACAGTCACACAGTGATTCTAACTTTAATTCTAACTGATACCTCATACAATATGCCAAAATCTCGAGTTCCAATGATGTACCTCAAAACTCGTTTTCCTAGCTTCGAATGTTCCTCACTAAGATCTTGCATGAATTGATTCAATCTTCCAACACAATAGCTTAGATCAGGTCTATTAATGGTTAGATAGATGAGTGAACCAACTATCTTCCTATAGAGAATAATGTCATTGAAGGATCTATCACTACCTCTTATAGTTAGCTTTACATGAGACTCCATAGGTGTATCACTAGCTTTTACATCTACCATATGAAATCTTTCTAGAATAGAATTAGATGCTTCTCTTGACAAATGAAAGTAGATTGAGAAGATCTAATCACTTCTATTCTCAAAATGTAGTACAAGCTATGAAGTTTTTAGCACGTGTGAACTTCACCACACACCCTACAGGATCTTAATGAGATGTTGTGATTGCACAACATTGATCAGAGATCAGATTACTTGGAAAATCTATGGCAAGAGCACAATGGCATACAACAGACTAAAAAATCCAACTTCTCACTATGAGTATTCAATGTCAGAAATAATTCTAAGTGCTCAGTATGGGAAAAACAGGCTGCTCTCAGGTGGAGAGAGAAAATATACAATAGAAAACCCTGATAGAGAGAGAGTGAGTCCAAAATGCCAAAATCTCAATATTCACAATGAGGTTTGATTTGTGAGTAGCCTTTAGCAAAAAGTTTTGCTTTATACTTGTTGATAGATCCATCATGATTATACTTGATTCTGAGAACCCACTTACATCCAATCACATGCATGTTGTTTGGTGGCTCCACAAGCTCCCATGTGTTGTTTGACATCAAGGCTTCAAACTCTTGGGTCATTGCTTCAACCCACTTCTCGAATTGAAGTGCTTCTTGGACAACCTTAGGCTCTTCATCTGATATGAAAAGTGCATGATAGGAATTTTCACCTTCCACTTGCCTTCCTTCAGCATCATATGTGAGCCTTCTTGGCTCAGATCTCTCTCTTGTAGATCTTCATGGTGTGGTTGCTTGAAGTTGCTCCTCCTCAAGCCTCGGCCTCACCATTTCTTGAGCAAGATCAAGATTGATGATTGTAGATCTTGCATGAGACTCCTTGATCTGTGCATCATCCAAGCTAAACTTCTGATTTTCATGGAAGGTCACATCTCTACTAACAACATTCTTGTCAGTAGAGGGTAAATATACTTTGTATGCTTTTTTAGTAGATGCATATCCTACAAAAATTCCTTTTGAAGCACTAGGATCTTCCTTCTTCCTAGTCTCTAAAGGTACATGCACAAAGCATACACAGCCAAAGATCCTAAGATAATCCACCTTAGGCTTTTTCGTATACAACATCTCAAATGGTGTTTTTTCTTCCTATTGCAAGATTAGGAAGTTTATTACAAAGATAGTTTGCACATGCAACTACGTCTCCCCAAGATTCTTTAGGCAGAGAAGCTTCTAGCCTAATGGCTTTTGCACATTTACACAAAGTTCTATTTTTTCTCTAAGCAACTCCATTTTGCTGAAAGACTCACAAACATGATTGATGCCACTTAAGGAACTTGGAAGACCTATCACAACCTTCTTTCTAGCAATTACCTCCAATGACTTGAAGTTGAGGTGTACCATCCTTTTATGCCAAACTTCTTGGATAGGTATTTGCTCTCTTGCAACGTGCCAGTCTCTTTTATTGCACACTCAACATCATTGGTCGTGTAGCTCACCCTCTTGTCATCTCCATATGCCAACAAATAAGTGAAGTATTCTTTGTGAAAAGTCATGTGTGAACTTGTTCCATTATTAATCCACCATGGATCTAGATCTCAGCAAGAATACATGAAGACATCACAAGAGCATCATGATTTGCATTTTGAACATTCAAACCATCCTCATCAAGAGTAAGATTACCTTGCTTGTCTCCTTGATCTCCCTTCTTCTTGTAGCACTCACTTGAAAAGTGTCCTTTGATGCCACAATAGAAGCACTTGAGCTTTGATCTATTCTTCTTTTTGCCATTTGAAGAAGAATCCACTTGATCTTGCCCTTTAGACTGCTTACTTTTGCTTTTGCCCTTGAATTTGCCTTTTGTGAACATAGCCTCCTCTTAAGGTGTTGATGTAGATCCACCTCTTGCTTGAAGCCTATATTGTGAAAAATGCAAAAATAAGCTTGGTAGAGGCCAAAAGTCATGTATATAGGATGATTACACACGTGTGGAGCCTATTCCCACGTGTGAAAACAGTGTACTTGTCATGTACCATAATCATATAGGTTGTACATATGATTTAATTCAAGTTCTAGTGGCTAAAAAGGCCAAAAACTAGTTTTCTAGACATATGACACATGGCAGCAATCTATTGATTGCATGAGCCGCATCCTTTGGTTAGATGTCATATCCCATGTGTAGAGGACAGCTCACATGTGTGGAATAAGCTGAAGTAGACGAATTTTGACTTCTAGAAGATTTTCAAATAGATCTCCATATAGAAGGAAAATGGACCAAAAGTGCTCAAAATAGAAGGTTTTGTCCAAGTGTCAATTTTGCATGATGAATCATCATATGACAAAGCACATTCACACATGTGGGATCAAAGGGATGATCAGTACCTGGAGCTCCAAAAGTGTATATATAGAGGCTTATTTGGCCATAATCAATGTTAGACACCAGTCTTGGTTTTGGAAGCAATTTTGAGTGATTCTCTTCATTTGTCTATATTTGTTTTGACTGTTTTGAGGTGCTATCAATGTGTACTTGATTTTCAGGTTGGAGTCCATACTCAGACAATGTTTCACACGTGTAAAACCAGAAAGTACACCTACTTTCAATTAATGATTGTTCTTGTTAGGATTTAGTGTCTAGAATTGATCTAATTTGAAGTAGATTGATAGATCAAGTAATCTGACAACCAATCCCTATTGGTCCTTTTTATACTTTTTCCACATGGTATCAGAGCCTAGTACAAGAGGTTTTGTTGAAATTGATAGGGTTAATCCAAATCAAAGCCAAAATTAGCAGTTTTTAAGAAACTAGTCAAATTTTGTGCAGCGAGTTGGATTTGATAGCTATCCTCAAAAAATTTTGGTCTAGATCTTGTTGTGGACTATAGGAACTCTTTTCACACATGTGAGGCCGTACAGCTCCAATTTTGGCTGAGAAAATTCAAAAATTTGTAGAATTTGACTCACATACCCAATTTGAGTGATTTTTGGTGCAAAATCAAGCATTTTCTATAGAGAATCTAATACCTTGATTAGTTCTTGGATTAGATCAGCCAAGAAATTAAATTTGAAGCTTATTAATTGATTATCTCTGATTTTTTGAGTGCATGTTGAAGTTGAGAGAGATTTTGCTAAAAATCATAGATTAAGGAGTGATATGCAAGGTGAGAGGTTGAAATCCATTGTACCATCACTCTAGATTTGTTCAAGAGTGATAGGATCAAGTTTATAAGCATCAATTTTCTAGAAAACATCCTTGGATCTATCCTCCAAGTGAAACCTTTGAGAGTTTCTAGTGCATATAGAGCATCTATGCAAATCTTTTGTAGAATTTGACATAGATTGGCTTCAATTGAGAGTTCTAGAAAAGAGATTGAGATCCAAGTCACATTGTTCAACCCTACTCGATTTGTTTGAGTGATTGTAAGGTTTGAAAAGAGTCATTAAGGTGTCTATGGCAAATGTGTAGAGAGAGATCCAATTTTCTAAGAGTTCCTTCCTTTGTAGAAGGCAAGATCTAGAAGCTCATTTTTGTTGTTATTGGTGGAGAATTTGTATTCTCCTAGGTGATCAAATCTTTCTAAGTGGCATTAGCTCTTTGAAGCACAATATCTTAGTGAGAAAAATCACAACCTTTGATTTTGAATTTCATTCCAAGTCTTAAAAAGTAGAGTAATTGGTGGAATCCAATAGGAGTGATTGAATTCAATTTATTGAGCAAAAATTGACATAGTATGTATGAAACTCAAATTAGTTCTATTCAACTTTCTTTTTGAGAGTGTGAGGGTCAATTTGAGATCCCATTGGATGTCTAGAATGAGGAGGAGTCCATATTTGAGTATTCATGCATGGTTGAGATCTTTGTGAATCTCTAGTTGTCTAATTTTTTAAGCTTTGTGAAAAGTTGGTGGTATAGTTTGTTGTCAAATCAAATCAAATTCATTCTAGATCTCAAGTGTGAGATTATTTGGGTCAAGAGTGAGTCTAGAAGAAGTGATTAAGTTTGATTTTCATGTATTTGAAGCAAAACCCATCTCTTGTTCAAGAATCTCAAGTGTTAAGAGAACTAGTCAAGCGAAAAGAAAATTCTAGGTTCAAATCTTTTTCATATCCATTTCAACTTTCAAAAGAAAGAGTCATTGGTATTTGATGAGTCCAATAGGAGATTGGATCTGATTTCTTTAGTGATTTGATTCAAATATTGTGTGCTTTTGCCTTAATGATCAAAGAAAAGTTTCCAAGTGACTAGTCATTACTGTGAAGATTGATTCTTAGGTTTGTGAGCTAGATCTTTTGTAGATCATTCTAGATTATTGAAGATGTTCAAATCTAGTCTCTTGAAAGTCACAAATTACATTTGTAGAATCATATCACAGGTCTTTATTCACATGGCATCAATAGGTGGCATCCTATTGAAGGAAAGAAAGGATCTTGAGTGCAATCTTTGTGGCAAGGGAGGATATTTTTTCTCAAGATGCTACAAAAAGAAGACCAGTCCGTCCAAGGAGAACCAAAGCAAGGGGGCCGAGGTGAAGGATGGAGCTTCAAGTTCAAAATGCAAATACAAGAAGGACAAGTCCAAGGATGGGTGTTTCCTTTGTGGAAAGGTGAATGAGGCTTGGAGTCTCACAAGGACTTGCAAGATTTGTCTTCAAGAGTCCATCACAACACATGTCAAATCTTTTGAAATTTTTCATTTGGAAGTGCATTGTTTGGTTCAAGATGCAAAGATAGATGTGACTTTCATGAAAGTAACTTGGATTTATTTTATGTCCTTGGAGAGTATTTTGCTTGGAACTTTGGACAAGTTCAAACTTATTGCTATTATCCAAGAGAAATCAATCAAGAATAAGGAGCTATCACAAAATGAAAATAGTTTGATTTATGCTCTCATGTCATTTTATGAAGAACCATTTTGCTTTGAAGAGATTTTTGTATCTCAAAGGTGGATTAAGACAATACTAGTTGAGTCTGATACCTTAAAAGATAGCAAAATATGTTTTCCTTGTAAGCTTACATTAGTTATGAAGTCAAGGAAATGGAAATATCTTCATAATGTAGGATCTTTTGGTTTCAATAAGGTCATGAATGATATGTCCATTCATAAAGATGAAAATTGTAAGTTTTCAATCTTAAAGGCAAGTTGTAAAATTATTATGAGAATAAGTGAAGCATCCAAAGTGGACACTTATATCCATAAGCAAGTAGTTAGCCTTACTGAGATGGAAATGCCTTTTGATTTCAATTTTAGAAAAATCATGCCAAGTTGTGGTGATTTTTGGACTTATGTTTCTAGCATAAGTAATTTTGATAATCATATGAAGTGCATATTGTGTGGTCATAATTGTTGTGATCATTATGAGACATGGAGGTCTCGAATTTCCATCAAGAAGGAGCACCATGAAGAGGATCTTAAATAATCATCTCAAGGTTCAAGTGTGCCTAGGATTGAGGAGGAGAGATTTTCTCAAGTTGTGATTCCAATAAGAAACTCAAGAAATATGGTTGATTCCATGTGGCTCACATTTCAAGGGAAAGAGGAGCATATCTCATGTGGTATACATCTCATACTTACTTCTCTTATGTCATTTGATAAATCAATTTGCTTTAGTGAGATCATTGCATCTTCAAATTGGAGTAAAGCCATACTAGTTGAGTATGAAGTCTCTCTTGAGAACGTAGATGATGTTCTTAAAAGGTTGAAATTGATTTTAAATCAATTAGAAAGCAAATGGTTATTTCATCAAATGTATGCTCTTGAGTCATGTAAGAGCAAAAGTGATTTGTTCACTCATAGTTTGAAAATTTGTATTCAAGCAAATTGTAAACTCTTTATGAGAGTAAGTGAATTATCTTCTAAAGACACTTATCTCCATAATGAAGTATTTAGCCTCATTGGATCTGATATTAGCATGGTAAACAAGTATGAAGATATGATGCAAACACTTTGATATTATAGCATGCATAGTCTTGCCAATTTGGATGAGTCTAATTCTCTAGATCATGGTAACATGATGTTAGATCTTTGTGATCCTAATAAATAAAAAAGAAAACTTTATTTTCTCATGGAGGAGCATGCACATGAAGAAGGAGCAAGCCTCAAGGTCAATCATCTACATGAAATTTGGAAGGGATCAATTTTGGAGGTGCTAGGATGGTGCAAAGCTCTCAAGCTCATCAAAGATGTCAACATTAAAGAAGCACTATCATGGATATGGTGATTTCAGATGAACATCAAGCTCATTGGCTGATTTTCACACCTTTTGAACCAGCAAAGACCAATTCATCCCATGGAGTGAAGTTCAAGATCATCATGTTTTCCATCAAGCTAGATTTTTGAGGAGTGTAAAAAATACAAAAATAAGCTTAGTAGAGGCCAAAAATCATGTATATAGGATGATTACACGTGTGGAGCCTATTCTTACGTGTGAAAATAGTGTACTTGTCATTTAATTCAAGTTCTAGTGGCTAAAAAGGCCAAAAACTAGTTTTCTAGACATATGACACATGGCATCAATCTATTGATTGCATGAGCCACATCCTTTGGTTATGTGTCATATCCCATGTGTAGAGGACAGCTCACATGTGTGGAATAAGTTGAAGTAGACTAATTTTGACTTCTAGAAGATTTCCAAGTAGATCTCCATATAGAAGGAAAATGGACCAAAAGTGCTCAAAATAGAAGGTTTTGTCCAAGTGTCAGTTTTGCATGATGAATCATCATATGACAAAGCACATTCACACATGTGGGATCAAAGGGATGATCAGTACCACGAGCTCCCACTTATTGTATATATAGAGCCACATTTGGCCATAATCAGTGTGAGACACCAATCTTGGTTTTGGAAGCAATTTTGAGTGATTCTGTCCATTTGTCTACATTTGTTTTGATTGTTTTGAGGTTCCTATCAATGTGTACTTGATTTTCAGGTTGGAGTCCGTACTCAGACAGTGTTTCACACGTGTGAAACCATAAAGTACACTTACCTTCAATTAATGATTGTTCTTGTTAGGATTTTGTGTCTAGAATTGATCTAGATTGATCTTAATCTGAAGTAGATTGATAGATCAAGTAATCTGACAACCAATCCCTCTTGAGGATCAGATTAGGATCCATTCTTGGTACTTTTTGTACTTTTTCCACATATATTCTTCATTCACAACAATCCATTAAGAATAACTTGAACAAGCTCTCTTTCCTTAATGCTCTCATCAATGCTTTCATCCTCAAAATAAAAGTACTTGGACTTTCTTCATTATTTTGCAAACAAGAAAAGATTTGCCTTCTTAGAGTCAACACTCTAGAAATAGACTTGGACTCATAAATCTTCTTCAATGAATCCCAAGCCTCACTTGATGAAGTACACTTACCAACTTCCTTGAGAAGCTCGTTGATAACATTCATCTTGATCATGTGTAGAACCCTTTTGGCCCTTTTGACCAATAATCTTATAACATAGGTACAACACTGTAATAGTGCTCATCGGATGGAAAACGTGTTCAAGTTTTCAGGTTACTTTTTATTATTTCAAAAACTATTGTCGGGTTGGACAATATGTGCTGTCTGTATGTTAAATATATGCTCGAATACTTTAACTAGCGTTAGTTTTTCTAAACTATAGTTCTCCTGCATATTTTTCCCTTTGAAATGTGCTCCGAGCGGACCCACGTCCTTGAAAATATGTGCAACTGGCACTTGGAATCAGCAGGTTTCACTTCTCCTTTGTATTTTCAGGTGATGGTGTGAGAGCTTTTCAAACAGTCTAACTTCTTAACTGTAGCTCCAATTGAGATGAACATGGTACCATTAGAATGACTCGACAAGAGCTTTGCAATGGCACCCCACATGATCTAATTCTGAGTTATAGTTAAAAAGTTATAGGCAGTCAAAGTTTGCTTGAAAATCTCTCATCTAAAAAAATATATATTTCAAAAAAATAACCCTAATATCGAATCAGCGCGCACCCTTAGGGAAAACCCCAAGGGCGCACCTTGAAGCGATATTAGGATTTTGAAATTTTTTTTTTTGAAAAGAGCTCAATGAGAGCTTTGCAACGGCACCAGAATGACCTAATTTTGAGTTACGGTTCAGAAGTTATAGGCAGTCAAAGTTTTGGCTTCAAAAGTTATAGGCAGTCAAAGTTTTGGTGCCAAAACTTTGACTGCCTATAACTTTTGAACTATAAGTTGGAATTAGATCATTTTAGTGTCGTTGCAAAGCTTTCATTGAGCTCTTTTCAAACAAACAAAAAAAAAAAACATTTAAAGCGCTAACATTGGTTCAGCACACGCCCTTAGGGTCTGACCGACGCCAAAACTTTGACTGCCTATAATTTTTGAACTATAAGTCGAAATTAGGTCATTCTGGTGCATGTTAACCATATAAGTTGGGCGGCAGGCAGTTCCGGAATCATAAAAAACGAGCATAGATGCTGCCAAAAGTTTTCTTTCTCTTGTTAATCTTTTACTATAGTCAAACTTCTTAAAGGGCCCAGTTTGAATCCATATTTTCCCTAATTGGAAAACTTGATTTTGGTGTAGAATCCTCTCTAGCATGCTCTAGCCTTGATATCCTCACCAAATCATTGATGAATATAATTTTCTCCTTCATAATCTGAAACACAAGCTTTGATACCATGTGAAAGATTTGGGATCAATTCAGATCCAAATCATCTAAAGATCTTTGATTACAAAACAAGATACTCCACCGATCTTGCCAATGTAAAAAAATCAGCATCTACATTCAAAATGAGATGCAAACTCTAATAGAACTTGATCAAACATGTATCAAAACATAAAGATACTATTGCTATCCATACAAAACCAGCAAGATACTATATTTCACATGTGTGAATATGAAAATAGCAAATATAGATCATTCTACACATAGAATTGCAAGATATCACAAGTATAGTGCATCAATGGATCGTAGAACCTTAGGCTTCTTTTTGAATAAGACCTCATATGGTGTCCTTCCTTCAAGAGCAAGATGTGGGAGTCTATTGCAAAGATAATTTGCACAATTTATAACTTCTCTCCAAAAGTATTTAGGCAAAGATGCTTCAATCCTTATGGCTTTTGCAAACTCACATAAGGACCTATTTTTTTCTCTTGGCCACTATGTTTTGAGATGATGAGTAAGCACAAAAAAACTCTCTTTTTATGCCTTCTTGCTCATAATAGTCATAGAATTTGTTGGAGATGTACTGGATTACCAACTATTGTCTGCATACCTTGGTTTAACATGTCTTGTTTTTTAAAAGATGAAATGGTCGTGGGCTGGAAACTTTTTAATACTTACTTGTGCAAAGGTCTCCTTTATCATCTTAAACATTATTGCATATGCTTCTCTACTCATGCTAGAAGAATCACTTGCCCCCTGAACCAATGTAGTGTCCAATATTTTTCCAACTACATTCATAACGTTATCAGTAACTTAAGCTTTAATCCTTTTCATTTTATTATTGTTTAACATTGATTTCATAGATTTAGAAGACAAAATAGAACCTAGTGAGATTCCAATGGAAATCTCATCGGCCAAATGGTCTTCAGCAACTAGTGTTGATTTGTATTGCAAACATAATGTTAATAAAAATGTCAGTAGAGATTAGGACAGTCATAGTATTCACAACAGCATAATCAATAATTCAACAGAAAGTTGACAATAACAAAGCTGGAGATGGCGCGACCCTGGAGATAGAGATGGTGTAGGATTTATTTTTGAAATGTCACTCCTAATTCGAATTTTTGAGTGTTCCCAACTATTGGGAGGGACTATTTCGACATTTTGAAGATTATACTTTAACTGTGGTTAATCACCAGTGAAGTTTGATGTAACTAAAGTAAGGTACATTCGTTTTCATGGAAAGTAGTGCAGGCAGATGTGTAAAGAAGTTTTCTGTTGTTATTTTAATAACTTTATTGTTATTTTTCTCTCCTATATGGCATTTCTTGTAGGGACCTCTTTGCACCCATATTTTCTCTAATGAAGATTGGCACGTGAATGATTTGATGGGATATTGTTGTAGGTATGGAGGATATACCTTATGCGCCTCAAGAACAATTGAGATATGACAAGAGGGCAAAGAAAGCTTTACATGTGATCAAGATGAATGTGACTAATGAATTTTCAAAGGAAGTTGTTAAGCGCACAATGTGAAAGATTTCAGATCCTTAAGATCCAATCTACTTGAATGATCTTTGGTTAGAAAGAGAAATACACTACCAATTTCACCAATGTAGAAAAATCAACATCTACACATTATTTGAGATGCAAACACTAATAGAACTTGATCAAACTTGAATGACATGATTATGTATTGTTGCTGTCCATACAAAACCAGCAAGCTACCGTATTTCACATGTGTGGATCCAAAAATAGCAAATATAGATCATTCTACACATAGAATTGCAAGCAATCACCAAGATAGTGCACCAATGGATAGTAGAACCCAAGAGAACCATGTATAAGCATGAAATGAAATAGAGAAGAGAGAAGATGCCTCTCTCCACGAGTTACATCCTTTCATAGCAGGTTCAAATCCTATTTGGCCACTTGGCTTTCCCACCAAAATGCTAACCCTACCAATTTTGGGTCTAGATTCAATGTACCCAACTTATTCAAATTGAATCTACTCAAACTCGTATTCTATCTTTCCCACACTTTCAAAAAGTGTTTATTCAAATGAAATTTAGACTAATGAACTTTGAAAATGCTTTGGTGAAGATATCAGCTACACATTCCCTTGAAGACACATGTTGAAGCTCCACCTCCTTTGCAATGACTCGCTCCCTTACAAAATGATATTGTATCTCAATATGCTTGCTCCTAGCATGAAAGATAGGATTGGATGCCATTCTTTGGGATGATTGATTGTCACAAAAGATGATTGGGCTCTCTGAAAAATCCAGCAAGTGAAGATCCTTGATCATCCTTTTGATCCATACCATCTCCTTTGTGCAATGTGTAAGAGCTTTGTACTCGGCCTCACTAGATGACAATGAGATAGTGGCTTGTTTCTTTGACATTCATGATATAGCTCCATCACCTATGTAAACACAATAAGCACTAATGGATTTCCTATCCATTACATCTCCAGCATAGTCTGAATCTAAAAATCCAAAAAGATTAGGTGATGATCCCTCATACAATATGCCAAAATCTCGAGTTCCAATGATGTACCTCAAAACTCGCCTTCCTAGCTTCCAATGCTCCTAGCATAGTTTTTGCCAATAGAACTTTGATCCATCATAAGAATGATCTTCTTCCTAAGAATAGATCTCCTTTCAATGATCATGTAATGCTCAAAATAGAAACAACCATAATTGATATAGAGAATAGTGTCCACTTGGGATGCTTCACTATTTCTTACATCAATTTTACATATCAAGATGTGACTAGAACACAAAAAATCAATTAGAATGTAAATGAAATGATTCCACCATGCTTCCAACTCTGAACTCTCTAGAAAAATACAGCAAACAAACAATAAATGTGAGTGATCAACTTTTGCTTGCATGTCTCCTCCTCCTTTGTCCTTTGTTGCCTTGTATCCACCATGATACTCCATGAATGAGCCTCCATCTTCATCTTGCCATAAGATGCCATCATTACTTGATGACTTGGCCATGAATGAGTGACATAATGAGCCTCCAATAGCTTCATTTCCATCAGCAAAATCAGCCAAGAATGCTAGTACAAATCCAACATCAAAACAATGCTAACCAATGTAGCTAGTTTTACCATATCTTGACAATTTGCCCACATCCACATGAAATTGCTCAAACATGAGATAGAACAAGTAAAGTAAATTTGAACAGCACTTCCTTGCTGCTCCTTTGACCTTACTTGAGTCTTCAATATTCTGTAAAAACAGATCCATAACACCTTTGCCAATTACCTCTCCTTTGATGCCCTTGACTAGCTCCAAATTGCCACCTTCCCTTTTGAGTAGTTGAAGCGCTTCGAGATCAACTTCTTGATCTTCAACTTGATCATTAAAGTCATTGAACAAACTTTGTTTTCCAGATCCATTACTTGATTTTACAGCAAGATAACATCCATCCACTTGCATAGCTCCATGTACACAAGAAGATCTTCCAAAAGATGTTCCACTCTTCATAAGAGATCGATACTCAAGATCCATTGCTTGGATCCACTCCTCTTCTTTCCTTGCTTGATCTACACTTGTAGGCTCATCCAAAGAGGTTAGGAAAGCAACATAATTTCCAGAAACTACTTGCTTACCCTTTTGATCATATGTGAGCCTTGAAGGTACTTGTCTTTCTCTTGATGTTCTCCTTGGCTTTTGACTTGATGAAGGTCCATCATCACCACCATCCAAAGTAGGATCCTTCTCATCAACATCAAGAATGTTAGATCCATCTACTTTACCATAAATCATGCTTGAAGACACCTTTGGAATGTTTCCCTCATCAAAAATGACATCTCTACCAACAATCACTTTGTTAGTAGAAGGAATGTAAACCTTGTAGGCTTTACTCACCTCACTATATCCAACAAAAATACCTCTTCTTGAAGATGGATCTTCCTTGGTCCTATCATCAAGAGTAATGTTGACATAGCATGTGCATCTAAAAGTTCTTAGAAAGTTGACACTCGGCCTCCTCTTGAATAGCATCTCAAAAGGTGTCCTTCCATCCAAAATAGCACTCGGCCACCTATTGCACAAGAAATTGGCACACAACAAAGCTTGATTCCAAAATGGTTTGTCAAGATTAGCGCTTAACCTCATAGCTTTAGCACTTTCACATAAAGTCCTATTCTTCCTTTTAGCCACTCCATTTTGTTGTGGGGTCCTTGATGTTGTATACTCCCTCTTGATCCCATGCTCATCACAAAAGGCCTTGAACTTGTTAGATATGTACTCACCAGCATTGTCACCTCTCAAGCACTTGATCTTTGTGAAAAATTGGTTCTCCCTTGCATTCTTGAACTTGACAAAGACATCATACACTTCATCCTTGCTCTTTAGTAGATAGATCCAACAAAATTTACTAAAATCATCAATGAATGTTACATACATCTTAGCTCCACTATTGCTAATTGTAGTAAATCCATGAATATCCGAATGTACAAGTTGAAAAGGCTTTGTAGATCTAGAAAAAGATCTAGTATAAGGTAGTCTATGTGACTTAGACAAAGCACAAGACTCACAAACATGCTTGTCATTACTTAAGAAATTTGGAAGACCAATCACAACCTTCTTCCTTGCCATTACCTCCAATGACTTGAAGTTGAGGTGTCCCATCCTTTTGTGCCAAACCTCTTGAATAGAAATTTGCTCCCTTGCAACACATCCAACTTGGTTAGCAATAACACAAGCATCAAGTTTGAACAACTTCCCTTGCCTTTTACCTTTTCCAATCAAGACATCCTTCCTTTTGATCAAACAAGCATCTCCATCAAACTCCACCTTGAGGCCCTTACGTAGCATTTGACTCACACTAAGCAAATTCTTGGTAATAGATGGAATAAACAAGACATCTTCCAAATGAACATTCCTATTTGTAGAGAGAGAAATAGGAATTGTGTCAATCCCTTTGATGCACACTCACCATCATTGGCCGTGTAGATCACCCTCTTGTCATCTCCATATGCCAACAAAGAAGTGAAGTACTCTTTGTGAAAGGTCATGTGTGAACTTGCTCCACTATCAATCCACCAAGGATCTAAATCTCCATCATTAGCAAGCATACATGAAGACATCACAAAAGCATCATCATTTGCATCTTGCACATCCAAACCATCCTCATCAAGAGTAAGATTACCTTGCTTGTCTCCTTGATCTCTCTTCTTCTTGTAGCACTCACTTGCAAAGTGTCCTTTGATGCCACAATAGAAGCACTTGAGCTTTGATCTATCCTTCTTTTTGCCACTTGAAGAAGCATCCACTTGATCTTGCCCTTTAGACCACTTGCTTTTGGTTTTGCCCTTGAATTTGCCCTTTGTGAACATAGCATCCTCTTGAAGTGTTGATGTAGATCCACCTCTTGCTTGAAGCCTATATTCCTCATTGATCAAGATCTCTGGAAGATCCATCAAAGTTGGCAAAGTCTTTTGAATAGCAATACTTTGAACAATGTTAGCATGAGCATCCAACAAGCCATTAAGAATCACTTGAATAAGCTCTCCTTCCTTAATGCTTTCATCTATGCAAGCTAACTCATCATTCAATGCTTTCATTCTCAAAACAAAAGTACTTGGGCTTTCTTCATTCTTTTGCAAAAAAGAAAAGATTTGCCTTCTTAGAGTCAACACTCTAGAAGTATACTTGGATTCATAAAGCTTCTTCAATGAATTCCAAGCTTCCAAAGATGATGTGCACTTACCAACTTCCTTGAGAAGTTCATTGGTAACATTCATCTTTATCGTGTGTAGAGCCTTCTTGGCCCTCTTGTCATACCTCAATTGATCTTGTTGTGTTGTTGGTATCTCCTCCAAGCCTACAAAACAATATCCAAAACATCATTCATCTCAAGAAGTGACTCCATCCTTACTTTCCATAATGAATAGTTACTTGAGGTAAGCCTATCATTGGCTTCCAACATGACTCCAATTGAGGTTTCCATGTAGCAATGACCTGATCTTCTCTTTCAACCTGCTTCAATGCACAAAGCACTCCTTTGAACAACAACAAATGCTTTCAAAAGAAGTCACCAAGATTTGAAACTATCTCACGAATTCTCTTCTAGCACTTATCCAAGCAAATCAACACATAGAATCATGGAATCTTGATCAACCTATGATCTATCCTCAATCTAATGACTTTTGCCACTTCCTAAGATTGAAACACACTCAGATGAAGTCCAGCAACCTCATTATCTAGAGATCCAATCAAAATTAGGGTTTTGACAAAATCACAAAAAATTGACTATTCCAAATCTACATGCAAATGCTGAAAATTTGATATGCAATCTATAAGCCGCCACTTAGGCTGAACCAATGATCCAAAAATCGGCCAAATCCAGTATGTGAATTAAAAAATTGAAATTGATCAAGTATATTGACCTATAAAGTGTTTTGATCAACAAAAGATCCAATCTACAAAAGCAAAAAATCCGATTTTGGTGTAGAATCCTCTCTAGCATGCTCTAGACTTGATATCTTCACCAAATCATTGATATATCTGATTTCCTCCTTCATAACCTGAAACACAAGCTTTGATACCATGTGAAAGATTTCAGATCCTTAAGATCCAATCTACTTGAATGATCTTTGGTTAGAAAGAGAAATACACTACCAATTTCACCAATGTAGAAAAATCAACATCTACACATTATTTGAGATGCAAACACTAATAGAACTTGATCAAACTTGAATGACATGATTATGTATTGTTGCTGTCCATACAAAACCAGCAAGCTACCGTATTTCACATGTGTGGATCCAAAAATAGCAAATATAGATCATTCTACACATAGAATTGCAAGCAATCACCAAGATAGTGCACCAATGGATAGTAGAACCCAAGAGAACCATGTATAAGCATGAAATGAAATAGAGAAGAGAGAAGATGCCTCTCTCCACGAGTTAAATCCTTTTATAGCAGGTTCAAATCCCATTTGGCCACTTGGCTTTCCCACCAAAATGCTAACCCTACCAATTTTGGGTCTAGATTCAATGTACCCAACTTATTCAAATTGAATCTACTCAAACTCGCATTCTATCTTTCCCACACTTTCAAAAAGTGTTTATTCAAATGAAATTTAGACTAATGAACTTTGAAAAGTCAACCTCTAAGTCTAAATCAAGTTTTGTCCTCAATATGCCAGATATGGAAATATTGCAAAATGTGATGAAACTAGCTGAATCTTTCACACACAACATCAAATGAGGCTTGGGATGTTTGAAGAAGGTTTATGATAGCAAGTCTACATCTAAGTTCCTAATCATAAGGAAGCAAATTTTTCAAAGTCTTCAAAAGAAGGATGAAGGTGCTCATGCTTTTGTTTTGAGAGTTAAAGACCTGAGTGATGAAGTAGCATGCATTAGTGAAAGCATTAAGGATGTGGAGCTTGTTCAAGTTTTTCTTAATGACTTTTTGGATTCTCATGCTAATTTGGTGCAAAGTTTTTCTATTCAAAAGACATTGCCAAGTATGGAGGATTTTCAAGCGATCTTGGCGAATGGGGAATTTAGGCTTCTATCAAGAGGTAGATCATCTTCTTCATCTCAAGTTGGAGAGGAGGAAACTATGTTCATCAAAGGCAAGTTCAAGGGCAAGGCGAAAGCAATTGGTCAAGGGGTCAAGATCAAGGTGAGCCTTCAACTTTGTTGGCAAGAAGAAAGGTAGATCCAAGTTAAAATGCTTTTATAGTGGATTCAAAGGGTATTTTGCAGTGATTGAGTCAAGAAAAAGAGAGATCAAGGTGAGAAGCAAACCAATCTGACTCTTGATGAAGATGGTGTTGAAGAACAAAATGAAAATGCTGCATTTAATATGTCATCTTGCTTGTTGGCTAATGTTGGAGATATTGATCCTTGGTGGATTGATAGTGGAGCTACATCCCATATGACATATCATGAGGAGTATTATTCATCATTGATGGAATTTTAAGATGACAAGAAGGTGATCTACATGGCCAATGATGGTGAGTGTGCAATCAAAAGGATTGTTATAGCTACTATTTCTCTCTCTACTAATAGGAATATGAATTTTAAGGATGTTTTGTTCATTCCATTTATCACTAAGAATATTCTTAGTGTGAGTGAAATGCTTCACAAGGGATTCAAAGTGGAGTTTGATGGTGATGCTTGTTTGATCAAGAAGGAGGATGAATGGATGGCCTTATCAGGATAATTGACGGGTAGAACCTTGGAGTTATGACCTTACTCATAAGGATGCCCAACTCTGGGGTATCTCACAATGATGGTATCAACGGGTGATGCTAAATAGTGGTTAGCAGCCAGATGCATTGATATTGAGTGGGTCAACACATGGATTGAAAGGACTCCACTGTTGAAAGCACAGATGTTGAAGAATTTTACTAGCAGGACTAGGGAGACTGTAGAGAAAGAAATGCTAAAAGGCAATCTAGCGGCCAGTGAAACTAAGTTGACATTGTTGAAGGCAGATAACGTCAAGCTGTGGGAGAAGTTATTGGGTGTTGAAGGACATCTGGCAGCCGCCAAAGCCAAATCATACCAGTTAGAGAGCGAGGTCCCTTGCTACCAGGCTGCATATACTGTAGTTGTTGCACAAACAACTCAATTGACAAAGGTAATCAACCAAAAGACAACTTTGATGGAGGAGCTTACCAAATCCCTGGATGACAAGAGACTGAAACGCTGCCACAATGCCTATGAGCTGTCAAAGCTCACAAACGAGAATGCCCAAGTTAGGGCTGAATTGAAGGCATTAAGAAACCCTTTTGACAATGAGTGACCAAGCTTGGTCACCCCACTAGTAAGAGCATATCCTTAAGCTAAGAGACTCTTTTTGGGGTACCGGCCCTTACTGGACGATATCCTTAAGTGCCTGATGTGAATCGGCAAACACCACAGAATCGTGTGGTTTTATAACCATTCTTACCGGTTACTGGACAATGTCCTTAAGTGCGTGATGTGAATCGGCTTCACCAAAATTGGTCAATTTTTGACAATTTTTGACTTTACAACCCAAATTGCTAGAATTCTTGGCTCTAACTTCTAAAACAGCTTCAAAAGACTATGATTCATCTTTTTTTCAACTTCAATTGATGTTCAACCGCCTCCTACCATCCAATTTCATGAAAAAACAAGCAAAAATCTTGAATTTTGGCCATTTCTAGGTTTTTTCACCATGAACAATTGGAATTTAATGGCAAGGACATCTTTCTAATCCACATGAAATCCAATATACAGAGTTATAACCAACCAATTGATCTAAACTTGCTGGGTTTTGAATTCTACCATCAATTTTGTGCCAAAATCATTGAAAACAAGCCAAATTTGGCCACAAAAGAGCCTAGAATCCAAATACATGGGAAAAATTTCAACTACTTCAAAGTGAATTAACTTGCTAGAAATTTCAGATTCATAACTAGTTTTGAGTTACACATGCTAAAACTCCAAAAAGACACCAAAATTGATTTCTTGGCACAATTCTCCATAAACCACAATGAAATTTGAGAGAAATATGGATCATGCAAATTGAAATTGGGAAGATCCACCAACTTTCCACCTTGCTCCTCTCCTTGGATGAGAATACTAGTTGATTACCACCAAGCTCCACTGAAAAGCACCACCTCTCCAAACTTGTAAGCCTTGCTCTAATACCACTATAAGGGAAGCTCCTTAGATCCTGCTTACAAATCACAAACACAATGATAACACACTATGGAGAAACCACCCACCCAAGTAAAAGCATCCAATTAAACTCTAGAAGCCTCACCCCCAAGCCAAGAAACAAGAAGCATGAATATAGAGTGAGAGCCTAGCAATGAATCCAAAACCATGATGAGGAGTAGGGCGAGTTTGGACCCAATATATAGAGCCAAAAGCATCCTGGGCACATAGCCATGCATAGCCTTGGAGATACATTATTAATTGGTGATTCAATATTCAAGTTCATGTAGTAAAGGTACTATCTTAGGCTCTCCACTCAATTAACTCTCGAAGAATATCAAAGTGATTCACATATAAATATATCTCATATATATCTAATTTGTTGCCTTTGGTTTCAATAATTATTATTCATCAATTTCTTTGTCATTGAGACAAAAACTCGATAAGATAAAATCAATTCCCACTAAATTCTTCCTCTATTTTAAGTGTTTTGGCACTAGCTTGCAAATGCTTCTTAATTTGTAGCATCCATACATGCATTTATTCTTACAATTATAGTATAAAATCTATAGACCACAAATAGCTTATATTGAAGTTCATTTTTATTCTCGATTAAGAACCTTCTCAATATGCATAGCTTGAGTCTCAGCTTAATAGAATGCATCTATTAGATAGAAGACCTTTTCTTGTTTTCTAATATAGACCCAAACTTACTATTTTCTTGTTTCCTACCCTAAACCAAGCTTCAAGAAGAGTTTGGGAAGGTGGTTATGCTAAAAGAGTGAATGATCCTTACTACCCAAAATGGCTTTTATTAAAAAAAACTTGTGCTTTGACTTTATTCCAAAAAAAATATCTACATCATCCTCTAGGTATTCACATGTTAAAATTTGAATAATATATAAGAATCAATTGTGGGTGCCAACTACAACCTTGGAAACTTCACTCTATTTAAAAAAAAAACAATAGTGAAAAATACAAGAACAAGCACTAAATCAATTATTTTCATCTATAAGTAGTCAACAAAGTACTTAATCTAGCAATAAGAAATAGTTTTACCATCACATGCCCTTTGTCTATGAAAACAAAGAGATAACTTTGTGCTATGTGCATTTGTAATGTGGATAGAGTTGGACTATATCAAACGTGCAATCAATCAATTAAGAAAAAGTAGTAGGTGGTTGTCGATTTGTTGAAGGAAAGAACTTGGTAAGGACATTAAAGCCTTAGGATGAAAGGTTTATTTATTTATTTATCTTATATGGGATCAATTTTTTTTTCCCTCTCCATAATGGATCTCACTATAGGATTGTTGAAGCTAAAAGGGAAAAACCACATAAATACATATTAGTTGGCTTGCTTTCTAAAGCTATTATTATTTTTTAATTTAATGAATACCACTCAAATCTATGGGGCTACAAAGCTACACAATTTAATGATTATTTGAAGTTAATATGATACTAATACTTTGCATTAATTGATATCTTAGAACATTAAATTTGAAATGGTGAACTATTGTGAACATTATATTTAGCTTCACAATCTTTATACATACCATGGCTGCTTCATGTAGCAAAAAAAGTGCATGAGTGTGAAATCATAACTGTATGTAGAATATAATACAAGGACAACTTTGATCAAAGGAGAAATATGATTTTATAAATAGCATATACCATATATGATAACAAGTTCTATTTGTGAGTATGATGGGATGGAAATGACTCATGAGTGGCTTTAAAGTCCACTTGAGGATGCAATCATTTACAAAGCACACATTGATGATTAACTTTGAGATAATTATTATTAATGAAGATTGTGATCAAATATGACACATGTCATGAATAATTATTGAGAGAGGACATGCTTCATGTGAAAAGATGCCAACTTTGTAGACTCAAACTATTGTTCTTGTTCTTATCATGTCATTCATGTGTTAACTTTTGGTTTTATAAAGACTACAAATAATCACAATTTTAAACATGACAAAATGTTTCTCTATCATAGCCAAAGATTGTGTAATTCACTATAGATAAATCCCACCTCCTATTCCCAAGGATAGATAGCCACATATACCCTAACCCTAGCCTCCATGATCATTATTAAACATTACAACTAATAATTTTCAATCTTGTGAAGATTAGGACCTAAAGAGAGCCTTAAGTACTATTTGGAATAATCTCAACACCCATAAATTTCAAGGTTTGGCTAATTGTGATTGTGAGAAATTGCCAAATATTGGCAAATCTAGCTTGATCAAAGCCATGTAAAATGTACATAGGCGGGTCCCACACGTGTGAGGCCATGGTGCCACATGGGAATACACACTGGGATAGGTTAGTTCATGTTTGTAAAGTTGGTCAAGTCAATTTGGTAGTGATTTCTGATTTATAAGACCTAAGTCTAGATCTATAGAGAAAATTGACGAACTAGCCACCTAGTTAGCATGACTCTAGGAATGAGGCTAGAATGGCAAATTAGGACAACAAACCTCAATCACCTTCCTTATTACATGCTAGAAATTCACCTAATTTGTGAAGGGAAGAGGCATTTCTATGTAGTGAATCCTCCATAGTAAGGACTTAGATTATTTTTGAGAGCTCATTGGCAAGACTCGAGTTCTACACTATGTACTTGGTTGTTTTTTGGATCTAAGCAATATCAAAGTGATTTGTACTTCATTATTAGTCTATAGGCCGTACTAAGTATTGCTCCACACATGTGTGGGCTATAATTTGTGTTTGATTAATGATTTTAGATTGCTCTTGATTGATAGATGCTAAATTGTCGATTTAGATCTCAAAATCTAGTGTCTAGTTTGCATTTGTTTTGTGATGAATCAATCAATCACTCTTGTGAGATATTAATGCACTCTACGAAGCCTTTTCAAATAGTACATTCAGATATTCATGGAATTACTACAATTAGCAATAGTGGAGCTAAGATGTATGTGGCTTTCATTGATGCTTTTAGTAGATTTTGTTGGATCTATCTACTAAAGAGCAAAGATGAAGTGTATGATGTCTTTGTTAAGTTCAAGAATGCAAGGGAGAACTAATTTTCCACAAGGATCAAGTGCTTAAGGAGTGACAATGTGGTGAGTACATATCTACCAAGTTCAAGGCCTTTTGTGATGAGCATGGGATCAAGAGTGAGTATACAATGTGAAGAAATGCAAAAAATTGGCAAATTTAGCTTGATCAAAAACCATGTAGTATAATACAAATTTTGTACATAAGTGGATTCCACACATGTGAGGCCAAGATGCCACATGGTAATCCACTCCTAATTTAGGCTAGGTCAAGTCCATAGGGTTGGTCATGTCATTTTGGTAGTGATTCCTAGTTTATAGGAACTAAATCCTAGATTTAAGATGAAAAATTGACCAACTAGCTATCTACCAAGCATGACTCTAGGAAATAGACTAGGGTTTCATTTTAGGGAAAAAAGACTGAGTTAAATTCCTTATTACATGTTGGAAATCCACCTAACTTCACAAAGGAAGTCAAATCTGCTATGTATTACAAGCTCCCATAATGAGAAGAAAGAAAATTTTTGGAGCTCATTGGCAATCTCAAGCTAGTTCACTATGTACATTGAGTTTTTGTGATCCAAATGCAACCAAATCAATTTCTACTTGTTTATTAGCTTGAAGGCCGTACTACAACCTATAGTACACACGTTTGGGCTCTAATTTCAATGTTGATCAATGCTTTTGATTGTTAATGTTTCTTGTTTGTCAAGTTGCCAATCTAGATCAACTTTTTTGTGTCTAGTTTTTTGAAAGATTGTTAAGCAAGCATCCAATCACTCTTGTGGATCTTTTGTAGATCCATTTATGGTCCTAAGTATAGTACTTTCACATTGTATCAGATCCAAGTACAAGAGCATTAACAATTGATCAAAAGCAAATCCATTTTTAGCAAGTTTTGGTGCTAAAAATGAGTATTGAGATGGCAAACTAGAATCTTGATTTTGGTGAGGGGATTTGATCCCAAACTTGGTAGGGATCCAAATATGTACTTTTCACACATGTGGAAACTTTTGAACCTACATTTAATGCATGGAATTCCTTTGATCCAAAGAAATTCAATTTGTGAGCTTTTGATGTAGTTTTTGGTGGAAATCTTAGGATAAGCTACCAAATTGAGTGCCATTGATTGGATTTGACATAGAGTCATGAGATCTAATTAATCTAGGCTGAGATCAAGTCCTCTAAACTTGTTATACAGGTCTTGAAAGTACATCAAAAAGTCTGAGGGAGATTTAGTCATGTTATTGTCCAAAAATAGCCAAAATTGGCAAGATTTGATTGTAAGTAGATTTCACATCATCTTATCTTCATTCAAACTTTGTGAGGGAGTGCTAGAATTGAGATTATAAGTCCATTTGTTGGATTAGAAATCTAATTTCAGTGAAACACTACAAGAGAGAGACCTTGGTGAGTTTCTAGAGACAATCAAATCCATTTCTTGGCAAGATTTGTTTGAAAGTAGTTTTCACTTCATCTTATCTTCATTCCAGCTTTGTGAGGGAGTGATAGAACTGTGATTATAAGTCCATTTTTTGGATTAGAAATCAAATTTGAGTGAAACACTACAAGTGTGAGACCTTTGTGAGTTTTGTGAAAAATGCAAAAATAAGCTTGGTAGAGGCCAAAAATCTTGTATATAGGATAGACACACACGTGTGGAGCCTGTTCCCATGTGTGAAACTAGTGTACTTTTCATGTACCATAATCATATATGTTGTACATATGATTTAATTCAAGTTCTAGTGGCTAAAATGGCCACAAAACTAGTTTTCTAGAGATATGACACATGGCACCAATCTAATGATTGCATGGGCCAAATATTTTGAATAGGTGTCACATCCCATGTGTAGAGGACAGCTCACATGTGTGAAAATAGCTGAAGTAGGCGAGTTTTTGCTTCTAGAAGATTTTTGTGAAGATCTCCATATAGTAGGAAAATAGACCAAAAATGCCCAAAATGGAAAGTTTTGATCCAAGTGTCAAATTGCATGATGGTGACAAGGCATCCTCACACGTGTGATATCTGATGCATAATCAGTACCTCGAACTCCAAAAATGTATATATAGAGGCTTATTTGGCCATAATCAATGTTAGACACCAATCTTGGTTTTGGAAGCAATTTTGAGTGATTCTCTTCATTTGTCTACATTTGTTTTGATTGTTTTGAGGTGCTATCAATGTGTACTTGATTTTCAGGTTGGAGTCCATACTCAGAAAATGTTTCACACATGTGAAACCAAAAAGTACACCTACCTTCAATTAATGATTGTTCTTGTTAGGATTTTGTATCTAGAATTGACCTAGATTGATCTTAATCTCAAGTAGATTGATAGATCAAGTAATCTAACAACCAATCCCTCTTGAGGATCAGATTAGAGTCCACTCTTGGTCCTTTTTGTACTTTTTGCACATGGTATCAGAGCCTAGTACAAGAGGTTTTGTTGAAATTGATAGGGTTAATCCAAATCAAAGCCAAAATTAGCAGTTTTTTGGAAACTAGTGAAATTTTGTGTAGCGAGTTGGATTTGATAGCTATCCTCAAAATTTTTGGTCCAAATCTTGTTGTGGGCTGTAGGAACCCTTTTCACATGTGTGAGGCCATACAACTCCGGTTTTGACTGAGAAATTTCAAAAATTTGTAGAATTTGACTCACATACCCAATTTGAGTGATTTTTGGTGCAAAATCAAGCATTTTCTAAAGTGAATCTAATTCCTTGATTAGTTCCTAAATTAGATCAGCCAAAAAATTAAAATTGAAACTTGAATTAGGTGCAATAATTGATCTTCTCTGATTTTTTGAGTGTATGTTGAGGTTGAAGAGAGAAATTGCTAAAAATCATAGAGTAAGGAGTGATTTTGCAAGTTTGAGACTAGAATCTAAATTTCCATCATTCTAGATTGGTTCATGAGTGATAGGATTGAGTCTATAAGCTTTCTAAATTGCTAGAAGACTTTAGGTTCAGATCCTTTAGAGAAACCATAAGAGTTTCTAGTGCTTTTTCACATTCAAAAATGGCATCATGGGTGGTTTTTTGCTTGAAGCTAGTGAAAGACTTACATCCACTAATTATGCTACTTGGATAGTTCGAATGGAGTCTTTGCTTGTACTTCATGATCTTTATGACATAGTACTTGAGGTGGAAGTAGAACCTCAAGGAGGAGTTGAGTTGGTTAAGTACAAAAAGAGATGTAGAGTTGCATTACATTGCATAAAAATGAATGTAAGTAATGAACTTTTGAAAGAAATCTCATCTTGTACCACATCCAAAGAGGCATGCGATTCATTAAAAGCCATTTATGGATCCAAGAACACTTCAAGGATACTCATGCTTAGGAATCAAATCCTTCAAAGCATGAAAGGAAGTAGTGAAAGTGCCCAAAATTATGTCTTTAGGATCAAATCTTTGAATAAGGAGTTGTCTTCTATAGATGATAAAATCAAAGATGATGAATTATTCCAAATCATTTTGAATGGATTAGGAGATGATTATTCCAATCTTGTTCAAACCTTTTCTATTCAAGATTCACTTCCTATCATTGAAAAACTTCAAAGTGTGCTTGTTAGTGAGGAGAGTAGAATGCTTCATATCAAAAGTAGGATGAGTTCCTTATCTTTGAATGATGGTGATGAAAAAGCTAACTTTTCTTTGAAAGGCAAGAAGAAGAAGTTTCCATCCAAGAAGACTCAAGACATGGAGATGGAGAGCAAAGATGGAGCATCAAGTTCCAAAAGCAAGAGCAAGAAGGACAAGAAGAAGCTAAAGTGTTTCTTTTGTGGAAATAAGAGACATTTTGCATCCGAGTGCTACAAGAAGAAGAATACCCAAGAGAAGGACAATCAAGGCAATCTTGTGCTTGAGGAGGAGGAAGAAGGCAATCTATCTTTGATGGTATCCTCACCACAAACATCTAATCAAGACACTTGGTGGATTGATAGTGGGGCAAGCTCTCACATGGCTCACCAAAAAGACTACTTTTATAATCTACTTTCTTACAATAGTTCTAAGAGATTTATCTTCACTGCAAGTGATCAAGAATGTGAGATTGTAGGTGTTGGATCCATTCCTTTATGTCTAGGATCATCTAAAAAAGTAGATCTAGACAATGTTCTTTATGTACCTTCAATAACAAAGAACTTGTTGAGTGTAGGACAACTTATGGATAGTGGATTAGATGTATATTTCAAGCATGGAGCATGTTCTATCTTGAAAGATGAAAAATGTATTGCTAGTGGTTTCAATCAAGGGAGGTTATTCTAATGTGATGGTTGGAAGTGTGAACATGGCAAGAAAGGAGCTGACTCAAGTGGAATTATGGCACAAAAGGTTAGGCCATCCTAACTACAAAGCTATGGAGACCATGGTGACAAAGGAGCTATCAAGAGGACTTCCCAAAACCATATCCAAGTGTGGCAGCTTTGTGAAGCTTGTGGACTCTCCAAATCTCATAAGCTTCCTTTCAAGAGATCTTTGATAAGATCTAACTCTCCTCTTAGCCTTATACACTCGGATGTTCATTCATTTTCACATGAATCAAATGGTGGAGCTCTAATGTATGTCACTTTTATTGATGATAAATCAAGATACTCTTGGGTTTATCTCTTGTCTAAGAAAAGTGAACTTTTTGAGTCCTTTGTAAAGTTCAAAACTCTTGTGGAAAAGCAACTTAATACTAGCTTGAAAGTATTAAGAAGTGATAATGGAGGGGAGTACATCTCCAATAGGATGAAAGAGTTTTGTGAAACTAATGGCATAAAGAGAGAGTTTACTTGTGTAAAAATTACAGCAAATAAGGATCCTAAAACACTTGAAATGATGAGGGAAACAATAGATTATGATTTCATAAGATTAGCACAAGTTGAACCATCAAAATCCATCAAAAATCTATGCTTGAACCTCACTAAATGGCCCAAATCCTTGAAGAAGGCTTCACACGTGTGAAAGTACGGCCTCCCACAGTCTGAGTACTGTACACCAGACCTACATTCAATCCTATAATCATTAGTAATCACAAGTACTCAAACAATTATGAACATAGAGAGCAATTGCACCATTATGAGAGAAAAATCATGAAATTGCTTGATTGATTTTGGTGAGATATCATCACCTATATATACATGATCCATCACGGTTTTGGGCAGGTATGAGTAGCCCTAAACCTATCCCTAATTCTAATTTTGGTGGATCTTTCATCCCTACCAAGTTAGGGTTGGAATCTTGGAGATCCCTCAACAATGCAAAAATTACCAAAAATAGCTCCTATTTTTTCTCCCTTGTATCTAAGCATAATTTGGACTCATTCCAAAGGTTCTAACACTTAGGTCTACTTGAGAACATCCTTATGAATGGAATCCTATGCTATTTGGCACGTGCGACAAGCCACATCATGACCATCTAACTATTTACAAGTCATATGACCAAAACTAGTCAAGCTAGAATTGTGAATTTTTAACACTCCTCCTCACTATCTAGCTTGGTTCAATCATTGCTTTACTAATCACTCCAAGTGATGATCTGAACTTCATAAAAGGTGTCTTTTGAAGTGGGTTACTAAGTAGATCAGCTACACATTCATTGCTTGGAACATGCTCCAAAGCAATCTCCTTGGCTTGCACCATTTCTCTCACAAAGTGATGGCATATCTCAATATGCTTAGATCTTGCATGGAAGATTGGGTTAGATGCAAGGTGTTGGGCTGATATATTGTCATTGTAGATGATTGGTGCCTCCTCTGAATCCATGATCTTTAGTTCCACCAATAATCTCTTGATCCAAAGTACCTCCTTTGTAGTGGTTGTCAAAGCTTTGTACTCGGCCTCGGTTGAAGATAGAGATATAGTTTCTTGCTTTTTTGAAAGCCATGAAACCACACCTTCTCCTATGAAAGTTGAATAGGCACTTGTTGATTTCCTACCCCTCTTGTCCCCTGCAAAATCTGAATCACTAAATGCATGAAAATTAATCACATCTCCTCTATATAGAATCCCAAAATCCAATGTACCCGAGATGTATCTTAAAATCCTCTTAGCCTTTTTCCAACCACATTAAGGAACCTATAAGTTGCCTAAACAAAGTGATATCCATGAAGGATCTTTCATCATCTTCATTTGGCACTTTTACATCTTGCTCCATTGGTGTGTCAACACTTTTGCATACTTCCATCTTAAACTTCTTCAAAAGACTTTGAGCATAGTTTACTTGACTTATAAAGATAAAATCAGACCCTCTAAGTACTTCTATGCCTAAGATGAAGTGAAGACACCCTAGATCTACCATCTTGAACTCTAAGGATAGATCTATCTTGATTTTTTCAATACCATCAACACTATTTCCACTAATGATGATGTCATCTACATAAATGAGTAAAAGTACAATACCAACATCATCAAACTTAATGTAAAGAGTGGGATCATATTCACTTTGAGCAAAAGAAAGTGAAATAAGATAGCAATGTAGTCTTGAATTCCAAGATCTCGAGGCTTGCTTCAAGCCATAGATGCTTCTTTGGAGATGGCATACTTTGTTCTCCATTCCATGCTTGATGAACCCTTGTGGCTGCTCCATATAGATATCCTCTTCCAAAAAACCATTCAAGAAAGCATTAGAGACATCCATTTGACATAGAATCCATCCAAAATGTGATGCAAGTGCAATGATTAGTCTTATTGTGACCATCTTGGCCACGGGTGCAAAAGTTTCCTCATAGTCTATCCCTCTCTCTTGAGCATAACCTTTTGCAACTAATCTTGCTTTATGTTTGTTAACACTCCCATTTGCATTCAACTTAAGCTTGAAGACCCACTTGCATCCTATTACATTCCTTTGAGGCCTCTCAACAAGCAACCAAGTTTCATTCTCAATCAAGGCATCATACTCATCCAACATAGCTTTATACCATTCTTTGGAGTTCAATGCATCTTCAACATTAGACGGTTCTTCAAAACTAGATAAAGCATAAGAAGTGGATGAGATACCCTCAACTTGCTGTCCTTTGCCTTGATATGTGAGCCTTGATGGCTCCACTTTTGCCCTTGAAGATCTCCTTGGTGTGATAGGTGGGTTTGGTGCTTGCTCCTCCATGAGCTCCTCCTCAAAACCAAGATCTTGCTCCTCGGCCATCTTCTTCTTGTTGGAGCACTTGAGCCTTCTTCAAGCATATGCATATGATGTTCATCAAAGATGACATCCCTTGAAACAACAAATTTGTTCAAGGATGGGAGATAGACTTTGTAGCCCTTGCTTGAGCTTGCATATCCAAGCATGATCCCTCTTGTGGAAGATGGATCCTTCTTGGTTCTTGTTTCCAATGGCACATGCACATAACATATACACCCAAAAACTTTCAAGTGATTAAGATTGGGTTTCTTTCCATACAACATCTCATAAGGAGTTTTGCCTTCAATTGCTTTGCAAGACACCCTATTCATCAAGTAGTTTGCACATACAAGAGACTCACCCCAAAAGGATTTGGGCAAACAAGCATCTAATCTTAAAGCCTTAGAACATTCACATAATGTTCTATTCCTTCTTTCAGCAACTCCATTTTGTTGAGGAGTGTAAGGACAAGAAGTCTCTTTCTTGATCCCTTCCTCCTCACAAAAGGCCTTGAACTCATTGGAGTTGAATTCTCCACCATTGTCACTTCTAAGAATCTTGATGCTATGATTATGATGCTTTTCCACAAACAACTTGAACTTTACAAAAGTATCAAATACTTGAGACTTGAAGGAAAGTAAGAACACCCAACAATATCTTGAGTAGTCATCAATGAAGGTTAAAAACATGGATGAACCTCCATTAGATTTGGTGCTAGCAATGTGCACATCCGAGTGTATGAGTTCAAGAGGATGAGATGACTTTGTGATGGAGTTAGGAAACACCTTCTTATGTGCCTTGGATAAGGCACAAGCTTCACAAACCTTGTCTTCCTTCCCAATAGACCTTGGTAGGCCTAAAGCATACTCCTCCTTGATCATAGCCTCCATGGAACCCGAGTTGACATGTCCAAGTCTTTTGTGCCATAAAGTAAAGGTAGATATCTTGCTCTTCTCGGCCAACATGACAACATTAGTATCCACAAATGCATCCAGCTTATAAAGTTTGCCAAGTCTAGTGCCCTTAGCCACTATCTTACCCTTATTCTTGATGAAACATTCATTTGAAGCAAAGTCAACATTGAAACCATTGTCTACCATTTGGCCAACACTTAGTAGATTCTTTGTTATTGTAGGAATGTACAAAACACCTTCTATGTTGATCTTTTTGGAAGATCCTAAGCAAAGGGGAATGCTACCAACTCCTTCAATCTTACAAGCTTCATCATTTGCTCTATAGATAGACTTTATAGGTCCATCATAAGATAAGAGAGAAGAGAAAAACTTCCTTTTACTAGTCATGTGTGAACTAGCACCCGAGTCAATCCACCAAGGATCTTCTCCTTTGAAGCTTGTTGAAGAAAATATGGACATCATGATAGAGTCCTCATGTGAACTCTCCTCCTCCTCCTCTTTGCTCATGTTGGCTTGGCTTTGATCTTGCTTCCTCTTGAAGCATTCCGAGGCATAATGCCCCATCTTGCTACAATAGTAGCACTTCACCTTTGATTTGTCCTTCTAGACTTTGGTGGTTGATGGAGATGCCTTTGGGGGTCCTTCTTGATCCTCAAGCTTTGTAGACTTCTTGAATGCTGATCCTTTGCCTTTGGACTTGCCTTTGCCTTTGGTGAAGAGAGCTTGGTCATCTCCACCTTGGATGGAAATCCTATCCATCCTCTCTTGCATTTGGCTCCTTCTTGATTCCTCGGCCATGAGTGTGCCTTGGAGTTCTTCGAGTATGGGTAGCTTACCCATAATTGCATATCCCTGAACCAAATTGTCAAATTCAAAGCTTAGTCCATTCAATATGAGTTGAACAAGCTCTTCATCCTTGATAGGGTCACCTATAAAGGCTAGCTCTTTGTTCAATTCCTTTACTCTTAGGACAAAAGTATGTGCACTCTCTCCTTTCTTTTGATAGCTTCTATAGATTTGATTCTTCAAAGCTAACATTCTAGTTTGGTTCTTGGATTCATAGACCTTTTGCAAAGTCTCCCAAGCATCTTGAGCTGAAGTGCAATCTCCTACCTCTCTTAAGAGTTCATTTGCAACATTCATTTTTATGCAATGTAGTGCAACATTGCACCTCTTGATGTATTTGGCTTTTTCTTGAGGATGAATAGGTTCACCCTCCTTACCATTTACAATTTCCATCAGATCTTGCATGATCATGATAGATTCCATTCTAACTTTCCATATGGAATAGTTAGTTTTGTTGAGCCTTTCATTAGTATCCAAAAGATATGCATTTATAGATGCCATCTAGTCTCCTAATCAAGGACTTGACACAAATGAAGGTTACTTCTATTGATTTGATTGAAGGTCTACCTTATCCCACTTCTTAGGGACCTGAAAAGATCAGTAATAGAATTCCTATTAAGATCTAAGAATGATCTCTAACAAAATCAAATCATAGAATACTAGAAACAATGCACTTGCTTGATTGAAGTAGACAATACTAGTAGAATTGCCCCACTTTCTATAAAGAACATTAAAGCTTCCAAATGATCTGACAAAGAGTGAATTTCAGCAACCTAATATACTTCCAAAATCACTTGTAAAAGATCTAAATGGAACTTAATGAGGATGCAACACAATCTACTATCCAATCACAAGCAAAAAATGATCAAAATTGATGAAAAAATGATCTAATTTGGTGCATAAGTCAAGCAATGGTTGGACTGAACCTAAATCACTTTAGGGTGCCTACTACACCTTAGAACAGCCTTGAAGAGTCCCCAAAACTCTGATCTTCCCTCTCCTTGAATGCTAGAAAGCCTCCTCTATGAAATCACCTCCAAAACTCGCTTAGAAATCAATGCTTGGAGCAAGCAAAACTTGCTATCTTGGTAATGTGAATTGAATTCAACTTTGCCTCTGGTTTTAGACACCTAAACACCTGAAAATGAAGTCACACAACACCAATCTCCAATGTATTTGACTCACTTTGATTTCTAGAATCAATACTAGATGCTAAGATCCAATCTACACAAGATTTAGATCAAAAATTGTGATCAAATTGAATGAAAACCAAGGATTTAGCTCATTTCAAACTTTAGGCTCTGATACCATGTAAAAATTACAGCAAATAAGGATCCTAAAACACTTGAAATGATGAGGGAAACAATAGATTATGATTTCATAAGATTAGCACAAGTTGAACCATCAAAATCCATCAAAAATCTATGCTTGAACCTCACTAAATGGCCCAAATCCTTGAAGAAGGCTTCACACGTGTGAAAGTAAGGCCTCCCACAGTCTGAGTACTGTACACCAGACCTACATTCAATCCTATAATCATTAGTAATCACAAGTACTCAAACAATTATGAACATAGAGAGCAATTGCACCATTATGAGAGAAAAATCATGAAATTGCTTGATTGATTTTGGTGAGATATCATCACCTATATATACATGATCCATCACGGTTTTGGGCAGGTATGAGTAGCCCTAAACCTATCCCTAATGCTAATTTTGGTGGATCTTTCATCCCTACCAAGTTAGGGTTGGAATCTTGGAGATCCCTCAACAATGCAAAAATTACCAAAAATAGCTCCTATTTTTTCTCCCTTGTATCTAAGCATAATTTGGAATCATTCCAAAGGTTCTAACACTTAGGTCTACTTGAGAACATCCTTATGAATGGAATCCTATGCTATTTGGCACGTGTGACAAGCCACATCATGACCATCTAACTATTTACAAGTCATATGACCAAAACTAGTCAAGCTAGAATTGTGAATTTTTAACAACTTGTACATATACTCCACAACAAAATGGAGTAGCTGAGAAAATGAATGGGACACTATGTGAGTGTGCTAAAGCTATGAGATTAGATGCATCTCTTCCTATTTCATTTTGGGGAGAAGCTTATAGGATACATGATCCTATTACAAAAAAAGTTGTTGCTAGTAGAGATGTACTTTTTGATGAATCTCTCCAAGCCAAAGGAAAGGTGACTTCCAACAACACTCAACTTGTCAAAGATCATGCTATGGCCGAGGAGGAGCTTCATGAAGATGAAGACCAAGTGGAACCTACTCCAAGTTCAAGGGTGCCAAGAAGGGGTCTCATAGAATTTCATAGTCAAGCATTTAGGTGTAGGATGTTGATAGGGTCAAATTTGGCATAGATGGCAAATTATCCATTTCCACTTGTAATGCCAATATTGAGCCAAAATAGAGCCAAACTTGTGCCAATTGGAGTGTAGACAAGTGTCATGCTTTTTTTTTATGAAGCTTAAGAGGTCCAATAGGATTTAGAGGTGGAACCTTGTGAGGTCCAATAGAAAATTGAGGTGTGCTTGAATATAGTCCAATAGAATTTAGAGGTGCATGGATCAATGGTCCAATAGGATTAAGAGGTGGCAAAGTGTGATCCAATCATAGTTAAGCATAGTGGTAGCTCATGAATCTATTAGTATCATTGTACTCCTCCTTTTGGATTTAATTGATTTTGAGATTGAGTGGATTTTGAGTGTCATTGAATTTCTAGCTTTCTCTCTCTACCCGAGAGCTCATGATGGTTTTTCTCTCTCTACCCGAGGAGGGCAGCTTGTTTTTACTTAGAATACTTTTGGAACACTTCATATACGTGTGAGTGAGAGTTGGAAGTGATTGAATGCATGTAGTAGTGTGTTTTTGCCATAGAATCAAAGATAGATCTTGAATCTCAATCTAGTCTTGATCTTGGTGCATCTACACACCTTAGGAGATCACAAGTACATGTAGTGGACAATCCACACGTGTGAAATTCAACATGGTATCAGAGCCTACCTAAGGTTGCCATGCATTTTGATCCATTTGATTGAAAACTATTCATCAATCTTGAGCTAGAAATTGTCAAGGCCCATTTTCCTAGCTATCTTGTTCAATTTTGGATCAAAAGAGATCAAAAGGACATTGATTGGGTCTGACCTGGTACTTTACGGAATCAGGTGCTCAGACACGTGTGAGGAACATCCAATTTCAGTTTGGGAGTTCTCTTTCATGTTTGATCCAAAAATCTTGCTAGATAGCTTGTTTTGAAGCTATTTTTGTCTAGTTTTTGATGCAATCAGTTTCATTCCATTTAGTTGAGCCAATCAAAAGTTATAAGCTTTTGAAGAGGGTTGGTTAGGGCACCTAGACCTGGGTGGACACATTTGGTTTGGTCAAAAATCACAGTTGAATGCTTACCAATCTCATCTATATGTGATCTAGGCACTGTTTTGAGATCTTAGCCATTTTGTTTCATGCAATATCATTGTATTTGAGTCAAATTTGGTTTCTTAGTGTATTTCACACGTGCTAAGAGTGTTTGATCCTAACTTTGCCCATACTCCATCATTTGATGTGAAGTAGATCTAGTTTTGGAGAGATTGAGATAGCTAGTGAGAATCATCTCACAGTTTGTTGCAAGATCTTGCATAGGAGATGGTAGCACACCATTATTGGATCCTATAGTGAGAGAGAAGCAACATTTTTTGTTCATCACTTTTATTTATCTCCACTTTACATGACTTCAATGAGTTCATACTTGTTGCAACCAAGTGAGAGATTGTCTACTTCCAATTATTCAATATGGAAGTTGAGGATGGAGTCCATCTTGATACTCCAAGATGTGATGGACATTGTACTTGGGATTGAGGAGGATCCTCAAGTCCTTCAAGAAGTACAAAAATACAAGAAGAGAGCTAGGATGGCTCTCCACTACATTAAGATGAATGTCTCTAATGAGATATTGAGGGAGATTGGTGATTGTTCTACATCCAAGGAAGCTTGGGATTGTCTCAAGTCCATCTATGAGGCTAAGAACACCTCTAGGCTCCTCACTCTTAGAAATCAAGTATTCCAAAGTAGTCAAAAGAGTGATGAGAGTGCATCTAATTATGTTTTGAGAGTCAAGGATATTCATAGGGAGCTTGCATGTATTGTTGACTCAATCAATCAAAGTGAGCTAGTCCAAGTCATTCTCAATGGCTTGAGAGATGAATATGACAACCTTGTCCAATCCTATGCTATTAAGGAGGAGCTACCAAGTTTGGAGGCCCTTCAAAGTGTGCTTATTTATGAAGAATCAAGACAAGAGTACCAACTCTCGAGGATGGACAAGCTATCACTCAATCATGATGATGGCAAAGTTCTATTTGCCAAGCACAAAGAGAGGAGTAAGAAGCAACACCATCACTTCTCTAATGACAAAGCTAAAGACCAAGATGGAGAGGAGGAGGATACCTCTCATGCTTCTAATTCAAATTTCAAGAAGAAGATGATCAAGTGCTTTTATTGTGGCAAGAAAGGCCATTATGCCACCAATTGCTTCAAGAAGAAGAATCAACTCAATCAAGCCAACATCACCACTGAGAAAGAAGACTATATTGCAAGTGATGGAGAAGGCTCTCTTATGGCATCAAGCTTCTCCTCTTCCACCTTCAACAAGGATGACTCATGGTATATTGATAGTGGAGCATCTTCACATATGTGTGGCTCCAAGAACTTTTTTTCATCTATTATGCCTTATGATGGAGTCAAGAAGACCATATACTTTGCAAGTAAGCATGAGTGCAATATTGAAGGAGTAGGGATTATTCCCTTGAAGCTTGCATCTTCTAAAGATCTCTTTCTCAACAATGTTCTTTTTGTCCCAAAGCTTACAAAGAACATCTTAAGTGTTGGCCAACTTCTTGATAGTGGCTTTGATGTCAATTTCAATATTGACAATTATGTGATTAAGAAGGATGGTGAGATCCTTGTATATGGATCAAGATTTGAAGGCATCTACAAATTCGATCCAAGTGAGAGTGCAAACTCTCTTGATGTTTCTTATATTTCCAATATTTCAAAGGAGGAGGATTACAGAAGATGCACATATCTTCTCTCTTCAAGTATTATGGTGTATGATTATCCCTTATTATTCAAAGCATATGTTGAGAAGAAATTCTCATTGAAGATCAAAGCTTTGAGGAGTATTGGAGCTCTTGAAGGAATAGCACCATATGAAGTTTTATTCAAGATGAAGCCTAAGGTTGATCACCTTAGTGAACTTGGTAGTGCTTGCTTTGCACATATTCCCTTGGAAACAAGAAGGAAGGATGATCCAAGCTCATGGATCATGATTGGATACTCATCCATCAAGGAGGCCTTTAGTGTCTTTACACTCTCTATTTCAAATGTGAGCATGAATAGAGATGTCATATTGCATGAAGATTCAATCTTGGAAGTGGCCGAGATCAAGGCTTCTCAAGAAGCATCACAAGTTATCCTTTTTGAAGGTATTCAAGTTATGATGGGGCCAATGTGTGAGGAGGAGTTTCTTCTTCATATGATTTCAAGAAGATCTTCAAGATGCATGGCCGAGTCTTTATGGCTCACCTTACATGGCAAAGAGGGGCATCTTTCATGTTGTATCTACTACAACACATTCATATATGCTTATCTTCCTTTGCTTGAAATGTTATCTTGCTTCATTGAATTTTTTGGATCTCAAAGTTCAAGAAAAGCTATACTAGTTTTGTATAATGCTTATGGTATGGACATGTTTCTTGTCATTATTGACTTAGATGTGTTTCCAATACTTTTTGAAAGCAAGATATTGTATTGTCAAAAGTATGCTCTTGGTTCTAGTAAGAACAAGATTGAGCTTGGTACTCACTTTTTTGAAAATCATGTTTTCACATGTTTTGAGGCAAATTGTAAACTCCTCTTGAGATTAAGTGAAGTATCCAAAGTGGACACTTACATCCTTGAGAGAGTAACTAGCCTAAAAAAGATCAAGATAGTCTTTGATATCAAGATTAGATCCATCATGGATATAGTTCATTGCATGTGGACTAGTCAAGCTAGAAAGCATAATCTTGATAATCATCATTGTTTCACATCTTATGATATTGATCTCCATGATCCTTATGAGGCTTGGAAGCCTCAGATTTCTCTATTTATGGTGCATCCATCATGCAAGTGGAACTTTCAAGGCAAAGATCATCATCAAGCATGGAGGAAGCCCATGATAATAGTGGCATATTGGTGGAGCACTCTTCAAAGGCATTGGCAAGAGATATCTACCAACGAGATCTTATCATGGATATGGTGAGGGTTCTGCTATGATGGATCCCTTGGCTGATCTTCACTTCTTATGCATACCAAAGGATCCACTCAAAAAGATTTACAAACTTCTCAAGTGATCTAGTACCTTTCCAAGCTACTTTTTGAGGAGGAGTGTGAGAAATTGGCAAAAATCTAGCTTGGTATTTTTTATGATAGAAGTTTGTAAGTGAATCTCACATGTGTGGAGGATGTTCCCACGTGTGGAGAATTGTAAAGTAAATCAAAATGTTTGATATAGGGGTCTCATAGAATCTCATAGTCAAGCATTTAGGTGTAGGATGTTGATAGGGTCAAATTTGGCATAGATGGCAAATTATCCATTTCCAGTTGTAATGCCAATATTGAGCCAAAGTAGAGCCAAACTTGTGCCAATTAGAGTGTAGACAAGTGTCATGCTTTTGTTTGATGAAGCTTAAGAGGTCCAATAGGATTTAGAGGTGGAACCTTGTGAGGTCCAATAGAAAATTGAGGTGTGCTTGAATATAGTCCAATAGAATTTAGAGGTGCATGGATCAATGGTCCAATAGGATTAAGAGGTGGCAAAGTGTGATCCAATCATAGTTAAGCATAGTGGTAGCTCATGAATCTATTTGTATCATTGTACTCCTCCTTTTGGATCTAATTGATTTTGAGATTGAGTGGATTTTGAGTGTCATTGAATTTCTAGCTTTCTCTCTCTACCCGAGAGCTCATGATGGTTTTTCTCTCTCTACCCGAGGAGGGCAGCTTGTTTTTACTTAGAATACTTTTGGAACACTTCATATACGTGTGAGTGAGAGTTGGAAGTGATTGAATGCATGTAGTAGTGTGTTTTTGCCATAGAATCAAAGATAGATCTTGAATCTCAATCTAGTCTTGATCTTGGTGCATCTACACACCTTAGGAGATCACAAGTACATGTAGTGGACAATCCACACGTGTGAAATTCAACAGATCTAGACTGGCAATTTGACAAACAACAAGCATTACAATCAAAAGCATTGATCAACATTGAAATCCAAGCCCACACGTGTGTAATATAGGCTATAGTTCAAGCTAGATTTGCCAATTTTTGGCAATTCTTCACACTCTTCCTCAAATTTAGCTTGATCTATTTGCAACTCTCTTGATAGATGAATGAAAGCTTTGAGAAGTGCCTAAAATATCCAGCTACAAACAAGAAAATTTTGAGACTCCAATAGAGAATGATGTCCATGAAGGATCTTTCACCACCTCTTAAAGGATCCCTTACAAGATGTTCCATATATGTGTCTATATACATGTAGCACACTTCAGAAACCATACATCATGCCATGCCATGGATTTCAAGGAATTTTTTTCACTTGAAAATACATCAATTAAACTATTAAGTGCATAAATAATGTTGCCAAAGACAACTTGCCTTGCTTGATCCATATGATTGAGCATTGATGGCTCCATCTTGATACTCAAGGTTCTTCTTAGAGTCCTCAGGTCTTGAGCTTGCTCCTCCCCTCAACTGTGGTTGGCTCCTGAATAGAATAGTGAGCAAATTCATTAGTATATCGGATAGGTTGAGATCAAATTCTTGATGATCTCCTTGTTGCAGCTTGTGGTTGTAAAGTTCAACTTTCTCTCGATTGCGTTGGGCGTGTCGGACACATTGACTGCTCTCCTGAGTTACAGTCTCTTCATCTTCTTCTGGATCTGATTGTATAGGGTGACTACATGAAGGAATGAAAATTGCCTTCTGAGAAGAGTCAGTTTTTCGGGGTAGAAATTGTGGACTACATTTGGCCCTTGTCTTTCAAATCAATAAATTGATCTTAGATAAAAGTCACATCTCTGTTAGTGAAAACTTTATAGGTGTCTATGTTATACAGTCTGTACATTCCACAGAATTGCAATAGCCAACAAAAATTGTTTCAAAAAAATGCTCATCAAATTTATTTCTGATGCTAAACAAAATGCACTCAAAAAATACAAATTCTAGCCAAAACTCTGGTGACAAACTGATAAAATTAAATCACAAATGATTTGCGAAACTTTTCGCAACGCTCGAATTATTTCTGTTTGAGTTGGATCAATTAGGCCCTGTAACACAACGAAATGAAACAAGACAAAATCTGGAAGAAAACGAAGCAAAGCAAAATTTAAACTCGTATTTTGTATTTTTCGTCTTCTGACTTCTTGTCTTGCTTACTAGCATTAAAACATACATTATGCATCAAAACAGAAAGTATATAATTCGCAAACGGTTTCATGTCGTGTCGTGTAATTTACTGATTAGAAAAGATTAAACATCTACAACAAATCGCGAATTACAAGAGTGGCAGATTAGCCATGATCTAGAATACTTCTACTGATGTCATAATATCTGATCAAATGTTTGTACCCCTTGGTACTTGGCTAATGTCTTGCCTTATATTTCGAAACATCTCCATCTGGTCCATACTTTAGCTTGTAAACCCATTTGCATTTTACAGTCTTTCACTTATTTGGTAATGGTTGCAACGTCCATACCTGGTTCTTCCTCATGGATTCCATCTCCTTGTTCATGGCTTGGATCCATTTGTCCTTCTCTGGACATTCAATTGCTTCCTCAAAAGCCTGTGGTTCACCACTGAATCCACATAATTCTTCTGATGTAGAAACAGAGGTACATATCTTGCTGGTGCTCTTCATTGTCTTATCGACCTTCTAGGAGATCCTCCTAGAACTGCAATGCCCTTGCCTTTGTCTGCTCTGCTAGGTCTGGAATCATCTTGGTTTACAGGTACCTGTAGCAGAAGGCTGCCTCTCGAATTTTTCATCTTTTGATTTGTCACTCGAATGCGAAGCAACTCAAAAATCTTCGTTTTTGTATTCGTCTTCTGCTCCCTCTGTCGCTGGTGGCAGATCATAGTACTATATTTCCAGAACTTCATAGCTGACAGCATCATCATTGGCCATCATTTTGCTCTCATCAAATCTGACATCTCTGATTCTCTTCACAGTGTTCATGTCTAGCATGTAGACTTTGTAGTATGACGAATTGTAGTCATATCCTACAAGATATCCCTATTGAGCTTTCTCATCAAGCTTCTTTCGAAGCTTATCAAGGATATGTGCATAAGCTGCATAGCCAAAGATTCTGATGTGAGATAGGTTGGGCTTTCTACCCCACCATAATTCGTTTGGTGTCATGTGAGGAACACCAAACTTGCCTGTCCTATTATGAATGTATGCAACTGTAGGTATTGCTTCAGCCCATAGTACTCTTGGAGCTTTCGAGTAGGCCATCATGCATCTGACAGCTTCCATTAGAGTTCTATCATTTAAGTGTTGCAAAACTCTAAGTTCCATCATTGCTCCATGATGGCTTGTTTGGTAAAGTGCCATTGAGTTCATATGGCATAGTCTCATGTGCCATAGAGTGTCTGGCGAATCATCATGAGTTTGATGCACTTGATCTGCAAGAAGGCGTACCTTCAGGTGATATAGATTACCTTTTCTTCTACCTTGAGTGATCAGGGTACTAGTACTGGCATCAATAACGTTGCATGCTTCGTCCGAGAACGTCACACACATCCCTGCATCAGCAAATTTTGCCACAAAAAGCAAGTCCTGCTGCAGTGTAGGCACAAATAGAACATCTTCGAGTCGTCCGTCTCTGCCATTCGTGTTGAGCCACAGTGAACCAATACCGTTCACTTGATGTTTGGATCCATCTCCAAGAGCAATGAATCTTGATGGATCAACACTTCAAAAATCAGACATAATTCATCTTGATGTGATGAAGTATGAGGTAGCCCCTGAGTCTAGGATTACCTCTTGTGTGTCAAGTGTTGACACTACACACAGATTTTCTGAAATGTAGGCAGTCGAACAATTTCTCTTCGATCTCTCTTCGTCCATTTTTGTTCTCCTGTTTGTTTTGTGCTGATTTGTTTCTTGCGTTCAAGCAGGAATCCATGGCTGCATGACCCTTCTTGTGGCAGTGGATACACTCAATTTTTGAGTTGAGCCAACATGTATCAACTATGTGCCCTTCTCATCTACATCTCACGCAAGTCTTCTTTTCTCCACCTTGTTGTTTCAACCTCCCTTGGTTCTTCCATTTGTGTTGGCATGAGAGAAATACAGTTCTCTCATGAATTTGAGTCTCTCTTACTAGCGGACTTCTGGATATACAGATCCTATGCAGAATTGTCTCGCATGCAGGCAGACTCGTATTCTATATTTTTCGTTTTCTGACTTCTTGTCTTGCTTGCTAGCATTAGACATACATTATGCATCAAAACATAAAGTATATAATTCGCAAACAATTTTGTGTCACATCGTGTAACTTACAGATTAGAAAAGATTAAACATCTACAACTAATCACGAATTACAAGAGTGGCAGTTTAGCCACAATCTAGAATACTTCTGGTGATGTCATAATATTTGATCAAATGTTTGTATCCCTTGGTACTTGTCTGATCTTCTTGGCTGTTCGTGGAGCACGACTGATTTTGTGTCGTGTCGGATTTCGTGTCGTGTCGTGTCATTCAGAATTGAAAGCTAGCAAAGCTTTGGCATTAGAAACAAAATGTTTCTTCACTTTCTATTGTCCTTTGGGACATGAGCATAAGTTGTGCATCCAGATGCTTTCAAATGTTTGTTTGAGAGTTTGAATCTTGTCCAAACCTCATAAGGAGTTTTGCTATGGGAAATACCTTTAGTTATACATCGATTCTACAAATAAGTTGCTATTGAAACAACATGTTGCCAAACAGATCTTTAAAAGTGTGTTCTTGATTTGACTTGAATGGTCTCCTTGTCTGCTTTCTTATGATACAACTTGAGTAGACAGGGGGATTGACAATTTTACAATCTAGATAAAGAACTGAGAGTATTTAGAGATGTTACCTATTGATGTATAGTTAAGGTGACCAAGTCTATAATGCCAAATCACTTTTTTATTTATAGATGTCAAACTTCTTAAAGCACGATCAGTCACAACATTATAATGACTATGTCTATAGAGATGTCCTTGTCTCTTTTCGAGTGCAATAACTCTCCTACTCTTATCAAGAATTTGACAAAAAATTGTCTAAAACTCTACCCTATGTCCTAGATCTGTGATTCAACTGACAAGACAACGGATTTGTCGTCAGGTTCAGGACATACAATACATTTGGTACAAGCTTCGACATTCCATACTGAAAATTCATCCTAACAGTACCTTCACCTTAAATTATGTGGGAGCTGCTATCTCCAAGGTGAGCAAATTTCTTTGTGTTGTAGGGTACATCGTCGATAAACCATTCTTGATGGCTTGTCATGTGTTGTGTAGCTCCAAAATTGAGGAACCACTCCTCTGACTATTAGACATGGTGATTTCTCAGCATAAAGACTTCCTGCTCATCATCATCTTCGATCTTCTGCTTGGTGTCAGCTGCATGAGCTTGTTGACCCAGCTGCTTCTTCTTCTTGTTGTTGTTAAACTTCAAGACTCCACAGTCCTGGATCTCATGATTTGGTCTTTGCAATACTTGCAGAAGAGTCTTTTCTTGTTGTTTTGAGTAGGTGGCTGATTCTGGAACTTCTGTGACTGCTTTTGATTGTTGTCAGATTGTCAAACAACTTTCTTCTTTTGTTGCTTTCTTGAGCCCTTCTTGGAGAACAATGCTTGTGAGTCATTGATGGAGGATGAAGATGCTCCACCTCTTCTTGCTTCCTCTTGCAGCATCATGGTTATGACTCTAGATAATATGATGTCTGAGTGTGTGAAAATCATCATCACCCAGTTTCCATAGGAGATGGTAAGCTTGACAATAAGGTCATTACAACATCAAAGTCTTTAATTGTTGAACCTATTGCTGCCATCTAATCCACTAGAGTCTGAAATTCATTTATGTGATTCTGAACTAAATCACCATCTGACATTCTGAGTGAGAAAATTTTTCTCCTCAGATGCAGCTTCAAACTGACATCTCTCACTTCATATAATATACTCAATAGATCCCAAGCTTCTTTTGATGATTGGGCTTTTTCTGATATGACCAATTTGCGTGTCAAAGATGTTAAGGGTGATCAAGGCAAAAGCCTCGCCATTCTGAGCTTCCATTTGAAAATGGCTTGCTCATTGACACTAGGAAGTAGTTCAATTCCAGCGACTATTTCTTGCAAATCTTTGGTCATTAGTACTACTCTCATTTTAAAGTTCCATAAATGGTAATTTGGCCCATCTAGTTTCTCTACCATTAGAGCAAACTGTGATTGTGTATCCATTTGGAATTTTAAAATGAGTATATACACATAGTACATTAATATGACTGAAAACAATAATAGCAACTGCTTATACTATATCAAAACCATGCTAGAAATTGGGTAGCTCAAAGTCGGCTGAGATTTCTCGGTGTATACAAACTACATTTATTGGGTTTGGGCAAATTGAGTCTGCCTTACTTGATCACAGTTTCAAAGTCACTAAATCTATGCAATCGATTCCATAGCCATGCACAAAACTATAGTGAATTATAGTTTTAGCTTTGTGAAAGGGTTGAACTAAATGTAGTGATCAAAGCAAAAAATTGAACAGTGCTATCAGTCATATAAAAAGATAAAGTTTACAAAAACAATGAATCTGCAAGTATGAATTAGTTTGAACATGCAATCACCTTACACAAACTAAATTGCTAAAACAATGATGGATTAGTCGTGTAGAGACACAATGTGATTGTTGTGCAAAAAGTACAAAAAGGACCAAGAGTGGATCCTAATATGATCCTCAAGAGGGATTGGTTGTCAGATTACTTGATCTATCAATCTACTTGAGATTAAGATCAATCTAGATCAATTCTAGACACAAAATCCTAACAAGAACAATCATTAATTGAAGGTAGGTGTACTTTCTGGTTTAACTCGTGTGAAACACTATCTGAGTACGGACTCCAACCTAAAAATCAAGTACACATTGATAGAACCTCAAAACAAATGTAGACAAATGGAGAGAATCACTCAAATTGCTTTCAAAACCAAGATTGGTGTCTCACAATGATTATGGCCAAATGTGGCTCTATATATACAATAAGTGGGAGCTCTTGTTACTGATCATCCCTTTGATCTCACATGTGTGAAGGTGCTTTGTCATATGATGATTCATCATGCAAAACTAACACTTGGACAAAACCTTCTATTTTGAGCACTTTTGGTCCATTTTCCTTCTATATGGAGATCTACTTGGAAATCTTCTAGAAGTCAAAATTCGTCTACTTCAGCTTATTCCACACATGTGAGCTATCCTCTACACATGGGATATGACACCTAACCAAAGGACTAGTCTTTTGTAGTCGAGATGTACCTTAACACCCTTTTTGCTCCTTTCCAATGACATATTAATGGACTTTGCATGTATTGACTCAACTTGCCAACACAAAAACTAAGATATGGTCTATTGATGGTTAAGTATATCAAGGAACCAATAAGCATTCTATAGGTAGTGATGTCCTCAAAAGATGCTTCATCACTTTCCTTAGAAACTTTTACACTTAGTTCCATAGGAGTTTCAACTCCTTTACAATCAATCATGCCAAATTTTGCTAAGATTGATCTAGCATACTTAGATTGAAATATGAAGGCAAAATCATTACTTCTAGTGACTTCAATTCCACGTATAACTTTAAGAAGTCCTAGATCTACCATCTTAAATTCACTAGACAAGGAAACTTCTACATTCTTGATGCCATCTAGATCATTTCCTGTGAGTATAATGTCATCAACATATAAAACTAAGATAATGATCTTTCCATCATTACATTTGTAGTACAATGATGGTTCATAAGAACTTACAACAAATCCAATGGAAATAAGATAGGAATGCAACCTAGAGTACCATGCTCTTGGTGCTTGCTTGAGTCCATAAAGACTCTTCTTCAAGAGACACACCTTGTCTTCTTCTCCATCTTTGATGAAGCCCTCGGGTTGACACATGTAGATTTCCTCTTCCAAGAATCCATTCAAGAAAGCATTTGTCACATCAAGTTGGAAGAGCTCCCATTTGAAAGAAGTTGCAAGACATATGATTAATCTAATGGTCACAAGCTTTGCAACAGCTGCAAAGTTTTCATCATAATCTATGCCTTTGACATGCAAAAAACCTTTTGCTACAAGTCTAGCTTTGTACTTATGAATGGAACCATCTTGATTATATTTCAATCTATATATCCATTTACAAGTAAGAGGCTCCTTTCCATAAGGTAAATCAACAAGTTTCCAAGTTTGATTTTCCATTAATGCATCAAACTCTACTTGCATAGCTTTCCTCCAATATTGAGACTTATTTGCTTCCTCAAAACTAGTTGGTTCTTCAAGCATAGTAGTCAAGAAAGTATAAGAGTTGAGTAGTTGAGAATCTTTCCTTTGCTCCCCTTTGTCACTATAAGTGAGCCTTGATGGCTCAATCCTTGTCCTTGTTGATCTTCTTGGCACCCTTGGACTTGGAGTAGGTTCCAATTGGTCTTCATCTTCATGAAGCTCCTCCTCGGCCATAGCATGATCTTTGACAAGTTGAGTGTTTTTGGAAGTCACCTTTCCTTTGGCTTGGAGAGATTCATCAAAAAGTACATCTCTACTAGCAACAACTTTTTTTGTAATAGGATCATATATCCTATAAGCTTTCTTACTTTCACTATAACCAACAAAGATGCCTTTCAAAGAAGTGGCATCTTCCTTTTTCCTTGTTTCTAAAGGAATATGTACATAACAAGTACATCAAAAAATTGTCAAATCACTAAGATTGGCTTTTTGCCAAACAATACTTCATAAGGTGTAAGTCCTTTAATGGCACTATTAGTCATTCTATTACAAGGAAAGTTTGCACATAAAATAGCTTCTCCCCAAAATGAAATAGGAAGAGATGCATCTAATCTCATAGCTTTAGCACACTCACATAGTGTCCTATTCTTTCTCTCAGCTACTCCATTTTGTTGTGGAGTATATGTACAAGTAAACTTTCTCTTTATGCCATTAGTTTCACAAAACTCTTTCATCCTATTGGAGATGTAATCCCCTCCATTATCACTTCTTAGTACTTTCAAGCTAGTATTAAGTTGCTTTTCCACAAGAGTTTTGAACTTTACAAAGGACTCAAAAAGTTCACTTTTCTTAGACAAGAGATAAACCCAAGAGTATCTTGATTTATCATCAATAAAAGTGACATACATAAGAGCTCCACCATTTGATTCATGTGAAAATGAATGAACATCCAAGTGTATAAGGTCAAGAGGAGAGTGAGATCTTATCAAAGGTCTCTTGAAAGGAAGCTTATGAGATTTGGAGAGCCCACAAGCTTCACAAAGCTTGCCACACTTAGATATGGTTTTGGGAAGTCCTCTTGCTAGCTCCTTTGTCACCATGGTCTCCATAGCTTTGTAGTTAGGATGGCCTAACCTTTTGTGCCATAATTCCACTTGAGTGAGCTCTTCCCTTGCCATGTTCACAGTTCCAACCATCACATTAGCATCCAATTTGAATAACCTCCCTTGCTTGAAACCATTAGCAATACATTTTTCATCTTTCAAGATAGAATATGCTCCATGCTTGAAATGTACATCTAATCCACACCGAAGACATGAAAACGATGGTGGATCTCCACACGTAAAAGGATAGATGAGATCGCGAAAGTACCAGGAGGACGACATCCTTCGGAGACTGACATGATACCATTAGGACATGCCTAATCAGCCATTCTTGTAATGTCCTGATTTGTTAATTGTGTCCTCCTCTCTACATACATGTAGATCCTGATTATTAATTAAAGAGTCGTAGCAGATTGGCAAGATACCAATATAAGTTGAGCACTGTGTAGCCAACACGTAAGCAAGAGATTCAAGAAGTCTGCTAGTAAGTGCGACAAGTTTTCATTCACGAAAGAAAGAGTTTCTTTCACGTTGACGCATTGTGTGATCTGTCACAACAGTGCTTAAGGAATTCTCTGATAATGCAGTAGATATTTTTTATGCAGAAGAGTTTCTTGTCTTGAACATGACCGAATGCCTAATTTTCTAATAGTTGTATGCTTGTATCTTATTCCACACACTGGTTTTACCTTGTCAAATGCATAAATAAATCATGTGAGAGATTTTAACAAGTTTAGTCATATGTTGGTAAATTGTCAATATGAGGCCAAAACTCATTTTAGACTTAGAGATAAACTTTCTAAAGTTATATTAGTTTAAGATACATTCAATAAACACTTTTTGAAAGTGTATAAAAGTTGGTAGTTGAGTTTGAGAGAGATTCAAATTTGAACTTTGGGTACATTGAATCTAGACCCAAAAATAGTAGGTTTTACATTTTGGAGAGAAAGCCAAGTGGCAAAATAGGCTTTGGACCTGTTATAAAAGGATGTAACTCATGGAGAGACACATCTTCTCTTTTCTCTCTCTCATTTCATCATTATACATGGTTCTCTTTGGGTTCTACTACTCATTGGTGCACTCTCATGATGTTATCTTGCAATTCTATGTGTAGAATGATCATTTATTGCTATTTTTGGTTCCACATGTGTGAAATATAGTAGGGTACTGTAATTGTATGGACAAAAACTATATTTTATGTTTTGGTTCATGTTCAGTATCTCTTAGAGTTTGCATCTCATTTTGTATGTAGATGCTGAATTTTCTACATTGGTAGGATTGTTGGTTTGCTCCTTATTGTAACCAAAGATCAGGGACATGGATTGGATCTTGAATGATCTAAAATCCTTCACAAACTCTAGATAAGTCGACAGTGTCTGTCGTCACCTTGGAGGACTGTAGATCCTGTCACAAAGGGTAGTAGACCCAAGGACACAATCGAATTTTATCTGGGTTTGTTTCTGTGGGAGTCTCAATAGTGGGTATCAGAGGACGAAATAATTTGTGTCTATATGCCCACTGCACCCATTATTGAACAGAGATTTTTCCATCAGTGGTGTTAGAGCAGAGATTATTTCTTCAACAACGGTATTAGAGCCATGATAGGCTCATATCCGAGACCTGATATAGCTAAAGAGCTATCAATATTGTCATTGAGGACTCCCTTGGAACTCTCATGCTTTGAGGCTGATCCTCAAAATCTTCCTCCTTTTGATGCTCCTCCTCAATGCAAGCAAGATCTCCTCTTGAGTGATCTCCTCCTTTGCCAAGCTCATTCTTTCAAAAGCAACCATAGCTTCCAACTTAAACAATCTTCCATGTTTAAATCCCTTTGCAATGCAGACATCATTCTTCAATATGAAACAAACACCATGCTTAAAGTGGAATCCAAACCAATTTCTAAGAGTAGACCAACACTGAGCATATTCTTGGTGATTGATGGTACATAAAGGACATTTTCTAGATCCATGCATTTTGAGGATTCTAGACACAGAGAGATGGTGCCAACACCATCTATCCTACACTCTTCATCATTTGCAGTAAAGACAAACTTTGTAGCATCATTGAATGAGTGTAAGGTTGAGAAAAAGTCCTTTTCAAAAAACATGTGGGAGCTAGCCCCACTGTCGATCCACCAATTGTCTCTTGAATTGCTATTGCTTGTTGGTGAGGATGTAGATGCTATCAAGAATACATCTACTTCATCTTCCTCCTCCTCCTTTGCAAGGTTTCCTTGTTTGTCCTCCTCCACTTGTGCTCTTAGCCTCTTGTAGCATTCAAATGAATAATGCCCCTTCTTTCCACAAAAGAAGCATTTTTTCTTTGACTTTTCCGGTGAGCTTGATGCATCATCATCTTCTTTGGCCTCCTTTGGATGCTTCTTCTTTCCATTCGCCTTCTTTTTTCCCTTGAATGAGAAATTGGCTTTCTCATCACCATCCTACAAAGACAAGGAACTCATCCTAGATTTTGCATGGAGTATCCTACACTCTTCAACCACTAATACACTGTGAAGTTTTTTTATAGTTGGCAAAGTGTCTTAGATGACAAAACTTTGGAACACATTTGCAAAGCCAAATCCTAGACCATTAAGAACAATTTGTACAAGCTCTCCATCATGAATCTTCTCTCCATCATGTGCACTCTCCTCACTTCTTTTCATGCTTTGCAAAATCTGATTTCTAAGCATGAGAATCCTTGAAGTGTTACTAGATTCATAGATTGATTTTAAAGACTCCCAAGCCTCTTTAGCACCTTTACATGATGATACTTCCCTAAAAAAATCATTGCTCACATTCATTTTCACACAATGAAGTGCTAGCCTAGATCTCTTTTTGTATATCACTAATTCCTATGCAGCTAGAGGTTCATCTTCATCCTCAATCAAAAACTCATAAAGGTATTAGAGCACCAAAAGTGACTCCATCCTAACCTTCCAAATAGCATAGTTTTTTGAAGTCAATCTCTCACTAGCTTCTAGAAGGTATGCTCCAGCAGATCCCATATTACAGTGACTTCTACAAACAAGAAATAGATTTGATTGACTTGAAACTCACAAAGGTCCCACACTTGCAGTGTTTCACTCAAATTTGATTTCTAATCCAACAACTGGACTTATAATCACAGTTCTATCACTCCCTCACAAAGATGGAACGAAGATAAGATGAAGTGAAAACTACTTTCAAACAAATCTTGCCAAGAAATGGATTTGATTGTCTCTAGAAACTCACTAAGGTCTCTCTCTTGTAGTGTTTCACTCAAATTAGATTTCTAATCCAACAAATGGACTTATAATCTCAGTTTTAGAACTCCCTCACAAAGTTGGATTGAAGATAAGATGATGTGAAATCTACTTACAATCAAATCTTGTCAATTTTGGCTATTTTTGGACAATAACAAGACTAAATCTCCCGCACACTTTTTGATGTACGTTCAAGACCTATAAAAAAAGTTTAGAGTGTGAAAAATACAGATCCTAAGTGGATCTAAACTCCAAGATCATTGGCTTGAATGCTTGCACTCCAAACTACATAAGCTAGGAATTGGCAACACATTCTATGCTACCTAGAATGCAAAGAACTTGATCAAAAAGCATTTATCACAAATGGAAACTTCCATAAACATCAAGTGCGGCCCAAAATAGCATTATACAGTCCATAATACATCAGCCTACCACTTTTGAAAAGCACCTAAGATCATACACAATAGCTTGAAGACAATACACACAACAATGCTCTCAATGGAGGAAGAAACAATGACAATGATCTATTGATCTCAATGAAGCATACAAAAGGTTTCTCCAACCTGTTCTCCACGACTTCCCTACTATTTATGGATGAGGAAGATGACTCTCTCTCCTCTCTCTAGAAGGTACTTGACCCTAGATATTCCCTATATAGGAAAAATAGCTAAAAATGGCTTATATGACCAAAATACATCAAAATGGTCTCATTTTGAAGGGTATGAAGTTTGAAACTTCATCATACTGAAAAAATACAGTAAATAAAAACATTGTGGCCTGGTTCACACGTGTGAAACTCCAGAACCAAAACTATTTACAATTTTAGCCAATTTAGGCCTCAAACTAGCTAGGAAATGTTGACAATTTTCACACTCCCTCTTCAACATTGGATGCTAGTTTCAACATAGTCTTTGAGCACATTCCAAGATTAGATCTATGCATTAAATATAGGTCCTTTCCCAATGGTTTGGTGAAGATATCAGCCACACACTCCTTTGAAGAGACATGTTGAAGCTCCACCTCTTTGGCAATGACTTGATCTCTCACAAAATGGTGAGCAATCTCAATGTGCTTGCTCCTTGCATGAAAAACAGGATTGCTTGCCAAGCTTTGGGCTGAAAGGTTATCACAAAGTATGATTGGAGTCTTCTCTGGTTCCAGCAAGTGAAGATCCAATAACATCCTCTTGATCCAAAGAATCTCCTTGGTGCATGTTGTTAATGCCTTGTACTCGGCTTCGGTGGAAGATAGAGAGATAGTTGGTTGCTTCTTTGATAGCCATGAGACCACTCCATCTCCAAGATAGATTGCAAAGGCACTTGTTGACTTCCTATCCATTTGATCACCTGCAAAATCTGAATCTGAAAATCCACAAAGGTTAGGTGTAGTACCTCCATACAAGATGCCAAAATCTCTAGATCCCGAGATGTATCTAAGTACTCTCTTTCCTAGCTTCCAATGAGCCTCACTAGGATCTTGCATAAATTGACTTAGTTTACCAACCACAAAGCTTAGATCAGGTCTTGTGATGGTTAACCATATAAGAGATCCTATTAGCTTTCTATAGAGAGTAATGTCCTTGAAGGATCTTTCATTACTTCTTGTAGTTAGCTTTACATTTGATTCCATAGGAGTAGAAACAACTTTACAATCTTCCATATGAAACCTTTTTAGAATAGAGTTAACATACTTTTCTTGACATATGAATGTAGATTTAGAAGTTCTAATAATCTCTATTCCTAAGATATAATGAAGTTTACCAAGATCTTGAATTTCAAACTCTCTTTTGAGTGCCATCTTGATTTCATCTATATCTAGATTGTTACCACCACTTAAGATAATGTCATCAACATAGATCAAAAGTAAAGTGATATCATTTTCATTCAATCTAAAGTAGAGAGAATGATCATACTCACTCATAACAAAGTTTTGAGAAAGTAAGAAGGAATTGAGCTTAGCATACCAACTCCTTGGTGCTTGCTTTAGCCCATACAAACTCTTTTGGAGATAGCACACATGATTAGGCTCATCATGTGAAACATAGCCCTCGGGTTGCTCCATGTAAATATCTTCTTCAAGATCACCATTCAAGAAGGCATTAGTAACATCCATTTGCCACATATCCCAATCATAAAGAGTTGCAAGAGAGATTAGGATTCGAATAGTTACCATCTTTGCCACGGGTGCAAAGGTCTCATCATAGTCAATACCATATTCTTGAGCATACCCCTTTGCCACCAACCTTGCCTTGTACTTGTTGATTGATCCATCTTGATTTGTCTTGATCTTGAAGATCCACTTACAACCAATTGCCTTCTTGTCCTTTGGAAGCTTTACCAACCTCCATGTGTTGCTTTTGATGAGTGCTTGATGCTCATGATCCATGGCTTGGATCCATTCCTTCTTTTGAATTGCTTCACCTACACAAGTTGGTTCATCAAAAGAGGTAAGAAAAGCAAAGTTAGAGTTGTCCACCACTTGCTTTCCTTTTTCATCATAGGTTAGCCTTGATGGCTTAGCCCTTTGCCTTTGAGTCTTCCTTGAAGTTTGCTTTGGAGTGGCATCTCCATCTTCATCCAAGACATCTTGCACATCATGATGATTAGTAGGCACATCAACATCAACATCAACAACATTGGAAACATTCTCTTCATGAAAGATGACATCCCTACTTATGACAACTTTCTTTGTAGAAGGAATGTACACTTTGTAAGCCTTTCTTACTTCACTATAGCCAACAAACACACCCTTCTTTGATGAAGGATCTTCTTTAGTTCTATCATCAAGTGTGATATTGACAAAACATGTACATCCAAAGATCCTACAATGCTTGACACTCGGCCTTCTACCATAAAGAACCTCATGAGGAGTTTTACCATCCAAGGAAGCACTTGTCCATCTATTACATAGATAGTTAGCACATGCTAAAGCTTCCCCCCAAAAAGGTTTAGCAAGATTAGCATGTAGTCTCATTGCCTTGGCACATTCACAAAGGGTTCTATTCTTCCTCTCGGCCACTCCATTCTGTTGTGGAGTCCTAGGACTAGACATCTCCCTCTTAATCCCATGTGCTATACAAAAGTCTTTGAACCTATTTGAGGTGTATTCCCCTCCATTATCAGATCTTAAGCATTTGATCTTTGTATTGAATTGGTTTTCCATTTCATTCTTGAACTTGACAAATGCAGCAAACACTTCATCCTTACTTTTAAGAAGATAGATCCAAGTATACCTACTAAAGTCATCAATGAAAGTTGCATACATCTTTGCCCCACCATTGCTAGTTGTACTAGAAGAATGAATATCAGAATGCACAAGTTGAAAAGCTTCTTTAGATCTAGAAGTAGATCTAGAATAAGCAAGTCTATGAGATTTGGACAAGGCACAATGTTCACAAACACTATTGTTTGCAACAAGACTTTTAGGGAGACCAAGAACAAGCTCTTTCTTTGCCATTACCTCCAAAGATTTGAAGTTGGGATGGCCCAACCTCTTGTGCCAAACTTCTTGGTTTGTCAATTGCTCCCTAGCCATACATCCTTCATGATTAGAGATCACACATGCATCAAGCTTGAAAAGTTTACCATGCCTCCTACCTTGAGCAATCAAGGATCCACATTTACTTATCAAACATGCATCTCCAATGAACTCCACATCAAGTCCTTTGTCAATCATTTGACTTACACTAAGCAAATTCTTAGTGATTGAAGGAATGTACAAAACATTTTCAAGATTTGCTTTCCTATTTGTTGAAAGGGAAATAGGAATAGTGCCTATGCCTTTGATGTCACATTGACCATCATTTGCAGTGTAGATGATGTTACCTTCTCCCTCATAAGACAATAAGGATGTAAAGTATTCCTTATGTCTTGTCATGTGAGATGAGGCTCCACTATCAATCCACCAAGGATCATTATCATCTATGTTGGCTAACAAACTTGAAGTCATAACAAGTGATTCACATGTGTTATGTTCTTCCTCATCTATTGTAAGATTTCTTTGCCTCTCTCCTTGCTCTCTTTTCTTCTTATAACATTCATTTGCAAAATGACCTTTTATCCCACAATAAAAGCACTTGAACTTTGACTTATTGTTCTTAGTAGAAGAGGAAGAGGAAGAGTGATCATCATGATCAAAGTTACCACCTTTGGACCATTTCCCTTTGCCTTTACCTTTGCCCTTGAATTTGCCTTTTGTGAAGAAAGCCTCTTCACCTCCACCTTGCAAGGATGCACCATCAAGCTTTGATTGCAACCTATGTTCTTCAGCCAATAAGATTTCTTGCAAGTCAACCACACTTGGCAAGACTCTTTGAATGGCAAAACTTTGCACAAGGTTAGCATGTTCATTTAGCAAACCATTCAACATAACTTGGACTATTTCACCATCTTTTATGTTCTCATCAATGCATGCTAAATCATCACTTAGGGACTTAACTCTCAAGATAAATGCATGAGCACTTTCACCCTCTCTTTGCCTACTAGAAAATATTTGTCTCCTTAGGGTCAATACCCTAGATGTGGACTTTGATTCAAAGAGCTTCTTTAAGGCATTCCATGCCTCACTTGCACTTTGACACTTTCCAACTTCCTTGAGAAGTTCATTTGTAACATTCATTTTAATGATATGAAGAGCCCTTTTGGCCTTCTTATCAAACCTTTGTTGCTCTTGAAGTGTGAGAGGTCTCTCTTCAATTTCTGCAACTATGTCCATGAGTTCATTCAACTCAAGTAAGGACTCCATCCTCACTTTCCAAGTAGAGTAGTTTGATGAACTCAACCTTTCACTAGACTCTAGCATGATCCCACCATTGGAAGCCATGATTCTAATGTTTCTTCAACTTTTAGGTTCTGTCCTAAAGCACTTAGCACTCACTTTTCTCTCAACAAATGATAGATAAAGAGATCTATGAAGATTTAGGACCCTAAAACACTTCTATCTTGAACCTAGATGGTTTCCAAGCATAGAAAGGAAGATTGAAACACATGCAACACTTTGCACACACTAAGAATGGATTACAAAATCAAACCAACCTGAACACACTCTTGCTTAAGCTCTCAAACTTTCCAGCAAGTGACCAAATCAAGTTATGGTGTGAAGAGTTACTTGCATTCTTAGAAAATACCCAAAACTAGGATGCCAAGATTACCTAGTAATGAACAAACTTGATCAACATATGATCAACACACTAAGATATTGATTCAACCTGTAAAACCACATGTAAACCACACTTCTAAAAGTTTATAAACTCCAGCAAGTGATAAATACAAGATTTAGAGGTGAATGAATGAGCACACTTAGTGAATCACAAGACTAGCTTCACTATCTTGTCAAATCTTGGTGTTTAGATGTAGATCTAAGATCACTTCACATGAGAATGTTCCTCAACCTGTTAAGAACCTGAAAACACACTTGCATAATGGTTAACACCTTCCAGCAAATGCTCCAATCAAATTACATAAGGAGAGTTACTTACATGCTCAACAAAGTACACCAAAATTTATGCCAAAATTGATGACAATCTTTACAATATGCTCTTCACAATGGAGCTTACAATATGTTCACCCAAAAAAGGGGATCTTTCATCCAAATGGGAGCTTTGCTCAGCCTTTAGGAGAATTACAACTCACTCAAAAGAGCATTTGTCATCCACTTAAGGAGAAGTTTCATCCACTTAAGGAGAGTGTTCATCCAAGAATGGAGATTGTCAACAATAGGATTGAAAAGAACATTGTTAGTATTGAATATGCACAAGCCTCACAATCACAAATGATTAGGTGTTATGATCTGATCCAAAATAGTTTCTTTTCAGCCTCTGATCTTCAATAGACCTGAAATATGCTTTTGATCCACAAGTTCAACTCACAAAACAAAGGTTAGTAAGATTTGATCAACAAAGCAATGCAAAATCATGCTAGAACTTGATCAAACATCCAAATATCACCAAAAATGGAATACTTACTGTAAATAGAAGCCAACCAGCTCTGATACCATGTGAAAAATACAGATCCTAAGTGGATCTAAACTCCAAGATCATTGGCTTGAATGCTTGCACTCCAAACTACATAAGCTAGGAATTGGCAACACATTCTATGCTACCTAGAATGCAAAGAACTTGATCAAAAAGCATTTATCACAAATGGAAACTTCCATAAACATCAAGTGCGGCCCAAAATAGCATTATACAGTCCATAATACATCAGCCTACCACTTTTGAAAAGCACCTAAGATCATACACAATAGCTTGAAGACAATACACACAACAATGCTCTCAATGGAGGAAGAAACAATGACAATGATCTATTGATCTCAATGAAGCATACAAAAGGTTTCTCCAACCTGTTCTCCACGACTTCCCTACTATTTATGGATGAGGAAGATGACTCTCTCTCCTCTCTCTAGAAGGTACTTGACCCTAGATATTCCCTATATAGGAAAAATAGCTAAAAATGGCTTATATGACCAAAATACATCAAAATGGTCTCATTTTGAAGGGTATGAAGTTTGACACTTCATCATACTGAAAAAATACAGTAAATAAAAACATTGTGGCCTGGTTCACACGTGTGAAACTCCAGAACCAAAACTATTTACAATTTTAGCCAATTTAGGCCTCAAACTAGCTAGGAAATGTTGACAATTTTCACATAGAGGACCTTATCTCAGGCTAGATTAATTAGATCTCATGACCCTAAGTCAAATCTAATCAATGGCACTCAATTTTGGTAGCTTATCCTAAAATTTCCACCAAAAATTACATCAAAGACTCGCAGATTGAATTTATTTGGATCAAATGAATACCATGCATTAAATGCAGGTTCAGAGGTGTCCACACATGTGGATAGTACGGATTCGGACCCCTACCAAGTTTGGGATCAAATCTCCTCACCAAAATCAAGATTCTAGCTTGCCCTTTCAATACTAGTTTTTAGCACCAAAACTTGCTAAAAATGGATTTGCAATAGATCAAAAGCTTATGCTCTTGTACTTGGCTCTGATATCATGTGAAAGTACTGTACTTTAGGACCATAAATGGATCTACAAAAGATCCACGAGAGTGATTGGATGCTTGCTTAACAACCTATCAAAAAACTAGACACAAAAAAGTTGATCTAGATTGGCAATTTGACAAACAACAAGCATTAACAATCAAAAGCATTGATCAACATTGAAATTTGAGCCCACACATGTGTAATACAGGCTGTAGTATGGCCTTCAAGATGAGAAACAAGTAGAAATTGATTTGGTTGCATTTGGATCACAAAAACTCAATGTACATAGAGAACTAGCTTGAGATTGCCAATGAGCTCCAAAAATATTCTATCTTCTCACTATGGGAGCTTGGAATACATAGCAAATTTGACTTCCTTTGTGAAGTTAGGTGGATTTCCATCATTTAATAAGGAAGTTAACTCAGCCTTTTTGCCCTAAAATGAAACCCTAGTCTATTTCCTAGAGTCATGCTTGGTAGATAGCTAGTTGGTCAATTTTCACCTTAAATCTAGGATTTAGGTCCTATAAACTAGGAATCACTACTAAAATGACATGACCAACCCTATGGACTTGAACTAACCTACATTAGGAGTGGAGCCCTAAACAATTGTGCTCATAGCCTTTTTCATTATTCAAGAATTCAATTTAATTCAAGAATCCTAATTTGTTCTTTTCCACGTGGCATCTTGGCCTCAAATGTGTGAAATCCACTTATGTACAAAATTTACATTATTCTACATGGTTTTTTATCAAGCTAGATTTGCCAAATTTTGGCAATTCTTCACATCATATATGGCTTTGAGGGTGTCCCAAGCCTCCATTTGAAACATTCATCTTTATGTAGTGAAGAGCTATCATTATTGCTCTTTTCTTGTACCTTTGGACTTCTTGAAGCGATTGAGGCTCCTCCTCAAGTACAAGAATAATATCTATCACGTCTTGGAGGATCAGAATTGACTCCATCCTCACCTTCCAAATAGAGTAATGGTTAATCTCTCACTAGATTCCAAGAGAAAGGATCCCAAGGAAGCCATGAAAACTTGAGAAATTGTCTTGTAATGGATCAAATAGTATTACTTCTCTCTCAATAATGGATTCAATATGGTGTCCTACCAACTCCAATTTATGATCTTGCAACTTGGCGTGAGATCAATCTTACTAGCTCTTCCAGTCTCTTCCAAACTAGATCAAACTCTCATACAAAGATGAAACAAGGACATACTTGTTGGAATTTTGATGCTCAACCTCAAATCCATTCAATAATGAGCATCTTGAAAAACTAGAAAATAGAAGGCTCGAATTTATGACCAAAGGATCGAAAAATTTAGGTTTGAACTTTTTAGAATTCTTCTATACTATATCGTGTCAGTATATATTTTCGAGTCATTGATAATTTTTTATACTTGTAAATTTTGATACTGTCAACTTCACGTTGAGTTGAAGTAATGAAATCACTCTTGAAAGAGTGATCTTCTCCTAGATCGAAATTGCTAGAACCCAATTCTCATAGGCCTTAGGAAAACTCGATAATAGAGTTGACAGCATCAATATCATCTATGACTGAGCCAGTTGCAGTCATCTGATCCATAATATTTTGGAAAGTGTTGATATGGCTTGAAACACTTACTGCTTCAGACATTCTTAGGGTGAAAAATTTCTTCCTCAAATGGAGTTTGGAGGAGACATCCCTGATATCATAGAGGATTGCTAGGATGTCCCATGCATCCTTAGCAGTCTAAGTAGCATGTATGTGACTGGTTTGATTGTCTTTTATGTTGAAAGTGATCATGGAAAAAGCCTTGCCATCTTTCAATTTCCATTTGGTGATAGTGAGTGCATCATCTTTAGGTTTAACTTCTGTGCCATCAACGATGTCACACAGTTACTTGGCTAGTAGTATGACCTTCATTTTGAATTTCCAGAGATGGTGGTTACTCCCATCAAGTCTATCGATTAGAGAAGAACTAGTAGATGGATCCATTCTGGTTGAGTGAGATTGTTGGTAGAAACAACGATTTTGAGATACTGTTGGTTGCGCGCTTGCTAGTACAATGTCTTGATAGAAACAAGACTTGATAATCTGTAGACAATGTGTAGATTATAAGCAGTCCACTTTGATACCATGTCAGAAATCAGTGGGAATGAGCAGAAACTGATGAGTGGGATTGATGTAGGATCAAAAGCACAACAGACAACAACGGGGGGACATTTTGCATCCGAGTGCTACAAGAAGAAGAATGCCCAAGAGAAGGACAATCAAGGCAATCTTGTGCTTGAGGAGGAGGAAGAAGGCAATCTATCTTTGATGGTATCCTCATCACAAACATCTAATAAAGACACTTGGTGGATTGATAGTGGGGCAAGCTCTCACATGACTCACCAAAAAGACTATTTTTCTAATCTACTTTCTTACAATAGTTCTAAGAGATTTATCTTCACTGCAAGTGATCAAGATTTTGAGATTGTAGGTGTTGGATCCATTCCTTTATGTCTAGGATCATCTAAAAAAGTAGATTTAGACAAGCTTTTCCTGTTCGTTGTCTTCATGTCTTTGGAACTCGAAGCTTTATTGTTCGTTGTCTTCATGTCTTCGGACCTCAAAGCTTTTCGGTTCATTGTCTTCATGTCTTCGGACTTTAATCATCGTCTATGACTAGTCCGACAACGACCATCTGTTGTGAGAAATTCTTAAACTGGTTAATATGATTTTGAAGAGAATCATTGTTCGACAAGAGGGTGATCTACATGGCCAATGATGGTGAGTGTGAAATCAAAGGAATTGGAAGAATTCCAAGTTTTGCTCTCTACAAATAGGAATGTTCATTTTAATTATATTTTGTTCATACCTTCCATTACTAAGAACTTTCTTAGTGTTAAACAAGGGTCTTAAGGTTGAGTTTGATGGTGATACATGCTTGATCAAGAAAAAGAATATTGTGATTGCAAGAGGTAAAACACAAGGTAAATTATTCAAACTTCATGCTTGTGTTATTGCAAAAGAGCAAATGTCAATTCAAGAGGTTTGGCACAAAAGGATGGGGCATCTGAACTTCAAGTCATTGGAGGTAATGGCAAGAAAGCAAGTTGTGATTGGTCTTCCAAAGTCCTTAACTAGCATCAATCATGTTTGTGAGCAATGTGCTTGAGCAAAGTCACATAGGTTACCTCATAATAGATCTACATCTAGATCTACTATAGCTACTCAAAAATTCTTCTTGAGAGAAGATTGATTAGTATTATTTATACAACTATTGATCAGTCTATTATAGCTGATTACAAAATATCTACTTGTAAAATATCTGTTTGCCAAATATCTATTTAGCATTTATTACAATCGTCTTAGAGCAATAGATGTATGTAGGTGAACTCCCATAAAGACCTTTGATAGTTTCTTTGGATCGATTTTTCCCTGATGGAAAGAATCGATAAATGTCAATTGACGATGAATTCATCTAAGTCAACTAAGTAAAACATGTCGTCTGATTTGGTTGATGGAGTTAGTGTGAGAAGTCGAAGTTGATGAAGTAAGTCGGGTACTTCAAATACTTCGATGTCGGGTACCTTGATGAAATAAGTTGAATATATATACATTTGAGAAGTCGAAGTCGATGTAGTCTATGACTTCGATGTTGGGTAGGTTGATGTTGTATATATCAGATGAGTACACAGGAGAAGTCGATGACTTCGATGACTTCGAAGTCGATGAAGTTGACTTCAGCTGAATCTTTCAGGATGCTCATTACTCCATGGATTTGGTCCTGAGCATTAAAATCCAACACTCCCCCTTAATGTGGATCCTAAAAAGCTTGGATCTTCAAAATATGTCTTTGTAGGGTCTTTGATCTGCTGTTGTAGTAGCCCTCCCGCCTATCAACAAGGGTTAGTTCACTAGATAGGCACCTAACTATGCATAGATGCTACTTTTAGTTAGTTCCCTACTTTTCAACTAACTCTACCACCACTAACACTACTTCCACTAACTCTACTCCCCTAAACTACCTTCATCATGATTGTAGGTGAAAGGAAAGGGAAGATTAGAAGAGATTGAGAGAAGAGAAGAGAGAAAGAGAGAGATAGAGGGTGAGAGTGGAGGTTAGCTCAAATGCTCCTTATGCTTGCTAATGGAGAAACATTAATCAAGACAACCAATCAACATGAAAATAGAAAGCAATGGAAACACAATCAAAAGCATTAGCAAGTAGTTAATAGCAAATGAGGATGCTTCTTTCCAAAAAGTGGTAGAGTTTCCTCCTTCTCATTAAGCATGGACATAGAGTACAAATGGTGCCCTTGCCCCAAAATCCTATTGGCTAATATTTACATTGATCCTATCCATTCATCTTGGACCCAACTTGATCCAAGGGTCCACAAAAAGTACATAGGAAATCACAAGATTCATGTGAGTCCAAAATTGGTCCCAACTCTAAAAAAGTAAACTCTAAATTTAAAATTGACTTTGGGCCTCAAGTTTTATTTTAATTACAAAGGGGCCCAAGTCTATTATTTTATTTACAACTCAACTTGCGTGCTCATTGGGCCATGGACTTATACGCACAGGATGCCATGCCCTCGCAACACATTTTATTGGCCAATATTATTTATTTACAATTCGTCACAAATACCCCCAACAGTCTTTACGGCTTACATGAAACACAAGGTGAGCTATAGACTTGCTCTAAAGATCCAGTTCGTAAGCTAAAGAACCAATTTTCTTTATAATCCGAAATCGTCCACAATATCTGGTAGACAATATATAATGTTTCCCCGTACGCATAGTCTTAGAATCCTTAGGTATTCTAAAATATACCCAATCATCAACTTTAAAATCTCTGGGAGACCTCTTAAGATCGACATAGTGCTTAGCTCTATCTTGAGCACTCCGAATACAATCACGGGCCAATCAAATTGTGAGGTGAAGATCATGAGGTCCAATCCTGATGAGAGGTGCAAGTCTAGGGCTCCAATCATGACGTAGGAAGGTAATCAATTGGTTCCAATCATTTTAGAGTATTTCCTCATGCAAGAACACGAGCTAGCACTATTTGAGAAGTGCTCTCCTTTGTACATACTATTGGAATGATGATAATCAAGTTTGATGAGTGTTTTTGCTTCCAACACATTGTTTTTTATGTTCTCTCTCTACCCAAGTGTAAGAGCTCTATTTTCTCTCTCTGCCCAACAACCTATTTTGATAATTAGTTTTTCATCAAATATCATGTCATTATGTGAATGATAGCTCTTTGGTGGGAAGATACATGCTTGTGTGCTCTTGCCTTGAAGATTGTCAAGATAGATTGGTAAGTACAATCAAGAGATAGTTTCATGTGCAATCACACACATTTGGTTGTCCTCACACGTGTGAAAAGTGCACAATAAGGTTACTGTGAGTACTATCGTTCTGTAATTGTAACTAGTCTAGTTTCCAAATTTCATTATACTAACCAACACAGTTAAACAAATTTAACTTGAGGTATTGTCTTCAGGCAAATTACCACGTATTGGGCAACAAGAGCCAACCAATGGAATACATCCATGTTGCACAGTGAAAATTTCAAACTTTGCTATAGTATATATTTATTTTTCAATTTATTTGAGCTACATTATGTAGATTTCAACTCTGTGCATTTTGAGTGGGCCAAGTGGTCAAAATCAAAGAAGAAAAATAAAGGTGTATTTACAAATGGTCATTTTGAATTTTGGAACTCTAATGAAAACAAACAAGGGAATTTGCACATTTGCATTTTAGTGAAAAGGGTGTCAGATTGATAACAAGGATCTTGCACCTTCAATAAAAAAAATTAGCATGACAATTTGAAACAAAAATATGACAAGGATTGGTATTTCATGTATTTTGAATCAAATTTACTTTTAAGTACATTCATTTTGTTTGTGCGACCATGCCTAAGCGGAATCTAACTCCATACATGAATTTTTGATACAAGAATTTAATTCTTTAGCATTTTGAAATATCATGTTTGAGGGGAATTCATCAAAATTAAGATTTTCAATAGGTAAAGTCTCTATAGCAGCTAACATGATTATTTAACTTTGAAAGTTACCATGTACTTCGCAAATTGAGAGAGATACTAATCCTCTTGACAACTTTTCAGGAGTATCTATTTTGTGATGGAGATGTCTAACTAAGTTTGTAAAGGCATCTTCAAAAGAGGCATCATCAATCTTACAAGCACATTTTCATGGAAGTACCAATCACATTTGCAACCTTAGTGATTTTGGAAGGGGTTAAAAGATTTATGACAGGCAACAATCAGCAAGTGTTGTAAACTCAATAACAATCAATTGAGCACAATATGAAAGCCACAAATGACCTACACAAGTCACTCAGTAGATGTCTCCACTTTTCTTCTCTCACAAGAGCAGGAAATTGTGGTAGAAAAAGTGAAAGACGGAACCTCAAAAGTGCTTTGCGTTGCGGGCTTTCGCCCAAGGAGAATAAAATATAAGCTGAAAAAGTCCAGTTTAAACCAATAAGCTTCTAATGATGGACTCATAAAAATCTAAGTATGTCACTTGGAAAGAGAATGCTTCATAACAAGTTGATGATAAGGAAGAATTGACTAAAATCACGATAGCTCATGGGTAAATAGCACCAATTCTTTGTCGTTTGTACACCGCTAATGGCTGCTCATCATCTTGGGTATTGTATGAGGCAAAGTTGCAATGACCTACCAATTGACACAGATATATGAAATCCAGAAATGACGAGTTTACAAGCTCAATTGCAAAAGAATATATAGCACATAATACCCTATCAGTGCTAAGAGAGCTTCACTACTGAAACACAAGTTTCTAGAATACTCCAGCCTCGTTTTCTATAAACTATTCAAGAAAATGAATGCCTTCCTCCAAGGTAAGGTAAATGCTCATTATATAACCATAGGTTCTGAATATCAACAAGCTTTTCTTGCAATAGCCAGCCACAGGCAAATCACACCAGATTTTCACTTTTACAGAACCTTTTCATTATACACATTGCAGTTGAGATCTACGATATATAGCATGTAAACAAACCCTAATAAAGAGATAGGTGAGATCCTTCAGATTTTCCATAATCCATATAAAGTACACATTATTAAAATAAAGAGGTAGGAGAGATCAGAGGTGGGAGAGATCTTTGAGATATACCAACACAAATCAAGAGGTAAGTGAGATCTTTGAGATATACCATTAAGTACACAAACCCAGAATTAAGACTTCTCTGTATTTCGTACTAATATACTCATTTTGATCACTTTTCTAACATGGTATGCACTAGGAGTTGCAGAGTTTTTGAGGCTCAATTTACTGCGTATAGTATTGGTATTCAAGGTGGTTCCTGGAGCTACTGAAGAAGAGGCATATCTGATTTGAAGCGAAAATAAACAGTATCAGCATCCCCAGTGAGTTGATAGGTTGAAATCTTTCACGGAAAAGTAACTGCAACCAGGAATCACAATCGAATTGATATGGTTGCTTATAACGTATGATTATGACCAATTTTCTTATGGAAGATTCTTATCAACAACGTATATTTTAACACAAACCTAGCCTTTATATCCATCGACTCTTGCAACAGCAACGCTAAAAAAGAAGCAAATACTTTACACATCATAGACTCATTAAACCATTTATCTATGGAGACTTCAGATTTACAAAAATATGACGATGACATGTAACCTCCATAGATAGTTTAGATTGTACAAGCATATGACGCTGACATGCAACTTCCAGAATTGAATACGTTATTGCAACCTCAAGACTAATCATCTTTGCAAGCGTAATAATCTTTGCTGGAATAATGACTACTAACAAGTAAAACTTTCTGAAATCAGTACTTCCATAAGTAAGGTATAATTTCGATAATTTGAATCTTTTTAACTCCAGGCCGAAGTGACATAATCGGCTTTCGATTTCCTCATCACTGCGAATGCAAATAAGTCTGCCTTCTAAATGTCAAGCATGACGAGACAAAATGAGTAGAATACAGGGCCATGTCCTGGCTCGGTATCTCTCACTCAAAAACAAAATACATGCTCATATTCATTCGCAATACCACTTGTCAAATGCACAAAAGTTTCGAGAACGTCATGATGGAGGAAGTATAGCTTCAAGAAGAATCATAGAAGTTGAAACAAAGCTTACTGATCAACTTCATTCACAAATACACAGAGTAAATGGAACTAGAATCTCAAAACATTGAAAGTGGACAAAAGATGCTAGCTCCTTTAGCGTCAGAAACATCACGGATACACAATAAGCGAACTCCAGGTCCTATGAGCCTCACCATGTGAACGAGCCTATTACAGCTCAACCTTTGCATAAGCAAAGGCAAAAAACTTACCCGAAGATTCGCAACACTACGAGCTTTCGAATAACAGAAGTTGATTTCTATAGAACATTGCGATCCACTATAGCAAAATCTAAATAAGTTCTGCACATCTGATTAGTGGTAGAAGAAACATGAAAAATTCCATTTCTCGATTGATTCGATAAATGAGAGCCTTCGAACAAAAAGATCATTAGAGATCTAGAAAGCCTGTCCTTCGCAGAACCGCATTCCTGACGCGACTCAGATCTCTGCCTTTTAACGTACGTCCAACTCCTTCAAAAACAGAAAATGTGGTACGTTGAGTTTTCTCATACTCTCTGGCAAGAAGCTCGTGAGGAGGGAGTCTTTCTTCATCCTCATCATCATCTTCTGCAACAGGTTGCCTCATGATGCTGCCGTTACTCTTCTTATCAGCTCCTAATATCTTCGACCAATCAGGAACATCAACTGGCGCCGATTGTTGCCTGATCTGCCGGCCTGCTTCATTGCTCTGAACCGATTGAGAAAGAGGGATCATTCGTAAGGCAGTCGACATGCGCCCGGGCTTAGAATCTTGTCCTAGAGACACTCCAACTCCACGATCCAGTTGCGAAAGCAAAGATAGACCGCGAGCAACGCCCATGTCACCAAAGGAATCATTATCTCGGATCAGCCAGCGTCTATTGCTACCAATGACCTTTGACAAATCCACGCTAAGCTTACCCACATAATCAAGGCCATATCCATCTCGTTTCTTATCATCTTCATCCTCCAGACCTGTTCTCACCTCTTCCCCCCAAACATCTTCCTCTCTCAAGTCATTCATCTCATGGCTTGAGTCCACAGACGGCATCAAAATTCCAACAGATGAAACCGACACTCCCAGAATCTTATCCCTCCGATTCGCTGCACCAGATGAAAGCTTGTGATCACGCATCACAGAGCTAAGCCCACTCATGCTGCTGAAACGAGCCATCATTCTACAAAAGATCTATCAAACAATCCTAGAACTTTCACAAAACCTCTCTCGCTCTCTCTGTCTCTATATCCTAATTCCTGATCACTCTTCACAATCAGCGATTCTAGACCTCTGCTCTGCTCCGCTACCTTCCCTATAAATGATCGTCAGCACATGCAATGGAATTGGGCTTTGTCCAATGGCTAGCAGTGTTGGTATGGTGCATAGTGCAGGTGCAGCAGCAGCAGCAGCAGCACTGTGGTCTCTAGTGAAGGTATCATGTCGCTATTGGTCACTCACAGTGCACACGCACACCGAGAGTTGTCTCATTCTACTTGTCTGCAGCCATATCCGAGGACCGATCGTGTATGCCGTGAAAGAAGAAGCAAGCAAGCAAGCAAGCAGGCGATCATTGATGCTACTTAGCTTACTATAATTGTATGTAGCCTCTTTGCTGCTCTTCTCTCTCCATCTCTTCTCCTTTTCCTGCTCTGCCACTGCCTTCCTTCTCCTGCGCCTGTGGCTGCATTATTGTTGATTGTGCAGTAGCCGTAGCATTGCATCAGCTTCAGCAACAGCAGCAGCAGCAGCAGCAGCAGCAACTGTTCCAAATGCTTTTCTGCTTTACTCTTGGGCCCCAGCTCAGCTCAGCTCAGCTCAGCCCAGCCAGCCACACACTCCACTGCTCCTGCTCTTTGCTCTTTTGCTCTCTCTTCTTTCTCACCCTCTCCTATATTTTTTCTCTAGCATAGCCTGATTTCTGGAATTCGGTTTTACTTTCCTTTTGTTTTCTGGGCATTGCCAATTTTTTCCATCCTTTTTTTGGGATCGGTTTTGTTTCCCATTTCTCGGCGTAGCATAGCCTGATTTTTTGGATTTGGTTTTAGTTTCGCTTCGTTTTCTTCCCATTTCTCGGCATTGCCAATTTTTCCCGTCCATTTCTTGGCATCGGCAATTTTTTCCATCCTTGTTTTTGGGTTTGGTTTTGTTTCCCATTTCTTGGCATCGCCAACTTTTCCCATCCTTGTTTTTGGGATCGGTTTCGTTCCCCATTTCTCGGCCCTTTTTTGATGGATCGGTTTTGTTTCCCATTTCTTGGCATCGCCAACTTTTCCCATCCTTGGTTTTGGGATCGGTTTAGTTCCCCATCTAGCCAGTGCCAAAAATTTCCACCCTTTTTTGGATTGGCTTCGTTTCCCATTTCTCGACATGGTCGATCTTTTCTCCTCCTTTTCTTGTGTTGTTTTCCTCTCATTTCTCGGCATGGCCAACATTTCCCTTTCCGACCTTTTGACTTGTAAGTTATGTAGTACAATTTAAAGGACCATGATGGCATCTTACCTCATATGTTTTGAAGTGACCCAAAGGGGTTGGCTCAGATTGTTAGCTTGGCATCCAAAGCTTCTTTGGTCCCAGGTTCGAGCCCCCTTGGAAACCAGGAAGCATATGTTTGAAGTGGATCGTGCAAAAAACTTTATTTCTCTAAAAATTGTGATTCTAGCTTTGTTTGTGAGTTGTTTTATGTAAAAGGACCATATAATGAAATGTAAAATAGATTCACATTTTGTGTAAGCGACATGAGACAGTATAAAATCTTGAGGTCCATAAAACCTTTTAAAAGCAAAATATAGCGAATAAAATGTCCATAGAAAATTTGGGACATCACATTACACCTCGCAAAAGGTCAAAATCTATGGGTCGTAAGAATATTTCAACCGTAATGGAAAATGCCAAGACAATCTTTTATGTTTGGGAAAAGTATTTTTAGTGACCTTTACACCATATTCAATAATCATCCAATTATGCTTGGGAAAAGTCCTTTTAGTGACCTTTACACCCGATTCAATGATCTTCCAATTATGCTTGGGAAAAGTCCTTTTAGTGACCTTTACACCCGATTCAATGACCGTCCAATTATGGCGAGGATAAATGACCGTTTTAATGATCTTTGCACTTGGTAAGAAGACCATAAAATTATAGCTCAACCCCAATATTTTTCAATCAAAACTTGATATGACAACCTAAACCCTTACTAGTTTAAAACATTTAGCTTTCTATTACGTGCAAAATTGACCCTTACTAGTTTAAAATATTTAGCTTTCTACTACTTGCAAAATTAGTCATTCAAATTTGAGTTTGGAGCTAAGACATGCCAACTCCGATCGATCGAGACTCTATAGGACGCAAAATTTTTGTGTAGCTCTAACTTTATCAATGTTAATGTGTTCATCATGTCCCCACGCAAACTTTGGGCACAAGTTCCACGACTTTGCAACTCCAATGTCGCCGATGTAAAGTTTTTTATATAATGCAAGGACACTCAAAGGTGGACAAGGTTTTCCGATGTAAAGTTTTTTATAAAATGCAAAGACAAAAAGGTAATGAGATTGTAAAAGTTTAGATAAGGTGAAATATCACTAGAATCTTTGTCGCACCTGCGTAAGCTCAAGACTCATTCAAATTGTTAGAAAATGAAAGAAACAAAGATTGCAAATTAGAACAATTTATAAATATAAAATAAACTAATTTTGTATTCAAACTCACCTTGGAGCAATACATCGGCTTTTAGCAAATCATCATAATATAGCTATTGCTACCTTGACAAATCTAAAAAACAATTTGTTTTTGGAAAGGATGACAAATATTTTTACTTATTTTTATCCAAACAAATTGTATGATGCATTATTAAGTCCATGGAAAGACCATTCCCTTATGTAAAGGATGTCCAAAAATTGTACTTACTTTTACGCAAAGAGATTGTAAGATGGTACACCAAAAACTTTAGGCTTATCCTATGAGATTATAGGATGGGATCTAAATAAATCTATTTATCACATGAATTTTATGTATTGGGTAGTCTTTTTTCTTGGTAAAATGGCCAAAAAATTATGGCAATGTCGTTAGGCCGAGCCATAATTAAACATCCATTGAACCATGTGCAAAGGGCGCTAGAGAGATCTTTTCCAGGGATAACGGATGGCTTCTCAAATTTCTTGAACGACCCTTCCCAATGTTCATCTAAAAATTTCTCTATGGACTTTACATTTCATAATATGCCAAAAAGTAGGTCAAGTCACTTTCAGATTTCATAGTATGCAAAAGGAAGTATGCAAAAGGAAGTCACCTGAGGTCACTTTCAAAATTCATTCAATGTTTTATGGGCAATTTGGGCAGCTTTGTAGTCACTAAGGAGGGAGAACTCATAATATGTGATTAAGAGCAACCTTTGCAAGACTTGATTATCGTCAAGAATGTGAAGGAATCTTCCAAGCAAATCCTTTACTAGAACTAAAAATTCTCAATGGGCTTGTAGATTTATGACTATGAACTTTCTATGGCTTGCCCGATAGGTAATTTAATGGAGTAGATTTTCTTAGAATGGACTTGTTTTACAAGTTAGTTTAAAACTTTTGAGCTAGCGTAAAGTCATGGGGGCAAACGTTTATGCATTTAAGGGTAGGAGACCTCAAATCCATGAAGTTCCCATCCCTTCAATGCACATAAACACTTGCATTAGATGATTGGTGTTATAATGACATGGGGAAAGGCCATTTGAGAAATTGTGTTGATGGGCAAGCATAATGGTCCTTGACTTTCAAGCATGGGGTCATGGATTTGATACCCCATCCCCTCCATTGACCTAAACCAAAAGCCATTTGAGAAATTGATGAGGCGATTTGAGACTTAGCTTTTAATATCACTTGAAGCACCAACAAGTATATTGGGAAGTTCCAAGCTCGAGAGCTTTCAAGTTCTAAGAGTCTGGGCTCGAGCCCCAAGCCCAAAGGCTTTCCATGTTTTAAGGACTCAGATGAGAGTTCAGGTCTTGGGTTCTTAAAACATGGATAGTCCCATGGCCAAGACTTTTCATAACGTAAGGTTCATCAAACATCTATTTTTATTGGTGATATTTTGACTTTACATGTTCATCATAAGCAGGCTCAATTTGGTGGTCACTAGAGCATACATCTATTTTGCCATCAAAGCCATTTCCAGTTAAAATGATATCATCTACATATAAAACAAGTACAATGATCTTGCTATCACTAAATCTTATCTACAATGAAGGATCATAATATCTTGACACGAAATTGGTAGAGTTTAGAAAAGTGTTGAGCCTAGAGTACCAAGCTTTAGGTGCTTGCTTGAGTCCGTAAAGACTCCTTTGAAAAAGCAAACTTTGTCTTCAAATCCTTTCTTGATGAATCCCTTGGGTTGCCTCATGTAGATCTCTTCCTCCAGGTAGTTATTTAGGAAAGTATTAGTCACATCGAGTTGATAGAGCTTCCAATTGAGGGTAATAGCAAGAAAGATGATCAATCTATTTGCATCCAAAATCTCATCAAGATTATGTGTATTGAAATTATGAGGATTCAATGAATAATGGAACCTAAACACAAGTACAACAGCTCCCACACATGTGAAAAGTACACATGCATCCCACTATCTAATATAGATCTAAAAAATTGAAGCAATCACTTAGTATAGGCTTACCCTCTAAAAACTAGATTTTAGCTACAAACTTGCTAAATTTTGATTGAGTTTTGATCATCAATGAAACTCTTGTACTTGGCTCTGATACCATATTATAATAGTGCTTAGGACTCTAAATGGATCTACAAAAGATCCTCGAGTGATTGGATACTTGTTTAATCAATTTATCTTCAAAGTGAAGACAAACCAAGATGGATCTATCAACAAGTACAAGGCAAGGTTAGTGGCAAAATAGTATATTATGATGGTAGTTAGATCAACACCATCTTTCGTGATTTTTGGAGGTAGTTCCTAGAATTTAGGAAACTTGGCCAAACTTGCTATCTAACTCCTATAATTAGGATCTAACTAACCTACACCTATGATTCACATGTGGGAACATGCACATGTGGATTACAATATGCATAATGAACTATATGATTATCAAGCTAATATTTGCCAATTTTTACATGTATGAACAACATGTAACAAATTTTTGGCCTTACACTGAGTAGACAAGTTCATAACATATGTGTGATTCAAATGCTCAGGCCTATCATGTGAAAGTAACTCTTTATTAAATTGAACAGATGTAGCAACAAAGATAACAATGACTCAATCTATAAAACTTTCCATGTCTTTTTCGAGTGCAAGGATCTTATTTGTCCTATTGCCAATTTTTCATTGATCAGTTCTAAATTCTACTCATGTCCTAAATTTGTAATTTTGTTGACAGAAAGCAAATTCGTAAAATGATTTGGAACATAAAGGACTTTGGAGAGTCGCTTTGACTGATCATTCTGGAAGTGTAATCTTACAATCTTTACCTTCAATACCATGTGTGCTGTCATTGTAGAGGTGAACAAACTTTTAAGCTTTCTGATGACTGATCACGAATGCATCTTCATCCACTTCTTGACTGGAAACATGCAATGTCTTAACAATTACATTGACTGATTGATTCGTTTGCTTTTTTCTATTGTGATTAGCCTTTAGTACTCTGCAATCTTGAATCTCGTGGTTGGTGTGCTTGTAGTACTTGTAGGACATGTTCTTTGGCAGTGGATTTTATGACTGATCTTGGGCTGACTTCTGATTCAACTAGTTCAGGCCTTTATTCTTATGCTTTCTTAAGCCTTCGTTTGCATATAGAACAAGTATGAGTTTGACAACATTCAAATTACTCTTGAAAGAGTCAGATTTGAGTGTGTTGTAATGATCATCACCCAATTTTTGTATGTATCAATAGGAAAGCTTCATGGTAATGTCATGATTGCATCTTGATCATCGATGAATGATCTGATAGCTGCCAGCTACTATAATAGATCCTTGAACTGGTTTATGTGATTCTATAATGAATCATAATTGGACATTTTGAGTGAGACGAACTTTTGTCTAAAATGTAACTTAGGATCTACGTCCCTTACAATGTGTTGAAAATGTCCGAAACTTCTTTTGAATTATGAGCTTTAGATATATGGCAAATCTGAGTACCTGAAATATTGAGATTGATCAGTGTGAAAGCTTTACGATCCTTTAGCTTCAATCTAGAGATTACTACATTGTTTGCATCAGGCCTTGCCTCAACACCTGTGACAACATCATACAATTCCTTGGCCATTAATACTATTTTCAACTAAAGTGATAGTTGGAACTATTCTTGATTTTTTCACAGTCAAATTTCAACCATTTGATGGATCATTAATTGCGTTTTAGAAATAGGATCAAGATAGCCTAGAGGAGTGGAGGCTTGCTTGAAAAATTTCAAAAAAGGTTGAGAAATATATATGAAAGCTAGGTGGTTTGGAGCTAGAGTGTACAACTATAAAATAGAAGATCTTTCACTATAGAAGTCAAAATTGGTATTGTGAAATCACACAATAAAGTGTTGGAGAAAGACAAAGATATTGTCAAAAGACCGAATAATGTCACAGACCAAGGATAGAGCGGAATCCACTTTTATTTGAAATCATCATAGCAAAAACATATCTTTGAATTTTTTGGAAATGGAGAGAGAGAGAGAGAGAGAGAGAGAGAGAGAGAGAGAGAGAGAGAGAGAGAGAGAGAGAGAGAGAGAGAGAGAGAGAGAGAGAGAGAGAGAGAGAGAGAGAGAGAGAGAGAGAGAGAGAGAGAGAGAGAGAGAGAGAGAGAGAGAGAGAGAGAGCTTGCAAGTAGTAGGTCGTGTACATCCATTTGGAGTGTGAGCTTAGCAATTGAATGTGTCAAACTACTCTAAGAAATGGTTTCAGTTTACTACAGCCGTCCTACAATAGATAGTAGTTGTTGTAAATAGTAATTCTATGTACACAGTTGATAATCTGTCAACATCATCCTTCTGATCACGACGTGGGTAGTGTCGAAAAAACATATGAGTTGATATTTGCCTTTGGGTCAAAATTGTTGCTGGGGTCGAAATATGTACAAGGTTGAATTCGGTTAAGAGTCGAAATATATTAGAACAATTCGATCCATCGACTCAAGTCAAAGATCGAAATAGATTTCAATTCCAAAATGGATTTCGATCTTCCAAGTATAACTTTGATTTTTAAAGATTTTTTTGCTAAGTATATAGATATTTCAGGATGCTCAGTATTGGACTCGAGACTTAAAATCCAACACTCATTAATATTCATCATGATTGTGTAATCATGAATTGAAATTGTCACCAAACTCAAAAATAAAAAAATTGATTAGCAGTTATTTTTTTTAAGATTATATTTCAAATGAATTCATAATTGTGAAATGATTAAACAAAATAGTGATTGCGTCAATAATTGCAAAATTCTAATCTCGATTATCAATTTGTATTTTCATAACATGAATTGGGTCTAGATTTTCATAAAAGCTTCAGTTTGTGAAACTTGTGATATCAAAGCTCGTGACTTTTTTATTTGGATTTACTGGTTTGAAATCTTGAAAACTAATGTTTGAGACATTCATTTTTCAGACGCATGAACATAAAAATGAATAATGGGTTTGGTTTGGAGAATACTCATATAAGATAGTGAGTGTTCTTATGTACAAATGTGTAAGCTTGGATTTAGGTACATATATATTTGTTTCACATCACCATAAATAATGAACTCGTACATTCATACTATCTAGACAAATTATTAAAGAGTTATCTACTAGCAATTTGATTTTTGGTCTTTCCTTGCTTTGCAATGAGGTCATAGAATCATGTATTGAATTGACTCGTGAGGTGGGGCATAGGGATAAAGTAGCATGTCAACATGTTCGAGTGGGCTATTATTGTCTTCTAATTTACAACCATTTGTTTGGTTGAATTTAAAAAATGTGCCTTGGTGCCGTAGTCATACTACAATTTTTTTTAAGACTATTTTGTACTCTTCTTGAGTTCCCTTGTATTTTCAGATCTTAATGAAAAAAGTGCAAGTAGAAAACCTTTCTACTAGTTGCATCCACATGGTGGCTAGGTGGGCTTTACACAAGCAAAGTATGGGTAATTATGGGCATTTAATGCCACATTCCATATAAAGTATTTATAAGTTTAGATACTTATTGATGAATATACAATTATTGGACTATCTTAACCTATTCTTATAACACCATACAAGAGAAACATATCCTTGTTATGAATCATAGTATGTTCACAAATTCACAATAAAGGTTCCAAAGATATTTCATCAAACTTTTCAAGGAGGACAAGTACTCTATGATATCCAAGGTAGGGCCATTGAATTTTAACAAAGCACTTCTTTTATTGTGAGCTAATAGCATGTATTGACAAGCATATATTAGTTCTTTGTTCATTCTTTGTTTTGTTATATTTAAACTTAAGCTAAAGATTAGTATAGAAAGTCACATGTCCACAATATACCACTCAACATTTTGTGATTTGACTCAAAATGTCCACAATATACTAATGCATGTTTTGCAATTTACTCTAAATACCTAATAGATGACCTCACATCATTCATGCCCAATAGAACAATCCCCAAAACCAAGTAGTCACTTAGTAACATTCATGTCCAACAAGACAATCCTCAACCTATAAATCACTTAAAGTTTGCAATGTTTTTGTCTAGCAAAAACTTACAAGTTGAAGATAAGCATACTATACTTTGTGTGTAAGAGTTTGGAAGTCATCTTTCAAATCTTCACAAGTCTACAATTGTACACTAACATGACTTCTATGACTCTTAAAGTTTCTTAAGTATTGAAAAAATTATGGTTGACTTAGTAAATAGATTCATTATAGAGTATGGTGCTAAAAAATACTTACACCAAATCTTTTCATCAGCTTGAGTAAGAGTAAGTGACATTTTTTTATCAATGTCTACACACACAAATTCTAAGTCGTGTTTCTACATCTCACCCTAACAAGCTCACCATTAATTCACAAACAACTTATACTACTATTAAAAGTCCTAGTAAGGCTAGTCTTTCACATGTACCTAGTGAGTTTTACTAGTGTCTTTTAAACATTTTGCTCCTTGAAATTTTACTTGGTCTACATACAAATTATGAATTTATTTCACATGTTCATTTTCTAGCTTTTGTAGGAGGATAAATTTTTAATGACCTTTATTGGTGGTAGGGTCAGTTTGAGAAGTACTTGCGAGTTTGTTAGTGTGAAACTTGACCCAAAAAAAAACTCAATGGCTAGTTAAAGTCTCTAAAAAGACAATTTTCTTATATAAAAATCATATTTAACTATCCAAAATAATCATAATATGCACTACTAGAAATTTTAAGGCATTATTTATCTAATAAGAAATAGATTTATGTTTGTAAGAGAGCCAACAATTTTTTGATGGGCATGACTTTCTAATTGTGCACTTTTATGGTTCAATTGGGGAAATTTGTGGAAGTTTTTCATTGGACATGTTCTTTTTATTATGTTGTTATGGTACCAATGGTAGATGCTTCAGCTACCATCTCTATGTACATCATACATCACATAGTCTGAGCAAAAGCCTTGGTGGGCACAATTCCACTCTTATCAAGCTCAACTACTACATGTATGAAATGGATTCTTATTGTAGTGAAGTTCAAAGTGTATATAATAGCTTCAAAGTGGGTGTCCAATAATTGGTGAGGACCGGAGTTCCTTTACTCTTCTTAAGGTCATGGGTTCAACTTCAATCCACCTTGCAAATGAGGACATGCAACTAGAAAGAAAACTACAAAGTTACACATCAAATGCATTGATCTTTTTCAAAGACAAACAATGAGGTTCCAAGCAAGTGAAATAGTTTGTTGAAAATGCATGATACCAAAGAAGCTACTAATCTTTATATTTCAAAAAATTAGCATGAGCTTTTGTTATGTACAAATGTATGGTAAAGTTGTCCTTTTCAAAAACAAATACAAAAGTTTCAAATAAGTAAAATACAAGATACGAAAAAAAACTAGTAATTCTTTTGGACCACCACAATAAAAAATTTCTTCAAAAATTACACAAATAACTAGTATTTCTTTTGGACCACAACAATAATTTTTTTCCCTTAAAAAACTGCAATTACCATTGATTACGAGTACATAAAGCCAAGATGCTCATAGAGAAATAAACATGTCAGCCTCAAAAAACAAGAACAAGGGGGAGATGGTAAAATCACTATATCCAAATCTCCTATTGTTTATATCTAGCCAAATCCCTAAGAACAAGGATTTTCACGTTATAGGTTTGATTTGGCAAAGATGAGATGATCTAACTTTCCATATAGAAAGAGGGTCATTATGGAGTTGAACCATGTGAAAGTGAAATATGTTATTTTAAATTGGCAAAAAAAATAGAAGAGTAAAAGCTTTTTCTAAAAGGATCACAAGCCTTGAAGATCCATTTAGAGCTAAACAAATTATTTGGTATTGCATTCGATCTTGTTATTACAAGACTTAGTTTAATCATGGAATCTTCATCTTTGAATTGTATTGAAAAATTAGATGGAGACAGTTATCATTTGTAAAAATATATAGTTTATTTTATGAAAATACTATAGTTAGTAGATTTGGATGTCCAGTGAAAATTGTGAGTGATTACGACACTTCTTTTGTCAATGAAACAATCAAGGTTCTATTGGAGGACTTCTTTGTTATACATTAGTTAAGTACACCTTATTACCCAAGGGAAAATGGACAAGCCGAATCTTCCAAAACAATTCTATGTAGTAATCTTACTAAAACAGTGGAGGGTAGTAGATTAGATTGGAGACATAATCTATATACTACAAATTGGAATCAAAATGATGTTGACTACACCTCTTTGACCTCAGATTTCTACTTGAGAGAGTAATTCTACACTGAGTTTTTTTGGAGAGATTTGGAGATTCTACACTTAGAGATTTTGGTGTATGCTCTCTCTACTTGAGGAGCCATACTTGTATTCTCTCTCTACCCAAGAGCAAGCCTTTTCTATACTTTGTTTTTTTCCATCATGAGTTGCCTTTACATGTGAATGTACTTTGGTGAATGATTTATGCATGTTCTATGTCTTGCCTTAGAATTTTCAAGATAGATTGTAGAATTAATCAAGTGCAAGATCTTTGTACAATCACACACACCTTAAAAGATTTGAGGACCTTGAATAGATCTATGACAATCTACATGCATGAGAGGTTGCACATTATCATATTACTCTTGATGAACTTGGATCTTGATGAGCTATCAAACATACATTAGAGGAGTTTCAAACTAGAACAAGACCGTATAAGAAATGCCATGAAGTATGAGAAAAACAGTCTAATAAAAAAATACAATATTGTTTATCTGCTTGCCCACACCACCCCCAAAGCATACACCACTCCCAATGGTATAACCTATGGTTAAGCAAACCAACTATAGTCATGGTTACATTCTATCTAGCCATAGTTTAACTTTCTCTCTCTGGAATTTTGAAATCAATATGAGCGCCATATCCACACTGAAAACAAAATATGAGTGTCATTTGGACATTGAAAACAAGATATGAGTGTTATCTTGACATTGAAATCAAAATCTGAGCACCATCTTCACATTGGAATCAAAATACGAGTGCCATCTCCATATTTGAATATGGAGAGAATCATCATTACAGAAACAAACATCAAAATTGGTTTTTTTGCATCATATAAGTATACATTTGCATTCAAAATATTTTTTTAGTATTTCTATTCTGATTACTTTGAAGCTTGTGATTGGTTTTGTACTTTTAAAAATGACAACTTTGTATCATCTTCATTTGGATATTCCCTCTGACTTGGCACCTTTGTAGAAAAGAGGAGTCGAAGGATCAACATAATTTGCTAAAGAACTTTTACGTTATCGGACTGAAGAAAAAAAAAATCTGGATTTGTGTACAGATGGGTCTTTGTACCCTAAAGATCCTAATACCCAAATCTTCTCATCAATAACTCAGTTAGTCATTTGGATATACTATGGGCATAATAATGGTTTCTTGGGATGTTGTGAAAGATTACAAAACTATGGAAATAAATTTTAATACAAAAGATTCAAAACCTAGAGAGTCAAGTCAGATGTATATCCTCTTACTATCATGAGAGAGAGAGTGCAATACAAAAATTGCTGCAAGAAAATGCAAACCTTCGAACAAATCATGAGTCATTACAAAAAGCTATCTCAGATCTCAGAGTGGAATCTGAACAAATGCAAACAATATTGCATTCTATTCTTTCGGAGAATATAAAAATATGAAAGATGGGAACTACTGACAAAGAATTCTAAGAACAATAAACGAAAGCAAAAAGCTAGCAAGGATATTCAGAATCTCTCAAGAGGAGGTTATTGGAATAGAAGGATCCGTGCATTCAAGTTAGTATTTTGAGTGGGTTTGTTTTTATTGTATTAAACTATTTTCTAATTTGTTTTCTTTCTTTGCAGGTCTACATTGGTGCCAAACCAAAATATAAGAGATAATGGATCAATTGGCAAGGCATTGGGTAGTATTTTGACAGGTAAATCAATTGAATCTATGTTATTGAATAATAAAAGTTCTCGTAAAGTCTAAAATTGTAGAGGGATTGATGATTTGAAGAATGTTGTCTGAAGCCCTCTCGACATGTAGCAAAGTTCTTGAAAACAAGTGTATTCTACATAACAAAATTGGAGTTAATAGTTTATAAAATTTAATAGAACACATACAAAATCGATATTATCATTTGATAAACTTAGATTTAAAGTGCTAAACTTATGCATTCTTCATCATTTGCTACAACCAGATTTGGATGATCTATAGTGTGACCCCCTATTGAAGAAAATTCATTTGAAAATTTTATTACCGATGGACGAGGGAATCCCAGCTGGGCCGGAAAGGAAATAAATTTCTCTTCAAATGGAAAACTTTGTCCATGATCACAAACATTTGTCAAAGCCATCAACAAACATTCCTTACTAGTCAAAAGGCCTTCTTCATCATCATAGTCAATGCAAGACACCAAATCTTGGATTTCAAAATCAACAATATCAAAGAACTCAGAAATGGTGTCCTGACAATAGACAAAGAACCTCATCCTCTCGATACAAAAAAAAAACACATAGATACATTGTGGTAATATATACATCTTCATTTATATAATATTTAGACAAATCAAAAAAGCATTTGGACTATACATCAGCAATTGTTTCCTCAATACTGGCATTGGAGCCAATAGAGGCATCTCTCAACTTATCAGTATCTACACTCATATAGTCGGTGTCTTTATCAGGAGTATCCACCAAGAAATGACTAATATCCTTTATGGAATGTTTAAGAGTGAAGGATGAAGAGATCTAAGTTCAAGCATCGATGTATCTGACTCTTTTGAAATTTGTACTAACAAAAAAAACACAAATCCGATTTGATACTCGAGATAACGAGATTTCTTTTTACATATACTACATTGAGTGGAATTCTTAAATTGGTCAAAAAGTCTAGTGTACATCATGTTCTAGCTGCTTCTTATACTATGAAAAATAATGTACAACGTTATTGAAATGCATAAACGACAAATTACCCTGAGAGATTAGAGGGATACTGATTATATCCCTGAATCTGACATACTGGTCATAAAAAACATTTGGACTTTGCTGTGTTGTATTGAACACATGCAAAAAAAGGAGGAAGAGAGATTTGAAGTACTCTGAGTACTCAGTTATACCATATGTGAGAAATGTGGACAATAAGAACTCATGACTAGAATCAGACAAGGAAGCCATCACGTGGTTTCGGTTTTGTGCGAGAGGACACTATACATAAAAAAAAAAGTACACTATGCGCGCACAGGACCGATATGTACGGACTCTAGAGGTTGATATCGCTATTGTGCGCATGTAGTGTTCAGGGTTGCAGATAGGACACAATAGGTGCGCACAGAAACGATATTAGCAAAAAACAAAAAAGAAAGATGAAAATAAAATTCTTCAAGGATCGTGCCCTTTATAGTTTTTTTACACATGCAAGTTAACAGTCAACGGTCAACCAACCATGTGTCCACCCCTGATTGGCTCACGAACGACCACCCGTGTGAAGCCGTACACCTACTAGGTGTCAAAAACTGATTCGTTTGTATGTGACACATGTCAAGATCCCATTAGTCCACAAAAATCCACATGTGCAAATGACACATGTCATTTGTTGATTGCTTAGTATGTAACCTCGCATGTGAGAACACATGTGTGAAATCTGAGGGCACAAGGTCACGAAGGATGAGGCCATTTTCACTTTTTTTTCTTGGTATTTTTGGTCACATATCACTTCTTCGCACATCCCATAGCTCCCTGATCGCCTCCTCTGTCTGTGCGCGCACAAGAGCGATACTAAGTCTGTACATATCGCTTCTGTGTGCCATTACCTCATTTGCCACTACCTCCTTCTTTCACGCTCACACAAGATGGATACTGCTGCTCCTTCTATACATATTGCACCTCCGTGCCGTACAACCTCGCACAGAACCGATACAAGGTCAAATAGATCAGGAGGAATTTTCTCTCTCTTGTTATTGTGTCCACAAGAGTTCCAACTGTGAATCACCATGGCAGACTAGACGTAACAGGAGCAGGTGTCTCTCTGAGATTAAGAAATATCAGAGATCCACTAAACTCCTAATACCAAGAGCCCCTTCTACAGAACGGTCCGTCAGATCACTAGAGATAATCTGGCTAGTTTTGTTAGGTTCACAACTGTAGCACTACAATGCTTGTAGAAGTCTGTGGAGGAGCCTTTGTTTTAGAGATTAATTTTTGATTTCCATTCATGCTAAGCAAGTCACCATAATGCCCAAGAATTTTCAAATTTTGTATAGAATTAGGAATAGATATTGTAGGCTTCACAAGGGTGATCCCTCTCCTCTCAGGGACAAATCCATTAATAGGACTAACCTTCTCACAAAGAGGCCTTGCAAGCAATCTGCCCCTAAATAGAGTCTAAAAATCTCTGCTCAGGCTCCAAAAAAGGTACGATGCATGGACCTCCAACCTTCCTCTTCTGGAGGTGATGCCATTGTAAATACTACTATCTTAGATATTGTGGTCTACTCAGCCACAAAAATTTTGGACATTCCTCCAGTTAATATCAATAACCCCTCTATTTTGAATACTAGTACTAGCAATCCCACTAGTCCTCTCCCCCCCTACTGTACTTTGATTATGAAGATTATCTAAATTTTGAGAGATATATCGGATGCACTAGATAATATCGGCATGCCAATTCTATTCAAAATAGAAGAAATTGGTATTAGTCTCAACTTTAGGATCCCTGACTATATTCAAATGAAGGACATGAGGGCTTCTATCAGCAATCTAGTGATAGAGGCAGGTCTCCCTCTTCCTGCAATTTGATATTGTGAGGGATTTAATAAAAGAAGTTTGTCTTCTCAGTAATTTTTTTTTGTAGGCCATCAAGGACAACAATGACACATCCTGGCCAAGGCAATAGCTCAAGAGAGGACTCCACCGATTGATATGTCTGATGCTAATGAGGATGTAGTCATCCTGAACAAAGACACAACACTTACAGAAAACAAAACATAGAAATATTATACAATGTATAGAAATTATTGGAATATATTTATAGAGAAATAGACTCCAATTTCTTGTAATAAGAAGTCAATACGGTGACATTTAAAGATAGCATATTCTCATTGTAAATATGTACGAGCCTAGCTTGGGCTTCCTTTTATTAAAATAAAGACTCTATACATGAATTCCAAAATATTTGCATCTCACAAATGATTATTCTGATTGCTCTTTCACAACATCTGTATTGATGCCCACCCAGGGCTTTCTCTTATTGAAGTAAAGTGTCTATACATTGAGTAAACATGATTGCCTTGTTTTCTATTGCTCCTCCACAATAGTGATTGTTGTTGGTAGATTTCGACAGCATGTTATTAGCTCCTGTCTTTTTTGTGGCTGCAATAAGAAGAAAAAATTGTTAGTGCACTTATATTTGTATACAATATCATTTTGAATCTACTCATTTTCATATGCAACAGTTATGTATTAGTTATAGGTCTTTCACTGATAATGAATTTGAAATAATTGGGTAGATTATTATGAAGAAGAACCAATTCTATATAATCGAGGCTCCAGTGCTCTTCCACCTCAACCACAATTAAAAATTCTTCATTGTATGTGATGTTTATCTCTAATTGACCATCCATTTGAAAGTCTTGATCTAGTAATAGCCAAGTATACTATTTTCTTAAATCTCTGATAGCTGAAGGATAGACATAGCATTTGTTTCTCAATATGTTAACGAAAAATCATTCAAGATATTTTTCCTACATTCTATATCTCTATTTGTCGTAATGTCGGCAACCTTATGTTACTGTGCATACTACCATTCCCTAATTGTAACTACCCCAGTTAACAAATGTCTTTAGTCCCAATCAACATAGTTAAACAAATTTAACCTGAGGTATTTGGATGTCGGGCAGATTGGACAGGATAAGCCAACTAATGGGATAAATCCATGTTGCCCAACAACAATTTCAAAGTTTTCTATAATATATTTTTATTTTCCATTTTATTTGAGCTACGTAACACAGATTTGAAATGTGTGCATTTTGATTGGGCTAGGTGGTGGCCGAAACTAGAGAAAAAAATAAAAATATCTTTAGGTCATTTCTTATTTTGGAATTCCTCTAATGATTTTGAATCTAGGCAAGAGCTCTTGTACGTAAAAGGCAATCATCATCCAAAGTCAAGCAAGTTTCATGCATATCCATGAAAAAACTAAGTAAATCTCATTATGAAAGAGCCAAACAAGCACCTATCTCTCAAGTAGAGAGAGAATAGACCAAAAGTTTGCAAGACAAAATCTTGATTAACTCTCAAAATTCTATTAAGTACAATGAAGCTCTTGATGACACTTGGCATGCTTCTACATGATTTCACATTGCTCTGGAAAATGAGCTATTCTAAACCATGAACTGGCTAATGCAAAATAACTTATTACTCACATGTGGGAACATGCTCCACACGTGTGATCTACATATGTACATCAAAATGTCAAATTATAAACCTAAATTTTGCATATTCTTCACACTCCTCATCAAAATTTAGCTTGATTGCTATGCCAGTGGTCTCCAAAACTTTAGTAAAAATAGCTTTTCAAGTAGATCCTTTGGCATGAATTTGATGGGAAAACCAGCCAATAAACCCTTGAAATTGCAACAAGATTACCATATCCAAGACAAGGCTCCCTAGATTGAATAACATTTCTAAGCACCAAGAAGAGCTTTCCACCATTTGAGCACTTTTGCCATTGATTTCTTCCATCCTTGAAGAACACGATTGATTCCAAAGCTCCTCCTCCTTGAAAATAGCTACAACTCCATGAGGAAATCAAGACTCCTCATTGATTCAAAAGGATCACAAAGATCCTTCATCATATTACCAAGATCTTGAGAACTAGACACATCAAGATTGGTAAGACTATGCATGCTAAAATAAGAAAGATTTTGCATCATCTTATGAGGCTAAATACATCATCATGGATATAAGTGTCCTAGGAGGATGATTTACTTATTCTCATAATGTGTTTACAAATTGCCTTACTACATGTAAAAACACCATCTGATGTTTGTGTGAGAACTAATCATTTGGATGTGATGGAAGCAAAGGGAGATCTTGTTTCTCAAGAGGAAAAATTGGATCATTCAAATCTCAACATGGATGTTGGATTTGATGTTAAAGTCAAGAATGTTTTTTCAAGTGTGAATAGGAGTGTTTCTAATGTTGTTGGTGTCAAGAATCTTGCAAGGCTCAAGGAGGAGTCAAGTGAAGAAGAAGGTGTAGAGCATCAACCTCTACAAACAAGCACACCGAGGGGATCACTAAGATCCAAGGAGGAGCCATCAAGGCTTGTTTGCATGAGCATGGATATGCAAAGAGAATGCACTATCTCATGCACTTCTAATACTTTCATGACTTCTTTGATAGATGGATCAAGTTGCTTTCATGATGTGCCTAGATCTCAAAGTACACTTGAGATAATTCCACATGACTATGACACTTTGATGAGATACAAAAATGTGATGATTTGTGAGTCTCCACTTGATATTATGTCATTAGTTTATGTGTGGAATATCTTGAAAAGCCTACCATCTCTAATACCTTTGTTAATGACATTTTCTTTCTTGATGATAAAGCAAGTATTCCAATAAAACTTGACAGGGGTGATTAGATCTAATTTTGGCTTGATTTGGTTAAATTTTTGGTGCTTCATCTTGCTGATCAAAGCAAGGTCCAATTTCCAATTGACTAGATTTTGGTGTGGTGTGATTCTAAAGTTTGTAGCCTAAATGGATTTATTGTGGCAAGAAGGGGAATTTGTCCTTGAAGTGCTACAAGAAGGAAAAGGATGAAAGAAAGCAAGAAGGAAGGCAAGAGAACTTCATCAATCAAGGGGGAGATGGCTTCAAAGAGTAGTCACTCATGGCATGCACTGGAGCATCATCAATTTATATGGAGGAAGATCCTTGGTGGATTGATAGCACTGGGGTGAGCTCACATATCACAAGACAAAGTGAGTATTTCTCTTCATTTTTATCATGTTCAAGTTCTAACAAAGTCTATTCTTGTTGTAAATGGTGCTAAATGTGAGATTTATGGGATAGGAACCATTCCTATTTGGCTTGAATGAAGAAGGAGAACAAAGCTTCAAAATGTCTTGTATGTTCCTTCAATGTCTAGAAATTTGTTGAGCGTTACATCAATTTTCAGTCAATTGACTTACACTCAAATCTCGGCCCCATCTCTCCATGATGATCTTCAAGGGTGATGATTGGAGTATCTTTGTGAGAATCATTGAACTCGGCCTTCTCAAGAATGTATTTTTGATCTTCATGGAATATCACATCTCTACTCTCAATTGTAGTTGAGGTAGAGGGAACATAGATCCTATAAGCTTTCTTGTTGGATGCATATCCAACCATGATCCCTTTAACAAAATTAGGGTCATCTGTTTTCCTTGTTTCCAAGGGCATATTAACAAAGCAAGTACAACCAAAAACTCTAAGGTGATCTACCTTAGATTTTTTCTGAAACAAGACTTCAAAAGGTGTCTTTCCAGCAAGAGCATTGTGAGGTAATCTATTGCACAAATAGTTTGCACAATTTATAGCTTCACCCCAATATTCAATAGGCAAAGAAGCTGCTACTCGAATTGCTTTAGCACATTCACATAAAGATCTGTTTTTCCTCTCAGCTACTCCATTTTGGGATGGAGAGTAGGCACAAGGTTATTCTCTCTTTATTCCTTCACCTTCACAATAATTATGAAACTTGTTGGAGATATATTCACCTCCTCCATCACATCTTAAAGCTTTAACTTTGCAAGAAAACTGTTTTTCTACATAAGCTTTGAAGATAAGGAAGTGATCAAAAACCATAGCCTTTGAAGAAAGTAGATACAACCAAGTGTATCTAGTAAATTCATCAATAAAGGTGACAAAATATGTTGCACCACCAATACTTTTAGAAGAGAAAAAATGTACATCTGAATGTATGAGTTCCAATGGATAAGTAGTCTTTATAAAAGACTTCTGATATGGCTTTCTGTGTGACTTTGCAATGGCACAAGCCTCATAAGGCTTGAAATCTTTAGAAAGAGATTTTGGAAGACCAAAAGCCTTCTCCTTCTTAACCATAGAAGACATAGATGTAAAGTTAGGATGTCCCAACTTTCTATGCCACAGCTCCTCCTTAGATAACAAAGCAACTTCACAAAGGTTTGCATTCTCATAAGAATTCAACTTAAAAATTCCACCACATCTAGATCCATCAGCAAGGATCTCATCTTTTCTCTTGATAAAACAAGTATTGGAGTTGAACTTTACATCACGACCATTATCAAGCAACTTTCCCACACTAATTAAGTTCTTTGTAAGTTTTGGAATGAAAAGAACATTAGAAAGTGCAAGAACTTTTGAAGAAGCAAGTTTCAATGGAATGTTGCCGATTCCTTCTATTGGACACTCATGATCATTAGTTGTGTAAATAGATCTCTTGAGTCCTTTGAAAGATAAGATTGAGTCAAATGAATCCTTTGAACAACACATATGTGAAGAGGCTCCACTGTCTATGTACCAAGCTCCATCTTTCTTGAGAGGTAATGAAGAAAAATTGGACACCATAAGTGATCCTTCTTCATCACTTGCAATAGAATCTTCTTCAATCTCTTTGGAGAGATTAGCTTGTTTGAGTTGGTTTTCCTTCTTAAAGCAATTAGAGGCATAGTGCCCCTTTTTGCCACAGAAGAAGCAGTTCACTTTCTTCTTCTTGGTTTTTGAGTTAGAGGGATGAGATGTTTCATCCTCTTAACCATCTTGATCTCGATCTTTGGCTTTGTCTTTGTTGTATGCTTGAGAGAATTGGTCCTTACTCCTTCCTTTCTACTTCCCTTTGAGAAAGAGGGCTTTGTCACTTCCATCATGTTCAAGTTTGTTCATCCTGGAGAGTTTATAGCTTTGTCTAGATTCTTCAGAAATAAGAATTCCTTGGAGAGTTTCTAGATTAGGTAACTCCTCCTTAATAGCAAAAGACTGAACAAGATTATCATAGTCATCTCTCAAGCCATTCAATATGACTTGAACTAGCTCAACTTGGTTAATGGTAACACCAACACAGGAAAGCTCTCTATGTAAATCCTTAACTCTCTAAACATAGTTAGATGCACTCTCTTCACTTCTTTGGAAACTTTGGAAAATCTGATTCCTAAGAGTGAGTATTCTAGAAGTATTCTTTGCTTCATAGATGGCCTTTAGTGCATCCCAAGCTTCTTTGGCTGTAGTGCAAGATCCTATCTCTCTCAAAATTTCATTAGATACATTCATCTTAATGAAATGTAGAGCCATTCTAGCAACACCAAGCACAGTATCCATAACGTCCTGGAGAATCAAGACAAAATCCATTCTTAACTTCCAAATTGAATAATTTGAAGTGTTTAGTCTTTCACTGGCTTCTAGAAGATATCCTTTCTGAGATGCCATTATAATGAAGACTTCTTAGTTATTGGATTGAGATATGTTTGAGCTTGTTCCTATCAAACTTAGAGTTGCTACTCTCTTCACTATCGATATTTTCAAGGTTGAACTACCTTCCTATGTGAAATAATTACAACTATATTTGAGATGAATCTCAAATATTTATTGAATTTCACACGTGTGGACTGTCCACTACATGTACTTGTGATCTCCTAAGGTGTGTAAATGCACCAAGATCAAGACTAGATTGAGATTCAAGATCAATCTTAGATCCTATGGCAAAAACACACTATTCAATCACTTCCAACTCTCACTCACACGTGTGGGAAGTATTCAAAAAATAATCTAAGTAAGAACAAGCTGCTCTCCTCGGGTAGAGAGAGAGAAAATGCATCATGAGCTCTTGGGTAGAGAGAGAAATCTAGAAATCCAATAACTCACAAAATCCATGAAATCACCAAATCAATTAGATTCAAAATGAGGAGTACAATGATACTAGTAGGTCCACGAGCTACCACTATGCTTAACTATGATTGGACCATATTTTGTCACCTCTTGATCCTATTGGATCATTGATCCATGCACCTCTTAATTCTATTGGACTATATTCAAGCACACCTCAATTTCCTATTGGACCTCACAAGGTTCCACCTCTAAATCCTATTGGACCTCTTGGAAATCATCAAACAAAAACTTTACACTTGTCTACACTCTAATTGGCACCTGTTTAGCCTCTTACGCTATTTTGGCTCAATAGTGGCATTACAAGTGGAAATGCATAATTTGCCATCTATGCCAAATTTATTCCTATCAACATCCTACACCTAGATGCTTGATGTAAAAAACATAAGACCCCTATATCCAACATAGATAATCTTTTTCAATTCTTCACACTCCTCCTAAAAAATTATCTATGAAGATTTGAGCATTGATCTTGATATAACTCCAAGATTAGATCTATGCTTGATGAAAGCACTTTTGCTCAAAGGCTTGGTGAGTAGATCGGCAATACAAGAGGACGAGTGGACATGCTCCAAATAGATTTCTCCTCCAATAAGCTTTTCTCTCACAAAATGGTGTGCCACTTCTATGTGCTTGCTTCTTGCATGAAATATGGGATTATTGGCAAGAGCTTGGGCCGAGATGTTATCACACTTGATCATTGGTAGATCATCCTCCTTGATGCACTTTAGCTCCATTAATAACCTCTTGATCCAAAACACTTCTTTGGTAGTTGTAGTGAGTGCTTTGTACTCGGCCTCACATGAAGAGAGAGATATAGTATCTTGCTTTTTGGAAAGCCAAGATATTAGACTGCCTCCAAGAAAGATAATGTATGCACTAATAGACTTTCGATCCATCTTGTCACTTGCAAAGTCCGAATCCGAGTAGCCAATAATGGATAGATCTTCACTTTTATAGAGTAGACCATAATCACAAGATGAAGATACATATCTTAGAATCCTCTTGGCCATCTTCCAATGATGGATCTTAGGATCTTGCAAAAATTGACTCAATTTGTGCACACAAAAACTTAGATCGGGCCTAGTAATGGTAAGCCAAATCAAGGAGCCTACAAGACTCCTAAAAAGTGTGATGTCCTCAAAGGATCTTTCATCACCTTTATTAGGATCTTTTACAATTTGCTCCATTGGAGTATCTATGCTCTTAGAATTTTCCATATGAAATTTTTTCAACATAGAGTGAGCATATCTAGATTGGCATATAAAGACATGATTTCATAAGAATCAATTTCTAGGCCTATGATGTAATGCATCTCTCCTAGATCTTGCATTTTAAACTCACATCCAAGTGCTAGCTTGGTTTCATCAACTAGCTTGATACAACTTCCAAAAAGAATAATGTCATCAACATAAATTAGAAGAATGAAAATATTGCTATCAACAAACTTTAGATACATGGAAGGATCATAGTCACTAAGAGTAAATCCTAGAAAGAAAAGAATTAAGTCCTGAATACCATGATCTTGGTGCTTGCTTGAGTCAATAAAGACTTTTGAAGAGCAAGCACACTTTGGACTCATCCTTGATGAATCCTTGAGGTTGTTCCATATAGATCTCCTCCTCAAGATAACCATTTAGAAAAGCATTGGATACATCTAATTGGAACACCTTCCACTTGAAAAAACAAGCAAGAGAAATAAGAATTCTTATTGTCACCATCTTTGCAACGGGTGCAAAGGTCTCCTCATAATCAAGACCATGGATTTGAGCAAATCCTTTGGCACATAATCTTGCTTTATGCTTGTTGATGGTGCCATCATGATTGAACTTGATCCGAAATACCCACTTGCAACCAATCACATGCTTGTTGGATGGAGGATCCACAAGCTCCCAAGTATTGTTGGTGATCAACACATCATACTCTTGCTTCATGGCATCATACCACTCCTTGGTATTGAGTGCCTCTTGTACATTCTTTGGCTCTTCATGAGAGACATAATTAGTGGAATCAAGATCCACTTGTTTGCCTTTGTCAAGATATGAGAGCCTCTTAGGCTTGGATCTATCTCTCATGGATCTTCTTGGTGAAAAAATCCGAGGAGAGTCTTCTTCAAATCTCGACCCCATCACATCATGATTTTCTTCAAAATCAATAATTGATGATGCATCCATAGATTTCTTGATCTCGGCCTCTTCAAATGATGAGTGTTGTTCTTCATGAAAGACAACATCTCTACTTTCAATAACTTGAGAAGTAGAGAGTATAAAGACTCTATAGGCCTTCTTGGTGGATGAGTATCCAACCATGATCCCTTTGCATGCACTAGGATCTTCCTTCTTCCTTGTTTCCAAGGGAATATGGACAAAGCATAAGCATCCAAAAACTCTAAGGTGATCAACCTTAGGCTTCTTCAAAAATAAGATTTCATATGGTGACTTTCCTCCAAGAGCTATATGTGGGAGCCTATTGCAAAGATAATTTGCACAATTAATGGCTTCTGCCCAAAAATCTTTGGGCAAAAATGCCTCAATTCTCATAGATTTTGCACATTCACATAGAGATCTATTCTTTCTTTCGGCCACTCCATTTTGAGATGGAGAGTAGGCACAAGCTCACAAAAATCTTGAAATTTATTGGGGATATATTCACCACCTCCATCACTTCTATGAGCTTTAATCTTAAATGAGAATTGCTTCTCTACATAAGCTTTGAAAATAAGGAAATGATCAAACACCATACATTTTGAAGCAAGAAGATATATCCAAGTGAATCTTGTGTAATCATCAATGAAAGTAACAAAACAAGTGGCTCCTCCCTTGCTTGTAGTTGATGAGAAATGCACATCCGAGTGGATTAACTCCAAAGGATGCTTGCTTTTGATAGAAGATCTTGTAAATGGCTTTTTGTGAGATTTAGCAATAGCATAGGCCTCACACGGCTTGATCTTCTTGGAGAGTGACTTTGGCAAGCCAATAGCTTCGGCTTCTTTGATCATAGAGGGCATGGATTTGTAGTTGGGATGTCCCAACCTCCTATGCCATAATTCCTCCATAGAGAGCTTGTTCACAAGAGCAACATTACAAGCATTCACATACTCATTTGGATCTAGTTTATAGATGCCACCAAATCTAGATCCTAATGCAAGTATCTCATCATTCTTCTTGATAGTGCAAGTATCAACATTGAATTTTACATCAAGGCCATTATCAAGCAATTGGCCAACACTAATAAGATTCTTGGTAAGCTTAGGTACATAAAGAACTCTAGAGAGAGAAAGAACTTTAGAGGATGCAAGCTTCAAGGGAATGTTCCCTATGCCTTCAATAGGACATTCAAAATCATTTGCAGTGTATATTGATTTCTTGACTCCATCATAAGGTGCAATAGAAGAGAAAGAGTCCTTGGAGCTACACATATGTGAAGAGGCTCCACTATCAATATACCATAGGCCGTCCTTCTTGAAAGGAGTAGATGAGAAACTAGAGACCATAAGAGATCCCTCTCCATCACTTGCAATAGTGTCTTCCTTCTCATTGGTAATATTGGCTTGCTTGAGTTGATTCTTCTTTTTGAAGCAATTGGTGGCATAATGACCTTTCTTGCCACAATAAAAGCACTTGATCTTCTTCTTCTTGAGCCTGGATGATGAAGCATTAGAGGAATCATATTCCTCCTCATCTTTGTCTGTGGATTTGACTTTGTCCTTGCTTGAGGATTGTTGATGTTGGTTCTTGATCCTCCCTTTGTGCTTATCCTTGGCAAAGAGAGCTTTGCCATCATTATGAGTGAGAGAAAACTTTTCCATCCTCAAGAGGTTGTACTCTTGTCTTGATTCTTCTGAAATTAGCACACTTTGGAGAGCCTCCAAACTTGGTAGCTCCTCCTTAATGGCGTAGGATTGGACAGGGTTATCAAATTCACTTCTCAAGCCATTGAGAATGACTTGAACTAGCTCATTTTGATTGATGAAATCACCAATGCAAGCAAGCTCTCTATGAATATCTTTTACTCTCAAAACATAACTAGATGCACTCTCATCACTCTTTTGGCTACTTTGAAAGATTTGATTCCTAAGAGTGAGAAGCCTAGAGGTATTCTTAGCCTCATAGATAGTCTTGAGACAATCCCAAGCTTCTTTGGCTGTTGTACAAGTACCTATCTCCCTCAATATCTCACTAGAGACATTCATCTTAATGTAGTGGAGAGCCATCCTAGCTCTCTTTTTGTATTTTTGGACCTCTTGAAGAACTTTTGGTTCTTTTTCAAGGCCAACATCTATGTCCATCACGTCTTGAAGGATCAAGATGGACTCCATCCTCATTTTGCAAATTGAATAATTTGAAGTGGTCAATCTTTCACTTGGTTCCAACAAGGATGAACCCATTGAAGACATTTGAAGTGAAGAAAACTCAAATGATGAACAATAAATGTTGTTACACACTTTCAATAGGATCCAATAATTGAGTACTATCTCCTCCTATGAAAGATCTTGCAACTATTTGTGAATTGATTCTCACTAGCTACTCAAATCTCTCTAAAACAAGATCTATTTCACATCAAATGATGGAGTATAGACAAAGTTAGGATCTAAGACTCTTAGCACGTGTGAAATACACTAAGAAATCAAATTTGACTCAAATACAATGATATTGCATGAAACAAAATGGCTAAGATCTCAAAACAGTGCCTAGATCACATATAGATGAGATTGGCAAGCATACAACTGTGATTTTGGATCAACTAAGCAATCTCTTGACCAAACCAAATGTGTCCACCCAGGTCTAGGTGCCCTACCTAACCCTCTTCAAAATTTTGTAACTTTTGATTGGCTCAACCAAATGAAATGAAACTGATTGCAACAGAAACTAGACAAAAATAGCTTCAAAACAAGCTATCAAGCAAGATAAATGGATCAAACATGAGAGAGAACTTCCAAACTGAAATTGGATGTTCCTCACATGTGTCTGAGCACCTGATTCCATATAGTACCAGGTCAGACCCAATCAATGTCCTTTTGATCTCTTTTGATCCAAGATTGAACAAGATAGCTAGGAAAATGGGCCTTGACAACTTCTAGCTCAAGATTGATGAAATTTTTTTCACTTAGATGGATCAAAATGCATGGTAACCTTTGGTAGGCTCTAATACCATGTTGAATTTCACACGTGTGGACTGTCCACTACATGTACTTGTGATCTCCTAAGGTGTGTAGATGCACAAGATCAAGACTAGATTGAGTTTCAAGATCAATCTTAGATCCTATGGCAAAAACACACTACTACATGCATTCAATCACTTCCAACTCTCACTCACACGTGTGGGAAGTATTCAAAAAACAATCTAAGTAAAAACAAGCTGCTCTCCTTGGGTAGAGAGAGAAAATGCATTATGAGCTCTCGGGTAGAGAGAGAAAGCTAGAAATCCAATAACTCACAAAATCCATGAAATCACCAAAACAATTAGATTCAAAATGAGGAGTACAATGATACTAGTAGGTCCACGAGCTACCACTATGCTTAACTATGATTGGACCATATTTTGTCACCTCTTGATCCTATTGGATCATTGATACATGCACCTCTTAATTCTATTGGACTATATTCAAGCACACCTCAATTTCCTATTGGACCTCACAAGGTTCCACCTCTAAATCCTATTGGACCTCTTGGAAATCATCAAACAAAAACTTTACACTTGTCTACACTCTAATTGGCACGTGTTTAGCCTCTTACTCTATTTTGGCTCAATAGTGGCATTACAAGTGGAAATGCATAATTTGCCATCTATGCCAAATTTATTCCTATCAACATCCTACACCTAGATGCTTGATGTAAAAAACATAAGACCCCTATATCTAACATAGATAATCTTTTTCAATTCTTCACAATATTCCACAAGACAAGTTTTCTAGATCCATTAGAGGAGTTCTAAATCCAAAAAAGACCCTTTGTAAAGATTCTTTTTATATTTTTTCTCGAATTTTTCTTACACGTGGACTAATCAAAACACTGAAATTTGAAATCTACGTAACGTCACTTTTTGAGTCCACATTTTGATTCCATACTAAAAATGGCATAACGTTTTAGTGGTAAGTCCAAATTTAGTGAAATTTGGTGCATTGGAAAGCGCTTGACAAAGACTTTCCAATGATATGTAGATGACATACTTCTGAGCTACAATTAAAAAGTTATGGCAAGTCAGAAGTCTTAGTGTTATAATATTTTAATAATAAAAAAGGCATCTTGCACGAATTCTTAAAGGGTCTTTTTGAAACTCTAAATGAGACACAAAAAGTGGTTTGAGACACTTTGGTTGGTTTGAATTCTACTTTTGGCATGTGTGAAATGCTTCAAAAGAAAACACTATTGACACTTAGAAGGCTCAAAGGGTGTTCAAATACTTCAAACTCAGTCTTGATCTATAGTTTCTTGTGTTGGATGCTCAAAACAATGAATTCAGAACAAAGTATAATTGAATCAAATCAAAATGCTGTCACTCAGATTTTGGACCTATCCCTATCCTCTTTAAGAGCTTATAACTCTTGCTAGACACATCAGATTGATTTGATTTCAATTTCTATGGAAAGTACAGATCAAATGCTTTCTATCAAGCTATAACACTGCTATCTTTCCATCAGATACAATAAAACAACTTTTGGTCATTTGATCTCTATTTGTGTATCTTCGTCTCTAATCGCTCAGTTCCTTACATAGTCGTTGAATGATCTATTGTTATTCTATTTATAGAGGTTAAAAGATCATTAACAACTTTAGTCATGATCCATAGATCAGCTATTGTCGCGAAGCATGAAGACATGGAGAGGTACTAGAAATCTCCTTCAGGAGCATGACCAGAAGCGTAAGAGTACAGTGACATTGCAGCCACATGTTGCGCAAGCAAGCTCCTGTGGATGCTTTAGCGATCCTTCTCTTTGTAAGCGGGAGCCCTGAGCCTAGGAGGTTGCATGTAGATCATAGGTAAGGTCCCTGCGGTGCCCTGGTGGTGCCTGATGGTGCATCTCCTTCGTATAGTGATCGCATGCTAGTCTCATGTGGTGCCTTGGCAGTTTTTGATTGTTGAGGTTTTGTGACTATTTCTATAGACTGTTTGAAAAGGCAGTTCATTTCTGTAGAATTCTTAAGAGAGTAATTTTCTTAATTGATGAGGAGGGCAGATGAGTAGGAGTAAGAATAACTCCAACAATGTAAACTTGACGAAATTTCTTTTTTTGCGATTTTATGTCGGAATATATGTCGCAAACGACTATTTTTTTGTTGTTGTGTAAGTTGACTTACATGAAACACAAAATGCAGTTGAATTTTTATGTTTAGTTCTAGATGATAAGCTAAATGCTTGACTCTTTTTACTATATTGCAACGTCCATAGTGCCCTGTTGATAGCTCACAACTACTTCTAGTACACATTACCTTTTTTTTTTTTTTGAAGTTTGTTAACCTTGGATTAGAGACTTTTTACAAAAAGTACATGTAATAAAAAAAAATCAAAGAAGTGCAAGTTTACCAACCTCTTTAAAAAGTAGAAGGGGGGCGATGATAAGATCACCATTTTCCCTACTATTCTTTTCTAAGCAAATTTTTTCATAGGGTGATACTCCTAATGCATTGCCAGTAAACATTAGTCTTCAAATCATCAAAAATAATATCATTCAACAGCACATTACTTTTGAGTCCTTGGATATCCTTAGATACACCCAATTCACAACTTGAATCTTATGAGAAGATATTTTCTGCATATATAATGCTATGTTTGATTTTGGGCACTATAGACATGAAACTTGTTGCATGTCATTCAAAATAACAACCACCTTTTGGATTTTAATTCCCTTACTCTAAAAAAAGATCGATGATCTAGGATACAAACTAAAACTAGTTGTTGGGTAACTTGATAAGCTATCACCCAATTAACATTGTGAGATATTTAAGTCTTGAAAAAATACAACAGCTCATCCTTCAAAGTTTCAAATTCATATTACTCAGTGTATTGAGTAGAGTTATGTAAATACCATTTTCTGAACTTTTTTATGCATCTACCTACACTATTTTCAATGCAAACCATTCTCACTTTTGTACTCAAATCATAAAGTAATTATTGCTTAGCCACAATTGTCAAAATGTAATCCTCCAATTATTTGGAATTATGCAAAAATCAACATTATAGACATTAACGTGTAAAACCTAAAAACGTAGCAGGACTTCAAAGATATGGTTGTCTCCATCTCTAAAGATTTCTCTCCTATTTGAAGCCATTTCTTAATATGTCATATCCCTGGCGTGAAAATCACGTTACGTAAAAAAAGGAAGAGAAACCTTTATCAGAAAAAAAAAATTAAATTCTAAATTCAATAAATAAGCACATCATATAATGACAACAGAGAATTAGGAGAGTCCACAAGAAAAAAAGGACAAAATCTTTATTCACATTTGATCCATTTCCTTCAGAGAGGACTTCAGCTTCTCTGATCGCTCTCTGATGACAGCACTGGTTTTAACATTTCTAATGCTAATTTAGGAGCATCTCCCTCATCCTCATAAGGGCCAATTAAACCCGAGAGAATGAGCCGGGTCTCGAATCCAGGACAGAAGTCATTCAAAACGGCTTTTCAGAGGACACAGTAAGCCTTTGGCGCTGACGGTGACAAGTCCAGCTCACCAATGTGCTTGGAGAGTGCTTTGCATTTAAGAAGCTCTGTCTGTCCATCTGGGCTGTACTTGTTGCTGAAGCAGAAAATAAAGTTGTTGGGCAAGTTCCCAATGTAGTGGGCCATAGACCTGTCCAGAGTTCCTGCTTCAACTTTCTCCCGAGAGCCCTCCCTTCGCATTGCAAATGCATCAAGCTCCACTGCATCCTGCATTTGGTTCAAATTATTGCAAAATGAGTATAATGAAGACAAAAAAACATAACAAACACACGCAAGTTGAATTGTTGGGTCAGACTTGCCTCGGTGCCTTCATCAATGTCTTTGGTTTGCGCAAGGTTAATTCCTTTGCCTTTGTACTTCACGTCAGCAGTTTTCCCTTCGAGTACCTCGAATGGCCTCGTTTGAACTGGTGGTAGTTGAAGCATTTTCAATTGGCAAAGCACCCTTGCCAGTGCTTGCTCGGTGGTGTCCGTGTCATGCCCGATCAGCTTCTCATACGTGTCGTCGGGCTGGGTGTGGTCGAAAGTGGAACTGCCATTCTGCAGATTTACCAATGCTGTCAGCATCTCATCTTCTCGCAAGCCGAGAATATGTTGCAAGTCACGCATGAACACATACTCCTGCCCATCAATGATGATTGGAGCAAGGCCATGGATTCGAAGCACGACGTCATCGGACTCATCTATATCTTCTGGCTCCGCTAATGTGGATGGACCTGTTGCCTCTTGCGCAGCCAAGGTTGCTTCGTGCTCCACAGATAAATCTTCCTCTTCACCCGGGTCGTTCATCTCGTTCACCTGCTCACTAGGATTGTGTTTGGTGCTGGCCACAGTCGCTGGAAACTCATTAAGCAAAAAAATAACAGTAATCTCACCGGATAGAAACTTCTTTCCTACACTTTCAAGATCAAAAGTTTTCAGCTGATCCTTTGTCAGCTCCAAGTAATGATCGTTAACCAAGTGACTAATAAATCTGTTGAGACGAGCGATAAAGGGTCTATCTCCTTTCCATATATAACTAAGCAAGTTATATGGAATCCACATGATAGTGGAATTTGTATGGCATAAGGCTTCAAAGTTTCATCTATATACTCACTCACGTACGTGAATGCATCCATATTAGCCCGTAGAGTGGCAAGCGAGTCTATTCTACTGGTAAACATACAATAAATACAATCTAACAGATCTAAAAACTCTGTGGGGGCTAGCAGATTGGCCAACTCTATTTTAGGGGACGACATTGTTATGCAACTAAGAACACTAATTGACCAGCAAACTAGTAGTCTTATTGAACAAGACAAGCTAAATTACGAGGAAACAAATATCAACAAAGCAAGAAGTGACAACAAAATGAAAACCCCCACTCTTATATAGAGGGACATGTATCCAAAAATAGATATTATTATAAAACCAAATAAAATAATTTCTATTTATAACAACAATCCAATTCGGCAGTAATATTTATCACAAAGGAATATTCGAATTACAATTCAACATATATTGTTTCTATTCCATCTCATCAGTTTCCGTAGTTTCTCTAGCGCTGTTTTCCAAAACATTGGATGTTGGTGTCCTCGACATCCATCTCTTTCCAACTTGGACTCTAGACATCCTCCATTCTTGATGCCTTGTTCTAGCATTAGAGGATTGCCATGTTGTCTTTCTGACTGAATTTGAATTGGAGATCATTGAACACAACTCTTCAGTTCTTGTGTTTTGAAAGTGTCCTCAGCCCAAAACTCCTCTGTAAAACCATTGGAATATCTCAACCAATGCATTGCTAAGACCCTTTCCTCCGCCATGCCATGAATTTTTGAAAAACGCAGCCTTTGCCCTGTAATGACTCTTTTCCATGCCTTGCGTATTCCAAATAGCTAATGATCCATAGGTTTTCATAAACCAAACCCATGAGCATAGAAGATGTGCTGTTCATAGAAAATTTGTATTAGTTTAAATCTTTACAAATACATAAATATGAAAGTAAAAAATATGAGACACACATACCATATAGTGAGTTATGTGTGTTTCTCCCCATGCATTGATCATCAATTCAGTAAATGTTTTGACTTCTCTTGCGTATCTATCCAAATCTTTATCTCTCACAATCCTTTTGTTGATAGTTTGTGACAAGGCATTGCCAAACCGTGGCACGTGTACTTGCCATGTGAGGATCTGAGCCAATATTTTATTTTCCTCCAGTACTCCCATTCAACACTGCTTTCACGTGCAGTATGATTTGACAATAGGTGTCTCGCTTTCGCACCACCCATTGAAACTTTTGCTGGAACATCTTGCATTTTTCCACTCATCTCAACGTCTTTGGTAAGACTCACGTGGCCCCCATGCAATCCCATATCGGATAAAATTATCTCTAGATTTCTAATGCTAACATCTGCTCTTGATTTGGGCTGCATGTTCCATGCGTAACAACAATGCAAAAATAATAATTTGTCCAGTATTCGTAATTCACCATGCATTGTGCAAAAATGGACTCTTTCGAGAGGAATGTTCAACACAGGACTCCAAGCCTTGTCTAGATTGTGCCTATTTGGTGCACGACGTTGGTTGCAATTCAAAATACTTTTGTTCCGTCCAGATTCAAACATACAATATATATAAAAATTCTTTGCATTTGCACTGAGACCACAACCGTACATGCATTTCAAAGTCTTCAAATCAGCAGCTAGGTGCCATTCTACAGCAAAGCTTTCTCCTTCAACATTGAGCAATTTGCCTTCATTTTGTGCATGTATTATCTTAAATATACTACATTTTTCAAATAGCCACTCCAGTACGTCGTGAGACTCCTTAGGAACTTCAAATGCAGAATTCATCAAGGTGATTGTGACACGTTCAAGTTTACGCCCTTTTACGATTTCTGCTTCGTCCAACTTAATAACAAATATAACTTTACCTCCGCAATCTGTAAAACAGAAATTTCATTACTAAAATATATTAGTTGAAGAAAAGCATACAATTGAAAACCAAAATCCACAATAAATGTTCTTACCATTTGTTCTAACTTCGTAATGTCGGATCATCATCGCTTGGACCTTTTTCCAGATCTAAGAATATATTGTTGCCTTGATGATAACGAAAACATGTCGGAGGTCCTTTCTTCTTATTGGTTACTGTAAAAGAATCCTCAATATGTTGAAACTCTCCTAATTCAGAGAGCAATATCGAATTGCATTCTCGTTTGGCGGATTCGACAAGTTTATAAGTAGGTATTATTTGATGGCGTTTTAACCCATTTTTGTCAGAGCGTTTCATATACTTCTTCAAAGCTCTATACCCCTTGCAACTCACACCTCCTTGGTCAGATGCGTACACCATCTCTTTAACATTTGGATTTGGCTTGAACTTGTCGCTAGCTTTTTTGCAATCATCAAGCGAATTCAATCACTTGTTTCATCTTCCACAATCTTAATCCAATCTTTACCCGTCAAAAAATGTTTCATATATTTTCCGGCAATAAAATCTTTTCCAACCGTCTTTTTCAAGAACTCTTTTGTGTCCCTCATACGTCTTTTACTGGCACCACCACCTGGTGCCAAAGTTTCTAGTTTGTGTCTCTTCGTGTTTTTATTTTCTGCTTGCTGATCCATCGAGACTCTACGGTTTCGTTGTAAGCCATATATTGTCCTCTGAAATATATTGATTGAAGATTGCAATTCTTCAATTTTTGCGACAGAACTGGCAAGCTCTATTTTCAAACCATTTATCTCATGTTCCAATTTCATATTTATTCCATGCAATGAGTTTAAATTGTCATTCATACTCAATATATGAATGTTTGCCGTATTTGCCAATGTCTCAGCTTGAATTCTTCGAGAATCCATTGCTTGACAATAGCCAAGCAGTCCATTCCAACCATCCCCAACGAACCTTAACAAGTTATGTACATCAGAAAATTTAGGAGGAGCATCTACCAGTGGATTATGAGGGTATAAATCACCTCTTACCCATAGGTCAATATGTTTTTTTCCTTCTAATCTCCAACAATGCATGTCATACGGATTTAAGTTAACACCCCATGCATCTTTGGTGGTCGCATAATCCTTCTCTAACTTCACATGTAAGTGATATTTGGTTGTCATCTTGAAGATGTCGAATTTTCCAAAAGAATCTATGTAGAACATTACAATATACCTTAATCAAATGGTGTCAAAGTTCAATGTGAACTAACCATGATATAAGCTTTATTAGGCATATACTAGTTTCCATCCCTAGGGTCCTATTGTAGTTAGGACAATGAAAGGTCGTCCTATACTAACCCTACTCTAGTTGTAATTTGTTACTTACCTATTAGTTGCCTATGATAGTCTATGCAAATAACCTACAATAGTCTATGAAAATGAGACCTACATTTAGGCCTTAACTCTTGCTCACCTTGTATGGTAACCCAAGGTAAAGGTGCCACGTAGGATTGATTAGCACTAAATTAATTATGATTAGAAAACTTGTTTAGGCAAGGAAGAGGCCCTTTTTGAGTCCAAAAAGGGCCCTAATGTTTATAGCTTCACCCCAATATTCAATAGGCAAAGAAACTGCTACTCGAATTGCTTTAGCACATTCACATAAAGATCTGTTTTCCCTCTCAGCTACTCCATTTTGGGATGGAGAATAGGCACAAGGTTATTCTCTCTTTATTCCTTCACCTTCACAATAATTATGAAACTTGTTGGAGATATATTCACCTCCTCCATCACATCTTAAAGCTTTAACTTTGCAAGAAAACTGTTTTTCTACATAAGCTTTGAAGATAAGGAAGTGATCAAAAACCATAGCCTTTGAAGAAAGTAGATACAACCAAGTGTATCTAGTAAAGTCATCAATAAAGGTGACAAAATATGTTGCACCACCAATACTTTTAGGAGAGAAAAAATGTACATCTGAATGTATGAGTTCCAATGGATAAGTAGTCTTTATAAAAGACTTCTGATATGGCTTTCTGTGTGACTTTGGAATGGCACAAGCCTCACGAGGCTTGAAATCTTTAGAAAGAGATTTTGGAAGACCAAAAGCCTTCTCCTTCTTAACCATAGAAGACATAGATATAAAGTTAGGATGTCCCAACCTTCTATGCCACAACTCCTCCTTAGATAACAAAGCAAATTCACAAATGTTTGCATTCTCATAAGAATTCAAGTTAAAAATTCCACCACATCTAGTTCCATCAGCAAGGATCTCATCTTTTCTCTTGATAAAACAAGTAATGGAGTTGAACTTTACATCACAACCATTATCAAGCAACTTTCCCACACCAATTAAGTTCTTTGTAAGTTTTGAAATGAAAAGAACATTAGAAAGTACAAGAACTTTTGAAGAAACAAGTTTCAATGGAATGTTGCCGATTCCTTCTATTGGACACTCATGATCATTAGTTGTGTAAATAAATCTCTTGAGTCCTTTGAAAGATAAGATTGAGTCAAACGACTCCTTTGAACAACACATATGTGAAGAGGCTCCACTGTCTATGTACCAAGCTCCATCTTTCTTGAGAGGTAATGAAGAAAAATTGGACACCATAAGTGATCCTTCTTCATCACTTGCAATAGAATCTTCTTCAATCTCTTTGGAGAGATTAGCTTGTTTGAGTTGGTTTTCCTTCTTAAAGCAATTAGAGGCATAGTGCCCCTTTTTGCCACAGAAGAAGCAGTTCACTTTCTTCTTCTTGGTTTTTGAGTTAGAGGGATGAGATGTTTCATCCTCTTAACCATCTTGATCTCGATCTTTGGCTTTGTCTTTGTTGTATGCTTGAGAGAATTGGTCCTTACTCCTTCCTTTCTACTTCCCTTTGAGAAAGAGGGCTTTGTCACTTCCATCATGTTCGAGTTTGTTCATCCTGGAGAGTTTATAGCTTTGTCTAGATTCTTCAGAAATAAGAATTCCTTGGAGAGTTTCTAGATTAGGTAACTCCTCCTTAATAGCAAAAGACTGAACAAGATTATCATAGTCATCTCTCAAGCCATTCAATATGACTTGAACTAGCTCAACTTGGTTAATGGTAACACCAACACAGGAAAGCTCTCTATGTAAATCCTTAACTCTCTAAACATAGTTAGATGCACTCTCTTCACTTCTTTGGAAACTTTGGAAAATCTGATTCCTAAGAGTGAGTATTCTAGAAGTATTCTTTGCTTCATAGATGGCCTTTAGTGCATCCCAAGCTTCTTTGGCTGTAGTGCAAGATCCTATCTCTCTCAAAATTTCATTAGATACATTCATCTTAATGAAATGTAGAGCCATTCTAGCAACACCAAGCACAGTATCCATAACGTCCTGGAGAATCAAGACAAAATCCATTCTTAACTTCCAAATTGAATAATTTGAAGTGTTTAGTCTTTCACTGGCTTCTAGAAGATATCCTTTCTGAGATGCCATTATAATGAAGACTTCTTAGTTATTGGATTGAGATATGTTTGAGCTTGTTCCTATCAGACTTAGAGTTGTTGCTCTCTTCACTATAGGTATTTTCAAGGTTGAACTACCTTCCTATGTGAAATACTTGCAACTATATTTGAGATGAATCTCAAATATGCCACAAGACAAGTTTTCTAGATCCATTAGAGGAGTTCTAAATCCAAAAAAGACCCTTTGTAAAGATTTTTTTTATATTTTTTCTCAAATTTTTCTTACACGTGGACTAATCAAAACACTGAAATTTGAAATCTACGTAACGTAACTTTTTGAGTCCACATTTTGATTCCATACTAAAAATGGCATAGCTTTTTAGTGGTAAGTCCAAATTTAGTGAAGTTTGGTGCATTGGAAAGCGCTTGACAAGGCCTTTCCAATGATATGTTAGATGACATACTTCTAAGCTACAATTAAAAAGTTATGGCAAGTCAAACGTCTTAGTGTTATAATATTTTAATAATAAAAAAAGCATCTTGCACGAATTCTTAAAGGATCTTTTTGAAACTCAAAACTCCTCTAATGAGACACAAAAAGTGGTTTGAGACACTTTGGTTGGTTTGAAATCTACTTTTGGCATGTGTGAAATGCTTCAAAAGAAAACACTATTGACACTCAGAAGGCTCAAAGGGTGTTCAAATACTTCAAATCAGTCGTGATCTATAGTTTCTTGTGTTGGATGCTCAAAACAATGAATTCAGAAAAAAGTATAATTGAATCAAATTAAAATGCTGTCACTCGGATTTTGGACCTATCCCTATCCTCTTTAAGAGCTTATAACTCTTGCTAGACACATCAGATTGATTTGATTTCAATTTCTATGGAAAGTACAGATCAAATGCTTTCCATCAAGCTATAACACTGCTATCTTTGGATCTACAAGGAGAACAAAGGGACTGAATAACTCTGATTTTCACACGTGCGGAATTCTAGAATTCCGTACTTCCTCAATTCAGGTCTAAAAGTTCAGTTCAAGTCCGATTTGATCCAAATACACTTTAGAGAAAGGTTAGAAAAAGTGCAAAACTGCTTTTTTGCTTGATTTAGCTCTCAGTTTCTTGTACAATCAAAGTTGTTAGCATGCAGAGCTTATGTGGCTCTGATACCATGACAAAATTTCCAGAATTTACATGTGTGAGGAATGTCCACAAGAGTGACTGATCTTAATTAAGCTTTGTGATTGGCACTATAACCTGATTCTAGATTGATCAACAAAATCTAGTTCAGAAGAAATGGCTAATCCACAATCTAGCATGCTAATCAATAGAATATAATAGTAATGAATCAAAGAATGAATAAAAATACAAGATTTCAATGTATGAGCATTAGCCTCAACACGAGTTAGAGAGAGAGAGAGAGCTAGAGAGATAACAAGCAATATTTGTTTAGATCCAAAATGGCATGAGATGGCTACAAAACTTTGGTCCTTTATCCTTGATTGTGTGGAGAGCTACACATATTTATGAAGTTTGAGGTAGCTCGAGGTAGAACCATATCTATCCACTCCAAAATGACATCTAAAGTGACATCTAGAGTCTATGTGACATTTGTCACTTGTCATGCATGAAATTCTACCAACTTTTTACAAGTGTACTAGTTCTAACTAGAAATGTCCAAATCATCATGCATGTGTCCGTTAAACTTTGTGCATGCCTTGCATGTCACTATGGATCACTTACAATTAATGCATGTGAGTTGCCACGAGTTTCTACAAGCATAATCATGCTAATTCTATGTCTACAAACTATATGCAAGTTGCATTTATCAAACTAGATAATACATAGCCATGTAGCTCGAGTTCTATTTAGGCCAAACTTGGCATTTTTTATTAATGAGCTACATACTTGCATGGCACAACATTTGTAGCAAGCCAAGAAATCAATATGGATTGTTTTTCAATTTTAACAATATTGAACCAAGACATCAGCAAATTCTCCTGTGTCGTCTACTTTTTCGCTAGCAGGAGGCTAAGGTTCCTTGGATAAGAGAATTATTGTATCCTCGCTGTCCAAACTCTTTCCCACCTCAGATAATTCATCTGGCAAAATTGAAAGAGATTTCATTCTCATTTTTATAGAATCAACTAAATTAGTATCTAAATCTACTGCAGCAACATGTTTGTCTTTCTGAACAGCATATGCGCTCGTAGTGCCGCTACTGCTAAATAAATCTAAAATCCAATCAGCTGGGTGAGAAAAAATATCAATTAAATGATTAATTAATGGTTGTGGCTTTTGGTAGGGACAAGCCACGGAATCCGTCATTGGATATTTTAATTTCTTTGTCACAGTTGGATGCTGAAACAAGTTTCCAAAACTTGTCAGTTCGGAAGTGTTATAATGCAGCATCGAGTGTTTGTCATCCAAAGAATAATAACCGATGGTTATGTATTCTATTTCATTTGCAAAGTCGAGCTCCTCCTGAGTTCTTGACATTGGGCTTGTACCTGACATGGAACATTACAAGTAAAATCAATTTAAAATTTTAACTTTAAAATAAAAAATTTAAAATAAAATTATGAATTAAAATACGAATTGATAATTTAGGAACTTAAGAACTTACCACACAGCATTCTCAATTCCCACATTACAGAAAGTTAGTAGAGCTTTCTGTACTGATGCTGACTGTCAAGAAGAATGAAAAATAACAACTCTCCAAATTGGAGAAGTTGTGACTTCAAGAAAGCCCTGCATAAAACTACGGATTTCAGTGAATTTGAAAGGAGTATTATCATTTAATGATTCCTTCATCTGAAATCCAAATGGTGTATCGGCGATGGAGAGTGTATAAGCATTTTTTTTAGAAATTTTGAAATTTCTCTGCAATCGCCCTCCTCAACAGAGTAAAAGCATGGTTGATCATCGACACTTTTGGGAAGATAGGTCTCTAATGGAACCTCCTCCGCAATGGTCTCACCCCGTGCCAATCTCTCCCTGTCCTTTTTTTTTCTGCTTTTGCCTTCAGAATATGTCTCTTGAATTGTTCTGGAAGGACTTTGTTTTTTTTGTCTTCAGGAGACTGAAAAGGAAAAAGCTATGCTTAGCATGGGAGACAAAAAATATAAAATAGAATAGGAGACTTAACTTATCAAAAAATAATAATTAAATAAAGAAAAAGCTATGCTTAGCATAGGAGACATAGAATATAGAAAAGAAACAATCAATAAGCACCTATGCTAAGCATGGGTGAAATAAATACCATGTCTCTAAACCAAATAAAAAATAGACTCAGGGTTTCATTTCGGCTGCTCAGAGGATAAAGCCTCACTCATCGAAATCTTGACAGTTTAACCCTGTCACAAGGGAACTTTCATAAATAATTTGTGCCTGCATTTGAGAAATATAATTGTTAAAAATCCAACCAAATTATGAAAATCATTTTATTAAAAAAGATAACATGAAAATAAATATTTGAATTATGATTATTACCTCTAAAATTCTTTTCTCATTTCTGCCAAGGGAAGTTGACCATCAGCAACTCTTGAAAGAACACTTATTATTAGTTCTGAAGAACTAATCCCTTGCATATTCTTTCACTCTGATATTCCCATTTCAGTAGGGATTGGCTTCAGAGTTTGAGTGCTCACAACTTTTTTTTTGGACTTTGAGGCACCCTGAGCAGGTTGGCCTTCTATTTGAAAAGTTTTCCACTTAATAAAAATTTTATCAACAAGGGCCCACACCTGAAATAAAAAAAAAATTCATTGATAAAGAAATTAACCAATATTAAAATTGAGTTCAAAATTTTAGTCTGATAAAAATAATTTAAAAAGAATATAACATATATTATGACCAGAGCATTCCATGACGAGCATAGCCAAATAAATTACTTGGCCACTTCGAAAAGCAAACTTAAAAAAATTATCGTATTTAGTAAGGCTCTACGTAGGATTTTTCGAATCAAAAGACAAGCCTGTCTCTTGAGCACATAGTGCTTTCAGCTCAAGTTGATTCACATCTCCTGCTTTGGAGACTCTCACGTATTCTTTGCGAAAAAACGAATTCTTTTTGTATCACGGTCATCTTCATCCGGTAGTCCTGATCAATGTTGTGGTCCCAAGCCAATAATTTCGCTTCTTCTGTCAGACAAGCAAATGCAATGGCACTCACAGTTCAAAAGCTTGGGATATGGGGATACTCTTGAGATAATTGTGTTTGAGCTTGTAAATTGTGTATCCCCTCAAGAACAGAAAAATGATATGAATCTAATAAAGAAAAATGAAAATTTGCAACATCGTTGCATTCGTTGGGATCAACCAAAACAACAAAGGGAGTAACTATGGCCTGTGTATGATCTTTAAATTTTATTTTTAAATTATGTACATGTGTTTCATTAGGCTCTCTAACTTCCATTGGCCTGTCTCCTGTTATTGGGTCTACATGTGGCCTATCACACTGATTTATGTCTAAAATTGAAGTTGTTTTTTTTATTTCTTTTGTTTTATGGATATCCTCTCTTAATTTGGCAAGTTCAGAGCTGTCTTGTAATGGGCAGATGGATGCACCAGGTAGCAAAAAAGATGGTTCAGTGGCGGCTTTTTTGCTTTCAATAGAAGGGATGGACTTATGGCGATGTGTAGCCATGGTCTTTGGGCGTGACTTAGGTCTAGTGGGCGAAGTCTCAGAATTATTATGAGATCTTTTTTTTTTTGGGATGAGGGACGGCTACGGTTTCATCCTCAACATTTTCAAAGGCCGGCTTTGTGACCTGAGCAGTGGTAGAAGCAGACTTGCAAGGTCCAATAGATACATCTTTTGAACTCCGTAATGGATAGACTGGATCTTTTTCCTCAACAATAGCAGCTAAAACCATTTTTAAGCATTGCTTCATGTTCTGGATAGAAACAAAAATCAAGTTCAAAAACTAAAAGCTTAAATCTAAAAGTTTAAATAATTTTATATCTAATAACAACTATGCTAAGCATGAAACAAACATGATTAAAAATATATTTTATAATTACTCACCAAAGTAACTAGAGCAATAGGCTTTGATGGCCTCATCCTGACAAAGTTAGATCTTTATCATAGTCTCATTCAGAATGAAAATAGAACGAGACTTATCCGTCTCCTTTACAAGTATATTCACAAAACCTTCTTCTTGATTCTCATCTGTTTGTCAACAAGCAATGTTCCTTGAACTTTGAATTGCGAGTCTCTTCTACCAGGCTTCTCAGCTAAATAAATAAAAAGCTCCAAAAGCTTTGTGTTGTTGACCTCTTTGGTGAAATAGTACATGAATTTTTTCTTATCTTTTAACGAAATATCTTGAGGTTTCCCCGAAATTTTAAAAGAAATCCTCGACATTTCAAAAATTATCAAAGACAATTGAAAATCTGCAAAAAAAAAGACTTTTTTAGGAAAATTTAAAACGCTATCTTAATGAAAATGCTGAAAACTCTAATAAAACAAGCCATTTTTGTGAAAAAAAAAAATTAAGAAACAAAACTACAAATTCAACATATTTTCTTACTAAAACATCTCAAAGGATCACTTTTCTGAGACAAAGCATTGTAAAACAAGAAACTACAAGTAGCGACCTATGCTAAGCATAGGTTGTGGTCGAGTCCTTACTAACAACTTATGCTTAGCATAGGACGAAGACGAGATTCTTCATTTCTAACCTCCTTTCGACCTATGCTGAGCATAACTTTCATCTCTGATCCTGTTCCAACCTATGCTCAGCATAGGTTAGCAAGCAAATTACGAAGACATCCTATGCTCAGCGTAGGTCGTTACTCGCGCGCTCTTGTCCAACCTATGCTGAGCATAGGATGTCTTCGCTATTTGCTTGGTAACCTATGCTAAGCATAGGCTGGAAGAGGACCAGAGATGCAACCTATGCTCAACATAGGTCGAACCGTGGTTAGAATAAAGAAATAATGCCGGAATCCTATGCTGAGCATAGGATATTACTAAGGACCCGACCACAACCTATGCCCAGCATAGGTTAAAGGAGAGGACTGGTGCAGGCACCTATGCTGAGCGTAGGTTACCCATGTTGTAAGAAGATGAATACAAATTAAAATATGAATATTTTCTAATGCAAGAATTTATTACCCATGCTAAGCATAGAGCAAAGCTAGAAAATGACAATAATCTTACCGTCAAGAAATCTGGAAGCGAGAACGTATGTGAAATCTTGAAGCCGTGACTTGGTCATAGCGATTGCTCTGACAGCATGTGGGCTTCTAAATTCGCAAATGAGGTGAGTTATGCTTGGACTATGGTCCTTAAATAATTTTTTTCGAGACCCCCGTCTCACGCCAGTCCTCCAGCTTACTTCAAGACCAAGTTGCCGTGACTCACCTCACCCCACGCCAACCTCAAGTATTAGCCCGGACAGTCCAAACCTAACCCTAACCCTAACCCTAAATCTAATCCTAACCCTAAGAATGCTGCCAAACAGTATTTAAGGCATGGTAGCTGCTGGAAATTTTTATTAACCAATTACTTTTTAGGCTTGTTGTTGTTGGTTTTTCTGTGTACGTCTATTAAGGTTCGCATAGGTTTTTATTTGTTCTATGACCAGCATAGGTTGCAGTTATGTTTGAGGAGCACATTTAGTGTGGTGTTAACTATTTGAACGGTTCTATGCTTAGCATAAGTACGTAGTTAAATTTTTTTTTGAGGTTACGATGTCAAGTAGTTCTACCTCTTCTATTCTAGTAGTTGTAACTCAATATGTTGCAACAAGTGCAACATCTTTATCTGACATTTCCAATGAAAGCTTTTTTTATAAAGCCACTCTTGAATCTGAACATATTTTGGTAAATGATGTGGCATCGTCATCATTTACCCGTTCATCATCTAAAATTCCTCAAGCAAGTACTTTTCAAGAAATGACGCCTATAACTCAGCTTGTATCAAATCTTTTGACCTCGTCCTTCTCTTCAAATACAGGCTCAGCACAACAAGAATATTGTTCTTTTAAACAAGTTAAATCATTGAGTGATGAGTCAAAAGCTTCAATTCACTTAGTTACTGATTCTAGTAAATCAACAGATCCACGTAAATCTGTTAATTAGCGACATTCAAGCTTTTCTCATGTTCGTAGAAGACCTTCTCAAAGTGATATTCGTCGTGTTAAATCTAAAAGGACTATATTCGTTGAAAATTTAGAGCCTTTTGAGTGTCCAAAACATCCTAGGGTTGGAGCCAGAATTTCCAGTCATGAAATTCCAACACTTTTTCAACCAGTTCAAGCACCTACTAGTGTCACAGGTTCAATTTATAGATCAAACTCCAAACAAAAAAAAATACAAGAGAGAATTGAGATCCTCACCTGATTTAACGAATCGTCAAAAACAGTTGATTACAAAATCTGAAATTCGAAAGGTACGGAATATTATTTGCTACTCATCCTGTTTTTTGCAAAAGTTGAGTATCAGAGAAATTGAAGAATTAAGATCAAACTTCTTTTTACGAAGTAAGGATGAGAGAAATTACTATTTGTGTGCAACAATGAGGCCGGACAAAAACTCATTTTCGTATTTTTTAAATGCTTTCGAGGTTTGTGGCAAAACTTACAAAGTAGTTCACGCAATCGAGCCTCTTTGCAAGATCAGGGCGCTCACCAGTAGTGTTTTACAACAACAAAATCAACTGCCTATTGAGAGAGAACTAGGGTTTATGCCTTGAAAACCCTAGAAGGCCATTACTTCCATAGTTGAGAAGAAGAATAAATCGTTCTATAATTGCTCCATGGATGACTCCATCCTTCTCCGAATCGCTTGGCCTCACCTAAAAAATGTTGGGTAGCTTTTTACAGTGCCCAATTCCATCCAACACAGAGAAAGATCCATGACTTTTTGTTTTTTATTAACTAGGCCACATTTTGGCAATTCACAGACCTACTCCTTTCTCCTGCCACTGTAAATGGATTTCAAAATCCTCTCAGCTTTGATATGCTACTACCCTGCTCTACCTTTTAAATTTGCTCCACTTGAACCACTGAAAGAGTTTTGGCCAACTTTCCGGAAAAGCATTTTGAAGCCATTTATGAGCAAAGTTCCTTCGGATTGTCGATACCCCGTATGGAGTCCTCTCTCTTGAGATGCTTTGAGTGCTGTTTTTCTTGGTGAAAGATGCTATCCCATAGCTCCACCAAGTCGTGCAAACCTGCATCACCCTGCCGCTCTAATACCAAGTTGAAATTCCAATAGAATCTAGTGCAGTATGCAGATCACATCAATCAATCACCATAGCCACTCTTCACAAGCTCTCAAAGATGACATAACAAAAGTTAATAGATTACAAAGAAACAATGTACATATAGGAAAAGCCACAAACTACATGGGCTCAATATGTGTCACTAAACTGGCCTACCACCTGGCAAACTAGAGTTAGGCCCAATATGGCCTAAATAACTAACAAACCTGAGACATGCCCTCAAGTATAGCATAACAAAACCAAAATCCACTGTATAGTGTAATTTTCTACCAAAGTATCTACTCAGCTAAACCAAGTAGCTAGCTACGGGACAAGTGCCCGATTGATATGACAATAGTGGGTCACATCCCAATCACTACTAAAAATAGTAAACTAACTAACTGTACAATAAATACAATATCACATTTGAAGCTTATCGGATTAACTCTGTTTTCTAACTCACATCTTGATCTCTCTTTTTTCTTGAAGCAATCACTTGCAAAATGCCCTTTGACTCCACAATAAAAGAATTCTAACTTGGATCTATCTTTCTTCTTGCCAACAAAAGTAGAAAGCTCACTTTGATCTTGACCCTTTGACCACTTGCTTTTGCCTTTTCCCTTGAACTTGCCTTTGATGAATATGGCTTCCTCCTCTCCTATTTGAGATGAAAAAGTAGATCCACCTCTTGATAGGAGCCTTAACTCCTCATCCACCAAGATATCTTGCAAATCCTCCATACTTGGCAATGTCTTTTGAATAGCAAGTCTTTGCACCAAATTAGCATGATCATCCAACAAGCCATCAAGAACAACGTGAACAAGCTCCACATCGTTAATGCTTTCACTAATGCATGCTAGTTCATCACTCAAAGATTTAACTCTCAAAACAAAAGCATGAGCACCTTCATCTTTCTTTTGAAGACTTTGAAAATTTTGTCTCCTTAGGGTTAGGACCCTAGATGTAGATTTGGATTCATAAATCTTCTTCAAAGATTCCCAAGCCTCACTTGATGTTGTGCACTTACCAGCTTCCTTGAGAAGTTCATTAGTCACATAAATCTTGATCAAATGTAAAGCTTTATTTGCCCTCTTGTGATACCTCACTTGATCCTGTGGTGCCAAAGGTCTCTCCTCCACACCTACAACAATATCCATCAAATCATTCATCTCAAGTAAAGATTCCATCCTCACCTTCCAAGTAGAATAATTTGTTGACTCTAAGCCTATCATTGCCTTCCAACATGGAGCCACTTGAGGTTGCCATGTTGCAATGATCTAATCTTCTCTTTGAACCTGTTCCAATGCACTAAGGACTCCCTTGAAAATCAACAAATGAAACTCAAGAAGAAATCACAAAGATATGGAAACAATCTAGCCTCTCCTTCTTCTCTTTCTCGCAAATCCTTTCACATACAATGTTGATTTCTTGATCACAATAGAACTAAACACAATATGATGAAATTTTGCCAACACCTAAGATTGAAACAAACTCTTGAAAAAGTTTATCAACTTAATTCAAGAGATCCTATCAAATTTAGGATTTCACCAAAAATGCAAAATATTGAATCAAGCAAAATCTATATGCAAAAGCTAGAATCTAGATATCTTATCTAATAGAATGTGGCATCCACAATAACAAGCAATTTTTGTCTCCACATTCTAGTAAGTGGTTTTAAAAAATTGGCCATCTACACATATTTTCACCAAAAATGATCTTAAGATCACAAAGATTCAAACTTTATACTTGAAACTACAAGATTTGATCTATTAACACCTCCAAATCCACATAGAATTTATGGCCCCCTCAAATTCACCTCTAGATTTGGAAAATCCACCAAATTTGGCCTGAAATGTACTCTGATACCATGTGAAAAATCAAAGATCAGAAAACATTTAATTCATTAATGATCTTTAGCCATATTTGGCTGCACATCTCGAAATAGCTAGAAGTTATAAATCACTACTTTATGCATGCTAGAACTTACAAATGCATAATCATCTGATCATAAACACTTGAATATGACTTATTACTACCCCTTTCCATACAACAACTGTACAATACTGTACTTCACATGTGTGAAAGCTAGATCAACCAAAAAATCAATATTCTACACATATAAACTCAAGATATCAAGAGAGAAACACATGAGATGGACATAGAAACACAAGAGATGAATTATCCACAAAGAAAGAAACTTTGATGATTATTTTTCCACACAGGTACAACTATTTATAGCTTTCAAAATCTCATTTGGCCACTTGCCCGAAACTTGACCTATATTGGAAACTTTTAGATACTTGATCAAAAACCTAGAAAACCTAGTCTAGATGCAATGTACCAAAATTAACCAATTAGAATGGGTCCAAATCCGACCTCATCCACTTATGTAATTGCCAAAAATAGTACAAACACTATTTATGTCTTTATTGACAAATATGAAACTATCTCTAAGTTGAGATTTCATTTTGGCCTCCAAAAATGCCAATAAACCAATAAACTAGTTGACAATTTTTCACAATGAACATAGAATCAAAAGAGAAAAGTTCTCCACATACAAAGAGAACTTGAAGATACTTTCTCCACACTGGTACATCTATTTATAGCATGCATAATTTCACTTGGCCACTTTCCCTAAGATAGCCCTAAAATAGCAACTTCTAGGTAGTTTACCAAAAAGCTCATTTTTAGTTACTAAATGCAATGTATCTATATTAGCCAATTAGAATAGGTCTAAATTGGACTAAATTCGACCTCATCCACAAATATACATGCCAAAAATAGTACAAAAACTATTTAGGCCTTTATTGACATAATAAAATCCATCTCTAAGTTGAAATTCCATGTTGGCCTCAAAATTGTCAAAATAACTCAGCTAAACTAGTTGATTTCACACTCCCTCTTCAACTACTTTTAGCATAGATTTTGATAGTCCTCTAAGATGAGGTCTATGCTTCATAAACAAGTCCTTTCCCAATGCTTTGGTGAAGATATTAGCCACACACTCCCTTGATGCGACATGTTGAAGCTCCACTTCCTTTGCATGACTTGTTCTCTCATAAAATGATAAGCCACTTCAATATGCTTGCTCCTTGCATGAAATACAAGATTGCTTGCCAAAAATTTGGGCTGAAAGATTATCACAATAGATGACTGCACACTTTTGAGAATCTAGCAAGTTAAGATCCATTACTATCCTTTTGATCCGTAGCATCTCCTTTGTGCATGAAGTTAAGGCTTTGTACTCGGACTCACTAGATGATAAAGAGATTGTTGCTTGTTCATTCAATTTTAAGTCATTGATAGTTATTACTATCACCTAGACTATCTTCCACATGGCTTCCCATAGTGGACAAACTTGATGGATCCAATTACCATCTATGATAATTTAAGATGAAAACTGTGCTAATGGCTAAGGAGTTGTATGATGTCATCATAGGTGCAGAGGCAAGACCCAAACCAAACAAAATTGCAATCTCAGAATGGAAGCTGAAGGATGTCAAAGTTTTCGTTATAATCATCCTCAACATTTAAGACACACAAATCGGCTATGTTTCTGAAGCTCGGACTTAGAAAGAAATCTAGGACATCTTGAGCACACTATACGATGTGCGGGACGTACACCTTAGAAAGAGATTCTTCTCCCTCAAGATGACAAATAGTGATTCACTATAGAATCAAATCAACCAGTTCAAGAAGCTACTGCAGCAAATGGCCGTTGTCGAATCAGTCATAGACGATCAAGATGCAGTAATGACACTAATTCCAAGCTTGTGATGTTCATATGATAGTGGGTGATGATCATGATGACACACCCAGAGCTGACTCTATCAAGAGTCATTACAATGTTGTTGTAGGAAGACAGCAGAAGGAACGAACCCTCTAGTTCATGAAATGTCGACTCTCATGCCTTATACACCAACAAGAGCTCAAGTAAGCAAAAGAAGAGAAAAGACGCGAAGCAACAAAAATTGAATCAGAAGCCGACACAACATCAAGAGCAATCAAATCCACCAATAAAGAAGAAGATGTTATGTAAATACTACAAATGAACCAACCACAAAATCCAAGATTGCTGCATACTACAAGCCAAGAAGAACATAGGACAATCGAATCAGATGGCAAATGCAGCTGCAGAAGCACCTCAACCCAATTAAGAAGTGGACCACGATGCATTTATGACAAGCAATCAAAGAGCATTAGATGACAGCTCCTAGTTTCTTGAGGACCCGAGGACTCCAAGAAGAACCTTGAGTATCAAGATGGAGCCATCAACGCTCAATCATATGGATCAAGCAAGGCAAGTTGTCTTTGGCAACATTATTTATGCACTTAATAGTTTAATTGATGTATTTTCAAGTGCAAAAAATTCCTTGGAATCCATGGCTTGGCATGATGTATAGTTTCTGAAGTGTGCTACATGTATATAGACACATTTATGGAACATCTTGTAAGGGATCCTTTAAGAGGTGGTGAAAGATCCTTCATGGACATCATTCTCTATTGGAGTCTCAAAACTTTCTTGTTTGTAGCTGGAGTTTTTAGACACTTCTAAAAGCTTTCATCCATCTATCAAGAGAGTTGCGAATAGACCAAGCTAAATTTGAGGAAGAGTGTGAAGAATTGCCAAAAATTGGCAAATCTAGCTTGATCAAAGACCATGTAGTATAATATAAATTTTGTACATAAGTGGATTCCAAACATGTGAGGGCAAGATGCCATGTGGAAATCCACTCCTAATTTAGGTTAGGTCAAGTCCATATGGTTGGTCATATCATTTTGGTAGTGATTCCTAGTTTATAGGACCTAAATCCTAGATTTAAGGTGAAAATTGACCAACTAGCTATCTACCAAGCATGACTCTAGGAAATAGACAAGGGTTTCATTTTAGGGCAAAAAGGCTGAGTTAACTTCCTTATTAAATGCTGGAAATCCACCTAACTTCACAAAGGAAGTCAATTGGCAATCTCAAGCTAGTTCATTATGTACATTGAGTTTTTGTGGTCCAAATGCAACCAAATCAATTTCTACTTGTTTCTCAAGTTGAAGGCCGTACTATAGTCTATATTACACACGTGTGGGCTCAAATTTCAATGTTGATCAATGCTTTTGATTGTTAATGCTTGTTGTTTGTCAGATTGCCAATCTAGATCAACTTTTTTGTGTTTAGTTTTTTGATAGACTGTTAAGCAGGCATCCAATCACTCTTGTGGATCTTTTGTAGATCCATTTATGGTCCTAAAGTAAAATACTTTCACATATGATGCCAAGAATACCTCTAAACTACTCACACTAAGGAATCAAAGTTTCCAAGCTGTCAAAGAAGTGGTGAGAGTTCATCCAACTATGTTTTGAGAGTGAAGGACATCCATAGAGAGCTTGCATGCATTGGAGACCACATCAATCAAAGTGAACTAGTGCAAGTTATCATCAATGGTTTGAAGGATGATTTTGACAATCTTTTCCAATCATATGCAATCAAGGAGGAGCTACCAAATTTGGGGCCTTACAAGGAGTACTTATTGCTTTGTGATTCCTAATCATTAAAGGATTGAATGTGGGCCATTTAGTGAGGTTCAAGGTTTTGGGCCATTTAGTGAGGTTCAAGCATAGATTTTTGATGGATTTTGATGGTGCAACTTGTGCTAACTTTATGGAATCATAATCTATTGTTTCTCTCATCATTTCAAGTGTTTTAGGATCCTATTTTTGCTGTAATTTTCACATAGATTGTGACCCTCAAGAAACTAGATTTTAACACATCAAAAATCTAGAAAGATATACAAAAGATCTGTAAAAATTACAGCAAATAAGGATCCTAAAACACTTGAAATGATGAGGGAAACAATAGATTATGATTTCATAAGATTAGCACAAGTTGAACCATCAAAATCCATCAAAAATCTATGCTTGAACCTCACTAAATGGCCCAAATCCTTGAAGAAGGCTTCACACGTGTGAAAGTACGGCCTCCCACAGTCTGAGTACTGTACACCAGACCTACATTCAATCCTATAATCATTAGTAATCACAAATACTCAAACAATTATGAACATAGAGAGCAATTGCACCATTATGAGAGAAAAAACATGAAATTGCTTGATTGATTTTGGTGAGATATCATCACCTATATAAAGATCCATCACGGTTTTGGGCAGGTATGAGTAGCCCTAAACCTATCCCTAATGCTAATTTTGGTGGATCTTTCATCCCTACCAAGTTAGGGTTGGAATCTTGGAGATCCCTCAACAATGCAAAAATTACCAAAAATAGCTCCTATTTTTTCTCCCTTGTATCTAAGCATAATTTGGACTCATTCCAAAGGTTCTAACACTTAGGTCTACTTGAGAACATCCTTATGAATGGAATCCTATGCTATTTGGCACGTGTGACAAGCCACATCATGACCATTTAACTATTTACAAGTCATATGACCAAAACTAGTCAAGCTAGAATTGTGAATTTTTAACACTCCTCCTCACTATCTAGCTTGGTTCAATCATTGCTTTACTAATCACTCCAAGTGATGATCTGAACTTTATAAAAGGTGTCCTTTGAAGTGGTTTAGTAAGTAGATCAGCTACACATTCATTGCTTGGAACATGCTCCAAAGCAATCTCCTTGGCTTGCACCATTTCTCTCACAAAGTGATGGCATATCTCAATGTGCTTAGATCTTGCATGGAAGATTGGGTTAGATGCAAGGTGTTGGGCTGATATATTGTCATTGTAGATGATTGGTGCCTCCTCTGAATCCATGATCTTTAGTTCCACCAATAATCTCTTGATCCAAAGTACCTCCTTTGTAGTGGTTGTCAAAGCTTTGTACTCGGCCTCAGTTGAAGATAGAGATATAGTTTCTTGCTTTTTTGAAAGCCATGAAACCACACCTTCTCCTATGAAAGTTGAATAGGCACTTGTTGATTTCCTATCCCTCTTGTCCCCTGCAAAATCTGAATCACTAAATGCATGAAGGTTAATCACATCTCCTCTATGTAGAATCCCAAAATCCAATGTACCCGAGATGTATCTTAGAATCCTCTTAGCCTTTTTCCAATGGATATTCAATGGCTTTTGCATGGATTGGCTCAACCTACATACACTAAAGCTAAGATCTGGTCTAGTTATAGTGATCCACATTAAGGAACCTATAAGTTGCCTAAACAAAGTGATGTCCATGAAGGATCTTTCATCATCTTCATTTGGCACTTTTACATCTTGCTCCATTGGTGTGTCAACACTTTTGCATACTTCCATCTTAAACTTCTTCAAAAGACTTTGAGCATAGTTTACTTGACTTATAAAGATAAAATCAGACCCTCTAAGTACTTCTATGCCTAAGATGAAGTGAAGACACCCTAGATCTACCATCTTGAACTCTAAGGATAGATCTATCTTGATTTTTTCAATACCATCAACACTATTTCCACTAATGATGATGTCATCTACATAAATGAGTAAAAGTACAATACCAACATCATCAAACTTAATGTAAAGAGTGGGATCATATTCACTTTGAACAAAAGAAAGTGAAATAAGATAGCAATGTAGTCTTGAGTTCCAAGATCTTGAGGCTTGCTTCAAGCCATAGATGCTTCTTTGGAGATGGCATACTTTGTTCTCCATTCCATGCTTGATGAACCCTTGTGGCTGCTCCATATAGATATCCTCTTCCAAAAAACCATTCAAGAAAGCATTAGACATAGAATCCATCCAAAATGTGATGCAAGTGCAATGATTAGTCTTATTGTGACCATCTTGGCCACGGGTGCAAAAGTTTCCTCATAGTCTATCCCTCTCTCTTGAGCATAACCTTTTGCAACTAATCTTGCTTTATGTTTGTTAACACTCCCATTTGCATTCAACTTAAGCTTGAAGACCCACTTGCATCCTATTACATTCCTTTGAGGTCTCTCAACAAGCAACCAAGTTTCATTCTCAATCAAGGCATCATACTCATCCAACATAGCTTTATACCATTCTTTGGAGTTCAATGCGTCTTCAACATTAGACGGTTCTTCAAAACTAGATAAAGCATAAGAAGTGGATGATATACCCTCAACTTGCTGTCCTTTGCCTTGATATGTGAGCCTTGATGGCTCCACTTTTGCCCTTGAAGATCTCCTTGGTGTGATAGGTGGGTTTGGTGCTTGCTCCTCCATGAGCTCCTCCTCAAAACCAAGATCTTGCTCCTCGGCCATCTTCTTCTTGATTGTTGGAGCACTTGAGCCTTCTTCAAGCATATGCATATGATGTTCATCAAAGATGACATCCCTTGAAACAACAAATTTGTTCAAGGATGGAAGATAGACTTTGTAGCCCTTGCTTGAGCTTGCATATCCAAGCATGATCCCTCTTGTGGAAGATGGATCCTCCTTGGTTCTTGTTTCTAATGGCACATGCACATAACATATACACCCAAAAACATTCAAGTGATTAAGATTGGGTTTCTTTCCATACAACATCTCATATGGAGTTTTGCCTTCAATTGCTTTGCAAGACACCCTATTCATCAAGTAGTTTGCACATACAAGAGACTCACCCCAAAAGGATTTGGGCAAACAAGCATCTAATCTTAAAGCCTTAGAACATTCACATAATGTTCTATTCCTTCTTTCAGCAACTCCATTTTGTTGAGGAGTGTAAGGACAAGAAGTCTCTTTCTTGATCCCTTCCTCCTCACAAAAGGCCTTGAACTCATTGGAGATGAATTCTCCACCATTGTCACTTCTAAGGATCTTGATGCTATGATTATGATGCTTTTCCACAAACAACTTGAACTTTACAAAAGTATCAAATACTTGAGACTTGAAGGAAAGTAAGAACACCCAACAATATCTTGAGTAGTCATCAATGAAGGTTAAAAACATGGATGAACCTCCATTAGATTTGGTGCTAGCAATGTGCACATCCGAGTGTATGAGTTCAAGAGGATGAGATGACTTTGTGATGGAGTTAGGAAACACCTTCTTATGTGCCTTGGATAAGGCACAAGCTTCACAAACCTTGTCTTCCTTCCCAATAGACCTTGGTAGGCCTAAAGCATACTCCTCCTTGATCATAGCCTCCATGGAACCCGAGTTGACATGTCCAAGTCTTTTGTGCCATAAAGTAAAGGTAGATATCTTGCTCTTCTCGGCCAACATGACAACATTAGTATCCACAAATGCATCCAGCTTATAAAGTTTGCCAAGTCTAGTGCCCTTAGCCACTATCTTACCCTTCTTCTTGATGAAACATTCATTTGAAGCAAAGTCAACATTGAAACCATTGTCTACCATTTGGCCAACACTTAGTAGATTCTTTGTTATTGTAGGAATGTACAAAACACCTTCTATGTTGATCTTTTTGGAAGATCCTAAGAAAAGGGGAATGCTACCAACTCCTTCAATCTTACAAGCTTCATCATTTGCTGTATAGATAGACTTTATAGGTCCATCATAAGATAAGAGAGAAGAGAAAAACTCCCTTTTACTAGTCATGTGTGAACTAGCACCCGAGTCAATCCACCAAGGATCTTCTCCTTTGAAGCTTGTTGAAGAAAATATGGACATCATGAGAGAGTCCTCATGTGAACTCTCCTCCTCCTCCTCTTTGCTCATGTTGGCTTGGCTTTGATCTTGCTTCCTCTTGAAGCATTCCGAGGCATAATGCCCCATCTTGCTACAATAGTAGCACTTCACCTTTGATTTGTCCTTCTTGACTTTGGTGGTTGATGGAGATGCCTTTGGGGGTCCTTCTTGATCCTCAAGCTTTGTAGACTTCTTGAATGTTGATCCTTTGCCTTTGGACTTGCCTTTGCCTTTGGTGAAGAGAGCTTGGTCATCTCCACCTTGGATGGAAAGCCTATCCATCCTCTCTTGCATTTGGCTCCTTCTTGATTCCTCGGCCATGAGTGTGCCTTGGAGTTCTTCAAGTATGGGTAGCTTACCCATAATTGCATATCCCTGAACCAAATTGTCAAATTCAAAGCTTAGTCCATTCAATATGAGTTGAACAAGCTCTTCATCCTTGATAGTGTCACCTATAAAGGCTAGCTCTTTGTTCAATTCCTTTACTCTTAGGACAAAAGTATGTGCACTCTCTCCTTTCTTTTGATAGCTTCTATAGATTTGATTCTTCAAAGCTAACATTCTAGTTTGGTTCTTGGATTCATAGACCTTTTGCAAAGTCTCCCAAGCATCTTGAGCTGAAGTGCAATCTCCTACCTCTCTTAAGAGTTCATTTGCAACATTCATTTTTATGCAATGTAGTGCAACATTGCACCTCTTGATGTATTTGGCTTTTTCTTGAGGATGAATAGGTTCACCCTCCTTACCATTTACAATTTCCATCAGATCTTGCATGATCATGATAGATTCCATTCTAACTTTCCATATGGAATAGTTAGTTTTGTTGAGCCTTTCATTAGTATCCAAAAGATATGCATTTATAGATGCCATCTAGTCTCCTAATCAAGGACTTGACACAAATGAAGGTTACTTCTATTGATTTGATTGAAGGTCTACCTTATCCCACTTCTTAGGGACCTGAAAAGATCAGTAATAGACTTCCTATAAATATCTAAGAATGATATCTAACAAAATCAAATCATAGAATACTAGAAACAATGCACTTGCTTGATTGAAGTAGACAATACTAGTAGAATTGCCCCTCTTTCTATAAAGAACATTAAAGCTTCCAAATGATCTGATCAAGAGTGAATTTCAGCAACCTAATATACTTCCAAAATCACTTGTAAAAGATCTAAATGGAACTTAATGAGGATGCAACACAATCTACTATCCAATCACAAGCAAAAAATGATCAAAATTGATGAAAAATTGATCTAATTTGGTGCATAAGTCAAGCAATGGTTGGACTGAACCTAAATCACTTTAGGAGGTGTCTAGTACACCTTAGAACAGCCTTGAAGAGTCCCCAAAACTCTGATCTTCCCTCTCCTTGAATGCTAGAAAGCCTCCTCTATGAAATCACCTCCAAAACTCGCTTAGAAATCAATGCTTGGAGCAAGCAAAAACTTGCTATCTTGGTAATGTGAATTGAATTCAACTTTGCCTCTGGTTTTAGACACCTAAACACCTGCAAATGAAGTCACACAACACCAATCTCCAATGTATTTGAGTCACTTTGAGTTCTAGAATCAATACTAGATGCTAAGATCCAATCTACACAAGATTTAGATCAAAAATTGTGATCAAATTGAATGAAAACCAAGGATTTAGCTCATTTCAGCCTTTAGGCTCTGATACCATGTAAAAATTACAGCAAATAAGGATCCTAAAACACTTGAAATGATGAGGGAAACAATAGATTATGATTTCATAAGATTAGCACAAGTTGAACCATCAAAATCCATCAAAAATCTATGCTTGAACCTCACTAAATGGCCCAAATCCTTGAAGAAGGCTTCACACGTGTGAAAGTACGGCCTCCCACAGTCTGAGTACTGTACACCAGACCTACATTCAATCCTATAATCATTAGTAATCACAAATACTCAAACAATTATGAACATAGAGAGCAATTGCACCATTATGAGAGAAAAAACATGAAATTGCTTGATTGATTTTGGTGAGATATCATCACCTATATATACAAGATCCATCACGGTTTTGGGCAGGTATGAGTATCCCTAAACCTATCCCTAATGCTAATTTTGGTGGATCTTTCATCCCTACCAAGTTAGGGTTGGAATCTTGGAGATCCCTCAACAATGCAAAAATTACCAAAAATAGCTCCTATTTTTTCTCCCTTGTATCTAAGCATAATTTGGACTCATTCCAAAGGTTCTAACACTTAGGTCTACTTGAGAACATCCTTATGAATGGAATCCTATGCTATTTGGCACGTGTGACAAGCCACATCATGACCATTTAACTATTTACAAGTCATATGACCAAAACTAGTCAAGCTAGAATTGTGAATTTTTAACAAGATCTAGATCACAAATCTTAGAACCAATCTTCACCCAAAATCTAATCACCTTGGAAAATAGACCTTGCCTAGATCACATAGATTAAGGGTCACAAGAATTGAATCAAAACACATGAAAATCAGATCCAAACATCCCTATTGGATGCAATCTAATCCAAAGACTCTAAACTTTAGAGTTGGATTGGATTTGATAATTTTTTATGTCAAGCTATGTCCTAGTTTTTCACCAATCTTGACTAGCTTGAACAACTTGAAAAAATTGACATCTAGAGATTCACCAAAATCTCAACCAAGATTGTACAATCAAACTAGCCCTCACACTCTCACAAAGAAATCTTGACTAGAATCCATTTGAGCTTCATAAAATCATATGCCAATTCTACACACAAAAATTGAGAATTTTGACCCCTAGAAGCAACACAAGATCTATCCTTCTCTCCACGTTTTGATCTATGATAAGATCTGAAAACCCACTTTTTAGACACCTGAAACTCAAATCAAAACATTATATTTGGTGATCCAATATCAAGCCTAGCCTGAGAAATGAAATCCCTATTGTTTTTTCTAAAAAATCTCATAACATGATAATTTGGAATGATCTCAACAAAATGGCCTCCTCTCTGGTCCTGGACAGTTCCACATGTGTGGGAAAGTCACCTAAGGCTCAAAACTAATGTTTCATCCCAGTTTTTCAATGCTACCAAATGTTAGAAGATCTCTCCTTCAAAACTATCTCAAAACTTGTTATTTTTGGACTCAAATCTTGATCAAACACTGTCCTCTTTTACTTGGCTCTAATATCATGTGAAAGAAAATTACAAATAGGGCCATAAATGAATTCATTCAATCCACAAGAGTGATTGATTGCATTACTATCTTCATCTCCATCAAAACTAGCACCTAGAATTGACACAATGTAGATCTATAAGCAAGAGCAATCTAAACAAATTGTTGATGATCAAAGAGGCTTGACACATGTGAGCCACAACCTGCTGTATGGACAAAGACCTCAGGGCAAAGTACTAACATTAATCGAAGTATTAGATCCACCAAAATGCATGCAAATATGGAGAGACACAAGCTTGATGCAAAATCCTCAAGATCTCTTCAAATTGTTCTTACCAAATGAGCTCCAAATTGGAGTATATACAAAAAGATTGACCTATATGGATTTCCTTTGGCTCCTCCTATGGTCTCGTACAAATCTATGGCCATCCAATCAAATAGCACCTCTTGAAAAAGGCTCGAATCTAGGAAAATGCATTCTAACATGAAAAACTTGTCTATTAATGCCTTAGAGGCTCTTGAAAATATGTACCAGCTAATCTAGGCCAATGCTTCACACATGGGAATAGGCTCCACACGGGTGGAATGACATTATCTACATAAATTTGGCCTAATCAAGCTATATTTGGCCATATTTCTCACAAAAAATTTCAAAAATTAAAAAAATAAAATTAAAACTAGTATGAATAATAATTATTAATGAGAAAAATCTTAAAAAATAGTAATTTAAATTAAATTATTTTTAAATGTTTTCTAGAAAAGCACAACTTAAAATTGTGATACTTACGATAAATTTTAAATTGAGAATCTTGTTATACTTTTAGCTTCTAAAAATATCAAAAGACATTCATTTTTTATTGTAAAAGTATTTGAATTTATTTAGAACAGTAACTAGACACAAGCATTATAGGTCTATTGGATGCACCATATCAATTGAAGTCTCTTTTTTTGAAGTATTGAAGTTAGATCCGAACAATCAAATAATGATTGTTGAAAAATCAACTAATTTGGATTGATAATTTAGGTCTATAGATGTGGATGTTTTAGGTTCTAATTTCAAAATGACAATGAATAATCATTTACAAAAGTTAGTTATATCTATTTTGAACAATCAACTTAGGCTGATTAGACAAACATCATTTTCAATTTGTCGTCAATGAAAAAAGATCGATGTACAACGTTTCTTATCAATATTAGAAGTTGATACAAAAGAAGATATGCCACTTCACTTTGATAAAAAAAAAACGACTCTCTTCAATTTCATTAACAAAAAATTTAAACGTTGATAATATATCAAGTCCCAATTTGAGAGGTCATTAGTGAAAATTATTTGAAACATGCATTGTAAATGTGTGTGTGTATGTGTGTGTGCGGGCGCGCGCGAGCGTGCGTTCATATTGTGGGCCCTCATATTTTTATAAACTTTAAATTCTCAATAATCATTTTCAAGCTTTATTGTTTTATTTATGATTATAAGAGTTTTATTAAGATATAGATTACTTTTGGTCATGGTGTATTTTCAAAATTCATTTTTCGTATCTTCTTTTGAAATAAGTTGGAGATTGAACATGATTCTAGTCTAAAAATAGGTAATAAAAAAAATTAGGTCAAAGTTCCAAAATATGTCATTGTGCTATCTAAATGTGCCTAAAAAACTATTTTTCTCTTGATAATCCTCATTTATTCAAATTCATGTTTTTCAATATCACAATGCACACAAGTATTTCTATCAAAAACTTGTTTGGAAAACTTCGTAGGAATGTACTTCGCAAATGAACATAGAGGGCAAAAATACAAAGAGAGTGGGGATTATATAATTTGCCCATTTTTTTAACCTAGATGGAATGCTCTCATTGGGATTTACTAAGTTTGAAAGTCTAATGTTGCTTGCCTTCAAGTTCTTTTGTAGTAAGCACCTTGACTTTACAAGCTTTGTCACTTTTTGGATTTTCATCTACAATAAGGTTTTCTTGAGTGTTCAAAGGCAAAGCTTTCAAAATAAAATTGCATAGTACAAAGTGGTGCTTTGAGGTACAATCTATATAGTTTCTAGAAGATGATTAATGTTGATGTAGTAGTACAAGATGTACCATTCAATAGTCATTGACTTTTTCAACTTACAATTCACAAAATTGAGGAGTCAAGTCTCCATTATTGTTCTTGCAAAATTGTGAAGAGACACATCAAGATATTGTTGTTGGTGGAGTTGAGAATCTTCTCCCACATTGTCTTTGAACCATTCCCCTTGGTACCTTGTTGGTGGTGGTACTACCTTATTGCCATTGAATGATTCATGCTAGGTGGTGCATGAATCATACTTCTCATTGAAATGTTGAGTCAAGGATTGGTCAAGCTGCTCCTCATCATCAATTTTTCTTCTTCATCCAACAGGATAGACTTGGTTAGCTTGGCATCCAAAGTTTTTTGGTCCCAAGTGCAAGCCCCGCATTGGAAACCTAAATGCATTATCATTTTTTTGCACCTTGTGCCTCCTTTACTCCTTTCTGGTATTGAGCTCCTTATCATTTTCTTCTATTTCTCATTGAATGGTATTGGATATGGACTACACGAATTGTGTGTGCTAGAACACAAAATTGTTGTTTTCATAAAAGGACCAAAATCAAGATGCATATCTTTGAACCAATCCAGTGTGAGCCATCATTCCCTGTGGAGGATAAAAATGAATGACACAAGGGTGGCTCTATATTGTTTCCTATGGTTGGGAGTTTACTCCATTAGTCTCAATTAGACTGTTGGTTGGAATCAAACCAGTAGTCTATGAAGCAACTATCTTATGTGGTTGGTCTCTTTGATAGGTGTAACACTTTTGCACTCTCAACAATATATTTTGTTACCACTATGTTAGGGTTATCTTTATAGTTGTTGTATAGGCCAAAAGAGACCATTGGATGTCCAAATTAGTGGCTCAGCCCTTTTGTTGTATCTTACAAACTTCAAAAGATAGAAAAATGTTATGAAGTAATATTCTACAATCCAAATCATTAAAATATCTAAATGAACATTACTAAAATGCAACACAATAGGAACAATAAGCTTGACACCAAAATGATAACTCTCTCTTTTTACAGACATACTCATCAACCATTCCTTCAATCACATCAAGCATTGCTTGTAGCTCATGTGACCTCCTACAACTACTAGGTCACTCACGCATTCACAACTAGTAGGGCATAATATCATATTAAAGTTGATAAGCTCAAGGGTACAACGCAAAAGTGAAAGTGAAAATTTTCCAATATGCAACAACAAATCTCTCAATTCCAAACAAACACAACTTCTCTAGCACATAAGAGAAAATGCTTCACTCCTAGTTGTGTCAAAGGCCACAATTGATACCAAGGACATGCAATAGAGGTAGCTATCCTCCACAAATCCACTCTCGCTATGATTTAGCTCAAAACATTTAAGCATTTATGGAATATTGAATACTTTTTCTCGCATGGTTGAATGGGATTTCTATGGTTGACTAAAATGCTTGGCAAGCACAAGTTTTGGCAAAATTCATAGATGCAGATAAGGCAACATTTGCATGGGTGCTTCTACAAAAGAAGTTTGATTTGAAGCCTTGATGTTCCTCTGATTTCATTCTTGAAATTCCTATCGTGTTTATCTTTAAAATCTATTAGAAATTAGGAGCATCAAATTATTACACTTAATGCCTCCCCTTTCTTACATATGTGGAGACATACCATATATCTTTCGTGTGACATAAACTCTACCACAACCTTTTAAACAAAATTTCCTCCTTGGGTAATTGCTCAAATGTCAATCCACATTTTTTGGGCTATGTTGTCTATATGGAGTTGGTTTGATGCATTATTTGGAACCAATCAAGAACATCAAGACTAACATTCACAATGTTGCCATTTTAGATGTGAACATAGAGCTAGCCAACATTCTTTTCAAAACTTTGTTGGATCTAAGCACCTTGCTCAAAGAGGATTTTGAAATCGAATTCTTCTTACCAAGAACACAAGCTTAGGTGATGTAATGGATAATCTACTCAAAGATGGAAGACTTTTTGGCATTCAAGACTCACAAGGTTGGGCAATTAATTCTTGTTGTACCAACATCTCCACCCAAAGTTGGGCATCCAACCCTATGTTGACATACCATACATGCATTCAAATTTTTTCTTTTTGGCAAACATCTCTTGTTCATATTGTGGTTGCTACACATTAAAAACTCTAGCACATGCTCTTGTCAAGGAACTTCAAAAAGCACACTTGTGATTCAAACCACAATCAACGATGCTTATGCACTAGTTACTACCTAGGCATAGATTTCTCAATTGTAAGAGAACTTTAAAGTTCCGGGTTCATGCATTCAAGAATACTTAGGGCTCCAATGGGAGTCACTTCCCATCCCAAGAACTTACTTGGTGGAACACAGCCCCACCAATCTTATTGAGTGGAATTTACTCTAGTGATATTGATTTAATATTGACACGTAACTTAACAGACATGTAATATCATAGCAAAAATCAAGCCAAAAAAAAGCAACAAAGCAATGACCCTTATCATGACATTAATTGAGCCATCGCACATCATTGGGAAATAGGTGGAAGAATACAAGTAATAAATGAAATGGAATATTGTGGCTGAGTTTGCAAAAAGATTAAAGAGTAGTTTGAGTTTAGAGGAAGTTAATCATAGAGCAAAGCAATGTGAAGAAGAAGTTTTGTATCACAATCTAATGATCTTTTTTATTATGCAACTTTTTTTGTCACTCATACCATGTCATTCACATATTGGCATTGCCATTTTTTTATCTCTATGTTTAGGACTTTGTTGTGGAATTATCAAGTCATGCAATCTAGAACAACTTAATTGAAACACTCAAACATTTCATCTAAGGCGTTAGTCACAAACAAATCCATTGAAAAAAAAATTGATGTTTCTTCGAATTATAACGAGCCAAATATGGTATTTAGTTATTTCCGTGTTACAAATAATTTGGATGAGCACTTGAAGCCTTTAGTTATTATGGAAATCCTTCCACATCTCTTCACATTCTAGACTGATTTTGACCAAGTTCTACTCTCTCCTCCCTCAGTTTCCCCTTAACACAATAACCAATCTTATGTTTTAGGTGTGAATGCCAAAACAATGGCAACCACCTTGCTCTACTAAATAATGTGTAATCTTGGGACTGACTACTTGGATAGCCCAGAGCCACAGACATGCTTTAGAGTGTTGTTGTGAAAAATACATTTACAATCTTCCACACATGTTGGAGTTGGATAAGAGTTCTCACTGCACCCACAAAGGCATAAGCTCAAGTCCTGACTAATGCACTCTTAACTTTGGAGCCTTGAGCTGCTAGGCCTAATTAAGCATGAACGTATTGCAGACTAACTATCCAATGCCAAAAAAGAACGAATAAATGTACAAAAGGGTTGCTAGAAGTAGTAAATTAAATATCATTTTTGAAGTTTGTTATTTCACCAAATGACGCTGCAGTGAATTCATGAAACATATTGAAGATCAATTGTGAGGTTAATATGCACAAGAGTCAGCAACTTGCAATGTGGATTACGTCAATGTCCTCACTGCAGCAATTTCTTCCTTTAATTCCAAGCACATACGTTCAGACATTGAATTTTTTGAAGTTACAGAATTTTGCTTGAACAAGCCATTGTGGATTTGGGTTCCTGAATTATGTATAGTTTTCCAATCTACAAACGATCTGCATGACTTTGAACACAATGGTCTGATTTCTTGTATTGACACCAAAGAAAATGGAGCTCTATCCCTCCTTCCCATACTAGAACTTATACTCATGTCTTCCTTTGTGCGTTGAGGAGCATGCAAAGCTTTTCTCAAACAAGACAACTTTAATTTAGCTGGATCTGACATGTTGATTGATGTTGGTAAGTGTGCTAAAGGTAACTGAATTGCACTCGGTGGTTGCCCCCAATCAAGACTATGCATATAGGAGCTACTGCATGTTTTTCCCCCTTCTCCTGTGTATAGCATTCCTCCAACACGTACTGCCCATGTTTTCCTTCTTTCTTCATCCTTCCATTCTTCCTGCACTACGAACTTATTTCGAAATGCAGTACACCTTATAGGATGTGCCCGAAACTCATGGAAGAGTGGCAAGGATTCTGGTTCAATTAAAATATTTGCAGCAACAGTCCTACAAAGAGTGCTACCTTCCTTAGAGTGCCCCTTCGAACATTGGTTTTTTCCAGCAGTGGGATAAACAGCTATGTTTTGATGATGATTGTTTCCCTCAAAGAATACTGATGATGGTATGGCAGTGCTACTTTTTTCTCGGCTGCTACCTGTCAAAGTACACGGCTCACATTCAGTTTTGCGGAAAGATTGTCTCCTTGTTGTCATGTCACGAGATTCATAGAACTCTGTAGCTTCAATTCTGATTCTAGAACATTCAATAAACATAACAAATCTTCATGGCAGTTCCCAATGAATAAGGTTCAGGAAAACCTCGTTTAAAATTCTCAATACCAGATGATGGGGATTGCTTTAACTTTTCAGTACACAAATTTGAATGTAAAAGAGGAATTAGATGCTGCATCAATCTGAAATAGTCCACATAGCCTGCAAGCGCATGCAAGTCAGCTAAACAAATGTAGAAATGCCTACTACTAGATGCTACTTCATACTAAATTCAAAACTTGCTACATTGAGATCATATACCTTAAAAACAGTAAAACTTTTAGTTCAGGTCTCTTTTGTTCATGAACACTTGCATATTCTTACAAAGATACCAGGAGATTGCATTATGGATGTCTAGAATACTGGTCATCTTTGACTATCTATTCTTGGACCCTCTCACTCAATCTTCTACCTTCCTATGAGATTGCCCTCAACTGTGGCTGGATTGTCCTTCAAAAATCTTGAATATCTTGAAACCCCAAGGTTGTTCACTGCTTGAGCCAAACATGATAGACTCTTGGTACTTCTTCCCTTTTCATAACACAATGCCACCTTAAAGGCATTCCACAAGTCATGAGTCTACCCCTCGATGGAGGGTGGTAGACTCTCCCTAAGGCCCGCTACAAAATGAAATAAACGTAAAAATATAAGTATCTCCTCAAGGATCCTGACTAATGCCTTCCAATATCTATTGACATACACTTGGACCAACCCATTGCCTTTCTTTTTGTTTGTCAACTATTGCATTGCTTTGTTGTTCTCATCTGAAGGCACCTAATCTTGAGTAAACATTTCTTACTACATCTTGGTTATTTTTTCCTAGCCAACAATCTGGCTGTCATTGAGAAAGAAACAAGAAGACAATGCTATTTTTATAGATTTTCACTGTTTTTCATTCTGTGTATATTCCATTTTCTTTCCTTTTACCTCTACCCCTTTACACTTTCATTTTTTGTCACCCTCAACGATATGATACTTTCCAGAATAGGAAAAAGAAGAAAACATGAAAATAAAAAATAAAAAGGATAGAAATTATTTACGGATAGGAGCACTCAAGCACCATCTCCAAGATATTGCTTTTTGCAATTTGATGTACATACTTCGGCAATCTTTCCTAATCCTCAATGACGTCACACATTTAAGAGGCTTTTATCCACTTGAACAATCAGTTTTCAACTACATCACTGCTATGTATTGCAATTGCATCAAAAAACTTTGGCACCTTCAAGTCTTTAATGTGGCGCAAATTTAGCTTCTTCACAGCAAATTCTATAGACCAAATTGGCTCCCTAGCCACCATGTTGGTATTGCTTATTCTTTCAAGTTTGTTACTAAATTTGTCGATCTTCAGTTCATTCAAGATTTGCTTGAGCATGCCTTCCATAACAACAAATTTTGTAGAAATAGCATCCAATCTTTGAGATTTGTACCTAGACTCTCTAGAAGCATCCATACTGGACCAATAAAGAACTTTTAAAGCAAGCTTCTATGCAAAAATTAGCCCACAAGTTGCAAAACTGGAGAAACTAGACCTCTTTACACATTGCTAAGGGCAAAATTGAGGCACAAAAATGCCAACACTATCAATTATTCTACATATTGTCTTGATCATAAACATAAAAGGGAAGAGTTAATAAAGATATGCATTCACCATAGATGGAAAGAGAAGAAAGAGAGAGAGAGAGAGAGAGAGAGAGAGAGAGAGAGAGAGAGAGAGAGAGAGAGAGAGAGAGAGAGAGAGAGAAAAGAAAGCTTTATTAACGTCTTTTCCATGCCATAAGGCATATAAGACCGAACAATACATCAAAAGAAATGGAAATGAGACGGATCAATGCTGTCAATCAACAACAATAAACAAATCTAACTAATAAGAGATTAATGGCTAGGATTGTATGGTACGTAGACCATTTTACATGTTCAACTGGACATATCCTCAATTCTCTAACGCTGACTCTAACTCTGATCAATCTCAAATATCATTATGACAATTATCTATTTAGTTTCAACTAAAGGTTTAGCGTCAACAAAATGGATATTTCCATCTCTATATAGTAAGCGTCTCCCTGTATCTTTTGTATTCTCTAAGGCCTTTTTCCTTTCCACAACTTGGACAAATGTGAGATCTTCATCCAGGAAGATCCTGGTATTTTTTAGCTTATGTCTCTGACGTAGTACCTCACGCGTCGACTCCAACGAAGTGAAGCGTAAGTTGAGAGTGTTAGCATCTTTCTTGTTACGCCATGTTGATCCTTTTGTTCTCACAACTGACTCTCCGTAAGTGTAGCAGAGATGAAGGAAACTAGAGCATCTGCTTAACCTATACCTTTGAGAACCTCTGCCCAAGACTGGACAGTTGTATGGTGCTGTTCCACTTTGTTTTCGAGTTGTTGGATCATATTTGAAGTAGCTGCTTGTAAGGATGTTGCACAGTTGATGGTCGTAATTTCTCGTCTGAGTTCTTCAATCGATGCATCTGTTCGTTGAAGGTGTGATTGCACAGATAAAATCATTTCTCGATGTGAGTCCATCTCTTTTTGATGATTGGCAAGAAGAGTAGAGATGGCCAGCGAGGGGATGGCAACCAGCGAAGGCTGACATCCCACCTCAAAGAGAGAGAGAGAGAGAGAGAGAGAGAGAGAGAGAGAGTTTCATGTATGAGGCAATTGCAAAAGAATATTTTGGCCTAGTATCCTAGAGCTATAGCAACCTACATCTAGAAGACCATTGGCCACTCAAACTCAAGAAACGATCCAAATTCAACAAGAAACAAGAAAAATATCAAACACGACACCAGTACTATGATTCCATGAATCCAACTTACAAAGTAGACCTCTAAAAAGAGGCTCTCAATTTTGGTCAAAATTTAAGCATTGGAACTCCAAATAGCATAAGATTCAAGCACGTGGATATCTGGTAGGCAACTCCCCACTAAATTCTGGAAATCCACCTCTTTGAAACCAAATATTACAATCCACAACTAAAATACACAAGATAGATTACCAATCTTTTTACAAAGTATAATGGTAAACCCTAAGAGAGCACTATTGAAATCTCCTCCCAATCTTTGCTAGATAGGAATGAATGAGGAACGCCTCTTTAAAGGGGACTCTTTACAGGTCCACACATACAAACCCTCAAACACCCACTAAATTTTGGCACATCCTAGTTGACATTTTGCACATGGTCCATGATATTTTGGCGATAGTTTTCTACAATTACCTATCCGCATTACCTTCAATTCTGGAGGCACTTGCAAAAAAACCAAATTATCCTATTTCCATTTAATTTGTCACTCATGCAATACCCAAGTTTCAATGTTTCAACCTTCATAATCTAGAGCAATAATTTTCTAATGAGGTTGTCTTCACCCCCTATTATGTTTTACTACTACTATCCCATCTCTTGTTGTTGGAACTACTATCATTTTTTAAATACCTAGATTCTAGAAGCGTTATTCATTTTGGTTACCACTTGAACTTTACACTTTGATTATTGAGTGGAATACAAATTTTTTTCCTCCACAATTATTAGCAACACATGTTTAGTTTAGCTTAGAGTTTAAACACATATTAAAAACTTGAAAATAAAAAAAAACCAAACATTTTGAAAAATTGATTAAAAGAGCACAATATGAGGTTGATTTTAGTAAACCCATAAATGTCTCCCTTCCATTCTAAATCAATGTGTTCCTCAAACAAACGTATAGTATCTGAGTAGTGTTTCACCATCAAGATTGGTGTCAAAGGTTGTAGATAGAACTTTGAACTCTGCAACAGTAAGTTGGATGCTCAAATTTCTCAACGCAATGGAGAATTCCTTATAAGTTAGCTTCCCTGAAAATATTAGTTCAGCTTAGTCAATCAAGTGACTTCAAAAGGATAACAAAATCAAATGTGGAAGTTACGAAGGCAAGACCAAACAGCGAGTTTCTCTAAGAGTGACTTAATTATACTTTAGGTTCAACATTGATTGGCCATCTAGGGGTGTAACTAATGTAAGTGTTACAATAATAAAGAGACGACTTCCTACAGTAACAAATCTATCATAAACCCGTGAATGAACTACTTGCACTTTTGACTAAAAATAAATTTATTAGTTCATTGTTTCCAAGTGAAAACTAGGCTTGAAGGGGAGTGCTATAGTAAACTTTACAAGAAATGTGCCACATGATATTCAGGCATCTTTCTCCATGATTCTAATTGAAAATAAACAAGTGTTGGAGTTGTTATTAGCAAAGAGCATAAGCTTAGCAGCAAATGCCACTCTCCAACCTAGTCAATGCTTCTTTTCAGACCAAAAACTAACATACTAGAATATCGTCGATCCAGTTGTCTAAATGTATCCAACACCTCTTTGGCATTCCTTTTCCCAATTTGATCCTGTAAATGATCAAATATCTAGTCAAGCACAAAAAGCAATAAAATTTCAGAGAACTTTGATAATGAGAGATTATTGATTAGATTTATTAGCATGGTAAGCCTTGTGTATACCATTATATATTATTATGAGAGGTAAAATAGAGTAACATGAACATAAAATATTTTACCTAAATACATGGATTCTAAGGTAAATAAAAGCATGCAAATGTTTTTGGTCCTTTAATAAACGCTAGATGTAGAGTGAATTTTCTATTATCCCAGCCCATATACTTAACAAAAATGCAAGATGAGCCATTGACAATTGTATTTCATAGTGCATCCACCTTAGAAACCTATTCCGACCCTTACTGGTCGAAACGTACTGTACATTTTGCACAGTACGTTTTGGAATGTATGGAGTCAGAACATTTTTTATTTAAATCCCAAAATAAAATTGCACGAAGATAAAATTGTTAAAAAAGTACGATTTCATTTTTTAAAATTTTCTGACCACCTTTCAGAACAGAACGCGCTCCCGAACGCATTCTGGAAGCCATTCTGTCCCGGAACGGGCAACTATCGTATTCAGTGTCCACAATGATGAAGGATAATAGTAAGTGCAATTTTAAGTAGATCAGATTTTTTTTTCCAAGATTAACCTCACACATCAAAGTGAAAATTGCCCCTTCTTATGCACTCCCTACTTGCAAGTGGAACACCAAATAGGTCAGTGGAATGTACCCCCTATGTGCCACACTCCCAAGTCATAGGGCAGTTAAAGGTTTCAATATAGAATGCCTAGAGCTAAAGTGGCCTAGGACCTGTTGGAATTCGATGCTCAGCCTCAAACACATTCAATAATGAGCATCCTAAAGAACCGGAAACAGCTCGAATTCTGAACAGAGGATCAAAAACTTCATGATTGAATTTTTCCTAGAATTCTTCGATACTAGATCGACTCGAAAAATATATTTTTTGAGTCAATATATATTTTCGAGTCAGTATTTTTCAAGTCATTGTACATTTTTTGATACTTGTAAATTTCGATACTGTCGGTCTAAAATTTGACCCAACAACTTCGTGTTGATAGTCCGCCCACTTTGTACATCCATTACCTGTAATGAGGCGGTTGTAATAAATGCAACAAAAGGTAGTTGTAGATATTTGTAGGATATCAATCCTAGAATCTTCATCAGAAAACTTCTTCTGATTATTCGAGTTTCTGTAACAAGAGTTATCACTCTCAACGACTATAAGCTGAAGTTATCACTTCAAGCATTGTACTCACTATTTGATATTAATCAGAGTGCAAATTTTCAGTCCCACTACTGTATCATTTCATTGTGCATTTGTCTGAATCATTCAATTTTGAATATTCTGCTATTGTTTGTTGTGCTTCCAATCGTACATCAAGCCCGCTCATCAGCTTCCACACATTTCCACTGATTTATGACATGGTATCAAAGCGGGAAGTTCAGTAATCTGCATTTCATTGCGGATTATCAAGTCTTGTTTCTATCAAGACGTTCTTCTAGCAAGCGCATAGCCGACAGTATCTCGAAATCGTTGTTTCTACCAACGATCTCGCTCAACCATAATGGATTCATCTACTAGTCCTTCTCTAATCGACAGATTCGATGGGAGCATCTACCATCTCTAAAAATTCAAAATGAAGGTCATACTAGTAGCCAAGGAACTGTGAGACATCGTTGATGACACAGAAGTTAAACTTGAAGGTGATGTAGCCATTATCACCAAATGGAGGCTGAAAGATGACAAGGCTTTTGCCATGATCACTCTCAACATCAAAGACAATCAAATTAGTCACATAAGGGCTGCTCAGACTGTTAAGGATGCATGGGACATCCTGGCAACACTCTACGATATCAGGGACATCTCCTCCAAACTCCATTTGAGGAAGAAATTCTTCACCCTGAGAATGTCTGAAGCAGCAAGTGTTTCGAGCCATATCAACACTTTCCAAAACCTTATGGAGCAGCTGACTGCAACTGGCTCTGTCATTGAAGATATCGATGTTGTTATGACTCTATTATCGAGTCTTCCTAAGGCCTATGAAAATTGGGTCCTAGAAATTTCGATCCAGGAGAAGATCACCCTTTCAAGAGTGATCTCATTACTCCAACAAGAGGAGGCCAGAAGAGATGCAACCTCCTCAGGCACAGGGTCGGATCCTCAAGCTCTATATTCCAAAAATTAGAAGTTCAGATCCAAAAAGAAGAGCAATATGCAGTCAAGATCAAATTTTGACTCAGGCTCAAATTTTGGCTCAGGGTCGAATTCGAGCTCTTCATCTTTCCAACCAAAGCAGAAACTTTTTTGCAGATACTTCAAGAGAACTGGACATGAGAGCAAGGACTGCAGAACTTTAAAATTCAACAATGAGAAAAAGAAGCAGTTCCAACACTAAGCAAATTCTACCTCAACCAGTTTTTTGATACATCAACAAGAGTAAGATGAAGCAGCCTTGATGACCAAGGTCGGAGAACAACAGGATATCGATTCCTAGTATCTCGATTCTGGAGCAACTCAACACATGACTCAACATCAAGACTGGTTCAAAGATTATAAATCTTTCACCCACTCTTGAGTTGTGCAACTCGAAGACAACTCATCACATTCAATTCAAGGTGAAGAAATAGTCAGAATCAAATTTCAGAAAGGTGAAGGCAAGTTGTTGTCCTACGTTCCAAATTTAACCAAGAATCTGCTCTCAATTAGCAGGATCATTGATTCAGGTCGGAGGGTCGAATTCGATACAACCGGTTGTACCATCCTTGACAAAACTCGGAAAGTTTTAGCTTTCGAGAGAAGAAGTGGCAATCTCTACAAACTCAGCCACTGTTATTCTTCCAATAGTCAAGCTCTTCACACCTCAACTTCCAAATCATCTTATATGCTTTGGCATTTCAGATTGGGCCATTTGAACTTCAATAGTATTCAACAAATGTCAACTCAGAAACTAGTACAAGATCTGCCTTCTGTTAGGAAGCCAACTTCTCCATGTGAAAGCTGTATAATCAGCAAGCATGCTAGAAGTCCTTTCATTTCTGACTCAGTTCATACTTCCAAAGGCCTCTTGTACATAGCGACATATGTGGCCCGATGCAGACTGCTTCCAAAGGGGGAGCGCTATACCTCCTAACCTTCATCGATGACTTCTCTCGAAGGACTACAACCTATTTTCTGAAGAACAAATCAGAGGCATTCAAGTTCTTCACACAGGTCAAGGCGTCTATAGAAAATCAGACCCAGAGGAAGATCAAAGCTCTACGCACAGATGGAGGGGGAGAATTTATCTCCACCAGATTTAAGATGTTCTGCAAGGCCAACAGAATACAACAACAATTCACGACGAGCTACTCACCTCAGTCCAATGGTGTAGCTGAACGGAAGAAACAGATGCTCATCGAGAGTACCAAGAGCATGCTGGCCCATGCCTCTCTTCTAAAGAAATTTTGGGCAGAAGCTGTTTCTACAACCGCCTACCTACAAAATCGATCCATCAGAAAAGCCCTGAATGGCAAGACACCTTATGAGTTGTGGACAGGATCAAAATCATCACTCAAGAATATGAGAGTGTTTGGTTGTATTGCTTATGCTCAGATCCCTGAAGATCTCAAGAAGAAGTTGGATGACAAAAACACAAAATCGATTTTCGTTGGCTACTCCCCAGACCACAAGGCATACAAGCTCTACAATCTGAAAATAGAAAAATCATTCACAAGCAAAGATGTCATTTTTGTGGAAGATCGATTTATCAACCACAAGGGGAAAGCTCAGAAAATTTCCAATACAATTATCGAAAGAATTTTTTATCCATGTATTGAAAAAGATTCCAGGATCAAAAATCAGGAAATCAATACAAACTCAGAAAATGAGTCTGAACAGTAGGGGGTCGAAATTCAGCCAAGAAAATCAAATCGACCAAGACAGCCTCCATCCAGATTTATGGACGATGCAGCCTGCTACTTTGTGCAGGAACCAAATACAGTTTCAGAGGTGATGTCTACACCTGATGCTGATCAATGAAAAGCAACAATGGACACTGAATTTGATTCTCTAATAGAGAATCAAACGTGGACAGTCACTGAGCTGCCAAAGGGAAAAAATTCGATTTCATGCAAGTGGATATTCAAGGCGAAGTATGATGCTGAAGAAAGGCTGAATCGATACAAACCCAGGCTAGTCGCCAAAGGCTATTCCCAGATTCCAGATCTGGATTATTCCAAGACCTTCAGCCCAGTTGTCAAGCATGCTTCGATCCATTTGCTACTCTCCTTTGCAGCTGCAACAGATCTCGAAGTCCATCAAATGGATGTCCAGACCACATTCCTCAACAGGACCATTCAAGAAGAAATTTTTACGTCACAACTAGAAGGATACGAGCTGAGCGGAAAGCAACACCTTGTGTGCAAAATTCACAAGGCACTCTATGGGCTGAAACAATCACCCAGGGCCTGGTTTCAGAAAATAAATGCATTCCTTATTGAGAATGGTTTCATTCCAAACTCAGCAGACTTGAATGTCTACTTCAAGTCTGTATCAAATTTCTTCATCATCATCACTCTCTACGTGGATGATACACTATTATTCAATAACAATATGAATCTGATGAAGGAAACGAAATGCATGCTGGCCAAGGAGTACAAAATGACTGATATGGGTCGAGCCCACTATTGTTTCGAAATCAAAATTTTTTGAATTCGATGCAGTCGTCTGATTTTCATCAGCCAGCAGAGATATCTCAGAAATGTGCTGGAAAAGTATGGAATGGCTAACTGCAAACCTAGTCTCTTTCCACTCGACCCTAGATTGAAGCTGTCAAAGGAACAATTCCTCACTCCATCATTGGCTCACTGATGTATGCAATGATCTGCACTCGACCCGACCTTGCATACTCGATCAGTTCACTCAGCCAGTTCCCATCGAATCCAGGCCTCACCCATTGGAAAGCACTCACAAAAATCATGAAGTACGTCCAAGCAACCAAGAATCTTAGCATCTGTTATGGAGGCATCCAACCTACCAACATACTCGAAGGATACACAGATGCGGATTGGGCAAGGGATATCGATACCAGAAGATCGACTTCTGGATTTGTATTTTTATACAATCAAGGCCCAGTCTCTTGGAACAGTTGAAAGCAGACCTCGGTAGCATTATCATCAACCGCATCAGAAAATTGTTGCCACAAATGCTACAAAGGAGGCAATTTGAGTTAGGCACCTGCTAGCAGAAATCGACCTTGCACAGTCACATCCAACTACCATCTTTTGTGACAACCAAAGCACCATAGGTCTCTCTCTCAATCCAAGATTTCATTCTCGAAGCAATCATATCGAAATCAGATATCACTATTTGAGAGAGAAAGTACAAAGCAAGGAGATATCCTTAGTCTACTGCAGGACAGAATCAATGGCAGCAGATTACTTCACAAAGGCTCTGTCAATAGAGCACCACCTCAAATTCAACGACATGTTGAATCTGAAAATCAAAAGCTTTCATGATCCAAATTATGGGAGAGTGTTGGAATTCGATGCTCAGTCTCAAATCCATTCAATAATGAGCATCCTAAAAAACCAGAAATAGAAGGCTCGAATCTAAACAGAGGATTGAAAAATTCAGGATCGAATTTTTTCTAGAATTCTTCAATACTTGATCGACTTGAAAAATTCTATATTTTTTAAGTCGTATTTTTCAAGTCACTGTACATTTTTCGATACTTGTACATTTCGATATTGTCGATCTAAAATCCAACCCAACAACTTCGCGTTGATAGTCTGTCCACTTCGTACATGCATCAACTGTAATGAGGCGGTTGTAATAAATGCAACAAAAGGTAGTTGTGGATATTTTGTAGGATATCAATCCTAGAATCTTCATCAAAAAACTTATTCTGATCATTTGAGTTTCTGTAACAAGAGTTATCACTCTAGACGATTGTAAGCTGAAGTTATCACTTCAAGCATTGTACTCATTGTTTGATATTAATCAGAGTGCAAATTTTCAGTCCCACTACTGTATCGTTTTATTGTGCATTTGTCTGAATCATTCAATTTTGAATATTCTGCTGTTGTTTGTTGTGCTTCCGATCGTACATCAAGCCCGCTCATCAGCTTCCGCACATTCCCACTGATTTACGACAGGACCAACATGAACTTGAGCTTCCAACACCTAGGAGTGTGAAAAATTGAAAAAGATTATATATGTTGGATATAGGGGTCTTATGTTTTTTACATCAAGCATCTAGGTGCAGGATGTTGATAGGAATAAATTTGGCATAGATGGCAAATTATGCATTTCCACTTGTAATGCCACTATTGAGTCAAAATAGAGTAAGAGGCTAAACACGTGCCAATTAGAGTGTAGACAAGTGTAAAGCTTTTGTTTGATGAATTCCAAGAGGTCCAATAGGATTTAGAGGTGGAACCTTGTGAGGTCCAATAGGAAATTGAGGTGTGCTTGCATATAGTCCAATAGAATTAAGAGGTGCATGGATCAATGGTCCAATAGGATCAAGAGGTGACAAAGTATGGTCCAATCATAGTTAAGCATAGTGGTAGCTCGTGGATCTACTAGTATCATTGTACTCCTCATTTTGGATCTAATTGATTTGGTGATTTTATGGATTTTGTGAGTTATTGGATTTCTAGATTTCTCTCTCTACCCGAGAGCTCATGATGCTTTTTTTAAAAGAGAGTTCTCTTGTGCCTACTCTCCATCTCAAAATGGAGTGGTCGAGAGAAAGAATAGATCTCTATGTGAACGTGCAAAATCTATGAGAATTGAGGCATCTTTGCCCAAAGATTTTTGGGGAGAAGCCATTAATTGTGCAAATTATCTTTGCGATAGGCTCCCACATATAGCTCTTGGAGGAAAGTCACCATATGGAATCTTATTTTTTAAGAAGCCTAAGGTTGATCACCTTAAAGTTTTTGGATGCTTATGCTTTGTCCATATTCCCTTGGAAACAAGGAAGAAGGAAGATCCTAGTGCATGCAAAGGGATCATGGTTGGATACTCATCCACCAAGAAGGCCTATAGAGTCTTTATACTCTCTACTTCTCAAGTTATTGAAAGTAGAGATGTTGTCTTTCATGAAGATCAACACTCATCTTTTGAAGAGGCCGGGATCAAGAAATCTATGGATGCATCATCAATTATTGATTTTGAAGACAATCATGATGTGATGGGGTCGAGAATTGAAGAAGACTCTCCTCGGATGAGAGATAGATCCAAGCCTAAGAGGCTCTCATATGTTGACAAAGGCAAACAAGTGGATCTTGATTCCACTAATTATATTTTTTATGTCTCTCATGAAGAGCCAAAGAATGTACAAGAGGCACTCAATACCAAGGAGTGGTATGATGCCATGAAGCAAGAGTATGATGCATTGATCACCAACAATACTTGGGAGCTTGTGGATCCTCCATCCAACAAGCATGTGATTGGTTGCAAGTGGGTATTTCAGATCAAGTTCAATCATGATGGCACCATCAACAAGCATAAAGCAAGATTATGTGTCAAAGGATTTGCTCAATTCCATGGTCTTGATTATGAGGAGACCTTTGCACCCATTGCCTTTATAAGCTTTACTCCCGGCGCCACTGGCGCCAGCTATGTCCCCGGCGCCAGCAGCGCCCCTGCTGCTCCCGGCGCCAACGGCGCCGGCGCCGCTCCCGGTGACAATAAGAATTCTTATTTCTCTTGCTTGTTTTTTCAAGTGGAAGGTGTTCGAATTAGATGTATCCAATGCTTTTCTAAATGGTTATCTTGAGGAGGAGATCTATATGGAACAACCTCAAGGATTCATCAAGGATGAGTCCAAAGTGTGCTTGCTCTTCAAAAGTCTTTATTGACTCAAGCAAGCACCAAGATCATGGTATTCAAGACTTAATTCTTTTCTTTCTAGGATTTACTCTTAGTGACTATGATCCTTCCATGTATCTAAAGTTTGTTGATAGCAATATTTTCATTCTTCTAATTTATGTTGATGACATTATTCTTTTTGGAAGTTGTATCAAGCTAGTTGATGAAACCAAGCTAGCACTTGGATGTGAGTTTAAAATGCAAGATCTAGGAGAGATGCATTACATCATAGGCCTAGAAATTGATTCTTATGAAAATCATGTCTTTATATGCCAATCTAGATATGCTCACTCTATGTTGAAAAAATTTCATATGGAAAATTCTAAGAGCATAGATACTCCAATGGAGCAAATTGTAAAAGATCCTAATAAAGGTGATGAAAGATCCTTTGAGGACATCACACTTTTTAGGAGTCTTGTAGGCTCCTTGATTTGGCTTACCATTACTAGGCCCGATCTAAGTTTTTGTGTGCACAAATTGAGTCAATTTTTGCAAGATCCTAAGATCCATCATTGGAAGATGGCCAAGAGGATTCTAAGATATGTATCTTCATCTTGTGATTATGGTCTACTCTATAAAAGTGAAGATCTATCCATTATTGGCTACTCGGATTCGGACTTTGCAAGTGACAAGATGGATCGAAAGTCTATTAGTGCATACACTATCTTTCTTGGAGGCAATCTAATATCTTGGCTTTCCAAAAATCAAGATACTATATCTCTCTCTTCATGTGAGGCCGAGTACAAAGCACTCACTACAACTACCAAAGAAGTGCTTTGGATCAAGAGGTTATTAATGGAGCTAAAGTGCATTAAGGAGGATGATCTACCAATGATCAAGTGTGATAACATCTCGTCCCAAGCTCTTGCCAATAATCCCATATTTCATGCAAGAAGCAAGCACATAGAAGTGGCACACCTTTTTGTGAGAGAAAAGCTTATTGGAGGAGAAATCTATTTGGAGCATGTCAACTCGTCCTCTTGTATTGCCGATCTACTCACCAAGCCTTTGAGCAAAAGTGCTTTCATAAAGCATAGATCTAATCTTGGAGTTATATCAAGATCAATGCTCAAATCTTCATAGATAATTTTTTAGGAGGAGTGTGAAGAATTGAAAAAGATTATCTATGTTGGATATAGGGGTCTTATGTTTTTTACATCAAGCATCTAGGTGTAGGATGTTGATAGGAATAAATTTAGCATAGATGGCAAATTATGCATTTCCACTTGTAATGCCACTATTGAGCCAAAATAGAGTAAGAGACTAAACACGTGCCAATTAGAGTGTAGACAAGTGTAAAGCTTTTGTTTGATGAATTCCAAGAGGTCCAATAGGATTTAGAGGTGGAACCTTGTGAGGTCCAATAGGAAATTGAGGTGTGCTTGAATATAGTCCAATAGAATTAAGAGGTGCATGGATCAATGGTCCAATAGGATCAAGAGGTGACAAAGTATGGTCCAATTATGGTTAAGCATAGTGGTAGCTCGTGGATCTACTAGTATCTTTGTACTCCTCATTTTGGATCTAATTGATTTGGTGATTTTATGGATTTTGTGAGTTATTGGATTTCTAGCTTTCTCTCTCTACCCGAGGAGAGCAACTTGTTTTTACTTAGATTATTTTTTGAATACTTCCCACACGTGTGAATTCAACAAGGAGAACTTAATACAAGTACGTATAGTCAATAGTCAATAAATGATCCCCACAAATCCCCAATAGTTCTTGTATAGGAAAAATATGGGTTTAATGACTTGCAGGCACTAAAATTTAGTGATCTCAATTTGTTGGGTCGTGGAAGAAATCCTTTGTCATTTTTGCTTCCAATTTTTCAATGGGACTACATCTTTGGCTTCTCCAGAACTCTTTGAGATCAAGTGCAAAATGGGTTCCATAAGCCTAGGTGCCACACCTCATTGTTTTTCATTTTCCTGGAGATTTTTACATCACTGTCTGCTAGCATAGGGTGTGTTTATGCACTTTCCAAATCACCATCTCAATCTGTAGGTGGATTGCAAACTTTCCAGATTCTTTGTGGATCTTCATATCACTTTTATTCCTACGATGGGGCACTTTCAATATACTTTACCAAATAATATTCAAATAATCACCAAGTTCCATATTTTTATATTGTCTTTCCTCTAGTACAATTCCGCCAAATCTCTTTATATCTTATTTGTCCAATTTCCAAAAACCGAATCACTTTTTAGAGCATCAATACTTATTCTTTTTATTAGTTTTTTAATTCTTAGTTGGATCTTTTCGGGGATTTAGCCTTCCTACAATAGATTGCTTTCATTTCCTCTTTACAAATTGTAAATAGGATATTTGGAAGGTATGGAAAGTAGAAATCCAGCCTATAAGTTTCCAGACACTTCAGATGTTTTATGTTTTGGCATGCATTATTCAAGATCTAATCATATTGATGTGTTTCCACAATAGGCCACTCCGTTTACTTTACAGCTTCGATTAGATATATACAAATTAGAGTATTGCAATCTACGTATTTCGGTTTATCATCATGCTGGTTATACTTGAGGATAGCCATATTGCTTTCGTCTAGAAATTCAAAGATACACAATTGATTGCTTAAGATCTTAGCTCTATTGAGTCGGATTTCAGATCGATGAATTGCTCCACATAAGTGTAGAGTAGACCAGTGTGCTATACTAGTTGTACTTCAATAATAGGTGCCTATCTTTCAACAATGAAGTAGAGTAGATCAATGTGGTCATTCCAGTTAAAATATAAACACCTAGCATTGAGGGATATCTATTTACGTATGTGACATGGATATGGTTATCTATAGATGAGACACAAATCTCTAAGGTTGAGATATGGGTGCATATATCTACACAAGTCATAGGAAGATGTAAATGAGAGTCAAGCACTCTCGACCTTTCACATTTCTCTTCATCCTACAGTGACTTGATCCATCACTACTTACTCCTCACATATATGGCTAGATGTACATTCTTCATCATTTCCTACTAATATTGCAGTGCATTCAAGTGCTATAGAACTAGCTTGAAGCCTATTTCGCACACTGAGCCACTCCTAATACTTTTAGATGACAATCTTTGCCCATTAAGTTAGGTTGGGTATGATTTTTATATTTCGAATATGACATTCATAGTCCACACTATTGTATTCGATTCTATTTTCTTGTTCTTGGTTAACTAGCAATCACATTCTTCTATGTTGCTATAGATTATCCAAGGTGCCTACATGTCAGATTCTCTTTAAAATCAACTTACAAATAGCAGTATACCATACGCAGATTGATCTCAAATCTCAAACTTTATTTAATTCTCAGCAAGTACATTGCATGATCAAGCATGAAACCCTATGGATATGGTTGCCTTGTCTCCTCCCAAAGTTTGTTGCATAGAAAGTGATGAGGAGTGCTACGAGCACGTAACCAGTGCCGAACCCTAGAGAATACGGGAGGTCAGATACCATAGTCAGGGTCGTGTCCAGCGTACACGACCAATAGGACAAGACAGTGTGAGTAGTGTGCCCCGGCACGGTCCATAGCCATGGCGGGCCTAACACAGCCTAGGGACCCTGTCAGCAAGATAGGGCCCCACGTTGGGTCCCGACGTGCAGTTGGCCACGTCAGTGCCACATGGCCGACACTTGGCAGTATCCATGCTACCAGTCCTCACACTGGGCTAGGAGGGGCTTACTCCATATCATGGAGTAGGCAAGGTTGGGTGGATCAATTAGTGTTTGCCCTACTGTGGTGTTAGGATCTCTTATACTGGAATTACTTGTTTTTTGGATCAGATTTGACTCAGATTAGTAGAACTAGGTCGCTGCAAAATCAACTTCCAACTCGAATTTTTCAGAGCTAAATCCATCAAATCTGATCTGATTTCTATCGGAAATCAATGGACAAGGCCAGCGCTGGACAGAGGGGAGGAGGACTCATCCCTGAATTTTTCTGATTTTTAGAATCTTTTACACCAGATTTTGTGCCTACAGACTAGCGATCACGGTGTTGAAAAAAAATTTAGAATTTCAGATCAGTCTTGGGCCTCAAATCAGAGGAATTTTGGCCAAACGGGTTGTTGTCCAATCAGCGAGGGTAGGGAGCTACAAAACTCGGAAGTTCTTGCACTTTTTTTGGTCTTTTACTCGGTTTGTTGAAGCCCCAAGTCTGCAAACAGATCAGTGAGCAGTCCTCCTCAGAAGTCTGAAAATTTTGAACCATTTTTGGAGCCTCAAACTTGGATTTTCCGGGACAGCAGGTCTGAAATTTATTGTGGAAGAGTTGAAAAAATTCTTCTGCATATTTTCTTTGGAAGTACAGTCCTCAAAAACAGCTAAGTTTTCTTTCCCTCCTTTGTACAGTTATAAATTAGTCTTTTCGACTTTTTTTTTTGAGAGCAAACGTCAGACACCCCTTTTTTATCTCTGAAAATGACCACTTCTCCGGGACCTGATCAACCCCTGACAAGAGGCATTGATGAATTAGAAACGGAATCTCTGAGGTTCAGTAAGGGGAAAGAACCCATGGAAGTTGAAGAACAGGAGCAATTCGTCGAAGAACTTGACGAATTGGTTACCAAGGAGCAGTTTCTCCATTTGGTAACAGAGGTGGATGAACTGAAATTGGCTTTAGCCAATTTCAAGTCTAGTGTGGATGACTCGTTCGCTGAACTCAAAGGCTTGATTTTAAGTTCCGCGAAAGGAAGCCTTCCCTCCACTTCTCAGTTGTCCCCTTCTCCACTTCCATCAGTTGCGGGTGAGCCTATGCGGTCTCACCCGAGTGTCTTTAAAGACTTAAAGCCTCCTACTTTTCTTGGGGAAGAGAAGGATAGAAACGTAGATATTCTACACACCTTCCTCAGCAAATGGAAGAACATTCATGCTCTTAAACAGACCCCTGACCATTTGCAAGCTATTGAGGCCAGTCTTTCCCTAGGGCCCATGGCCTATAAGTGGTGGTTGAATCTCCAGGAGACTGGGCAAACTCCCCGTCATGGAAATCTTTTGAAGAGGCCTTCCTAAGAGAATTTCTACCTGAAAACGAACTTGATAGAGCCTGGGAATCCTGGGAGAAAATAGTAATGGACAAATCATTAATCCAATATATCTCACAGTATCGAGAAGCAATTTTAAAGATATAAAATATGGATGATTATCAGAAAATTAGAGGATTTGTCCATGGCCTTAAAGATGAATATAAAGTAGAGGTTCAGAGAAACTTGCCCACTACCCTAGAGCAAGCTCTCAAATATGCTCAAATATATGATGATTCAGTGGGTAGGAAGAGGGCAAAACAGTAGCCTCTTTCTGAGCAGATTCCTCAGAAAGAATTTCAATTAAAAAGAAATTTTTAAAAAGAAAGAAAGAAGATAAAGTTGAGAGTGAAGCTCCTCAGAAACGCCCATCACTAATACAGCCCTTAAAACCAAAAGATTTTGAGAAAGCCAAACAAGAATGTTTGTGCTTTGTGTGCATGGGCAAAGGACACATAGTCAGACAGTGTCCTAAGGGGCCTTTCACTAAAAAAGATAAAAAAGATAAGAAACAAGTTCATCTTGTTCAGCAGACCATGAACATTGTTGCCAGCTAACCTCTGCAATGCTAGTGAGACCCTTCAGCTTTGGGCCACATGACCTCGTACATATGCATGGAAAAGTTGGTAACCAGTCAGTCAGAGTTATGGTTGATGATGGGACGACCCATAATTTCATCAACTACACCCTTGTTAAAAAACTCAGACTTCCAGAAGTACCTAGTCAGCATAGGTACATAGTTTCATTAGCTAAGAGTAAAGATAAGAAAATTTGGGAAACTATGGTAAGTAATCTAAATCTTGGTATTCAGGGGTACCAAGATGAAATAAACTTTTAGATAATGCACTTGGATTGTACAGACATTGTTCTCGAGAGAGATTGGCTCTACAGGTTAGGACCTTCCCTCCACAGAAATTATCAGGAGAACACCTTCAGCTTTCAGCATAAAGGCCAAGAGATCCAGTTGCATGGGGAGCATGATGTTCCCAACAGCCCTATGGTCTGCAGTTCAGAGCACCTAGCAGAAAGGTAGATCATGTAATAAACCTAGTACCAAGTACAACACCTGTTTCTAAACCTCCGTATCGGGTCAGCCGAATAGAGGATGAAGAAATCACTAGGCAGCAAACAAATTATCTTGGGAAAGGCCAAATTCAGACCAGTAGTTCACCATGGGCCTCACCAGTCCTTTTGGTGAAAAAGAAAGAGGGGTCTATGCGTCTTTGCGTAGATTATAGAGCCCTCAATAAAGTCACAATTACAAATAAATACCCAATGCCTCGAACTGATGAGTTGTTTGACCAACTCGACGAGGCTAAGTTTTTCAGTAAAATAGACCTAAGATCGGGATATCATCAAGCCTGTATAAATTCGAAAGATGTCCCGAAAGCAGCTTGTAGGACTCGTCATGGTCATTATGAGTTTAAGGTGATGCCTTTTGGGCACACAAATGCTCCAGCTACCTTTATGACCTTGATGAACAATGTCCTCACACCATACTTGGGTAAGTAGTCGTATTTTTAGATGACATCCTCGTCTACAGCAAAAAGAGGAAGGACCATCTTAAATACCTCAGAAAGGTGTTTTGATTGCTTAGAAAGCATAAACTTTATGCTAAAAAACCTAAGTGTGAATTCTTCGTTGAAGAAGTAGCTTATTTGGGTCACATTATCTCGGCAGATGGGATTAAGATGGACCCAAATAAGGTCAAGGCCATACTCAGTTGGCTGAGACCTCAGAACCTTTTAGAGCTTCAAATATTTCTTGGTTTGGTGGGATATTACAGACAATTTGTCGAGGAATATGCTCAGATAGCAGTTCCCATGACAAATTTTCTTAAGGGGAAGGAAAAGGAGTTCATTTGGGAGTCCGCACGAGAGAGAGAGAGAGAGAGAGAGAGAGAGAGAGAGAGAGAGAGAGAGAGAGAGAGAGAGAGAGAGAGAGAGAGAGAGAGTTCCTGAAATATTTGTTCTAGATCTTTTTCAGGTAGGGATGGATTGACCCATAACATACTTGAAGTTATTCATTTACACTGGAAACGAAGGGACAGCCATGTACCTCCAAATGGAAGCAAACGTTGTCCATGTCCAAACAGACTTAGCTACAACACCAGTTTTAAAGGTCGTCGACCCCAATCAGCCATTTGTGGTCGAAATAGATGCTAGTAACTTTGTAGTTAGTCTATACTAACTCAGAGTGGACGACCAGTTGCATTCGAGAGTAAAAAATTTGAGCCAGCACAGACTAGGTACAGTGCCTATGAAAAGGAAATCTTTTTTATAGTTCATGCCCTTAAGACTTGGAGGCATTATTTGTATGGTGCCAACTTTGAGGTCCTGACAAACCATGAAAGTCTCAAATACCTTTGCAATCAACCTGAGCTCAGAGGTTGGAAAGCTCGTTGGGGGTGAGTTAATGCAAGAGTTTGATATGTCTATCAAATATAGACGGGGGAAATTCAATACATAGAAGCAGATGCCCTTAGTAGGATGCCTATGATAAACGAGCTGAGTTTTACTCAGATTCGTACTGAGTTACTCGAGTCCTTGAGAGGGAAGTGCCAACACGATGCATTCTTCTCTACTATCTGGAACTCAATCTAGAGCAGACAGTTACAAACTCCAGAACCAGTTCCCGAGGCTGGTGCCAATTCATCCAAGAATACGGCAGCTTCCGTTGAGGATAATGAGTCCGAGTATACGTCAGATGACGTTGAGGATTCTAAGCCTGTATTATCCAAGCAAACCCCAGTGGTTGAGGGTCAGTTGACTCAAGGATTCAAATGGAAACAGTATTCCATTCAGGATGAGTACTTGCTCTATAGAGATAGAGTATGTGTCCTCAATTCAGAGGATTATAGGCAGCAGGTCCTATATGAGTGTCATGACAGTCCTAGTGCAGGGCACTCAGGCATTTAGAAGACCTATGAGCTTCTTCGTAGGCAATTTTCTGGCCCAGTATAAAAAAGGACGTCCAACAATATGTAACCAGTTGCCAGAAATGTCAAGTAAATAAAGCAGAGTGTTTAAAGGCAGGAGGGTTGTTACAACCCTTAGATAACCAGCTGGTAAATGGGAGAGTATCTCCATGGATTTTATGGTGTGCCTAAAACCCAAAAGGGTAATGACACTATACGGGTCACAGTTGACCGTCTGAAAATAAATGACTATGCTAAAGTTAATCCATAGGTTACTTTGACCCAAAAGGTCGAGATTTGTGTAACCATGGGTGTTTAGTTATTTAGGCCATCTTAAGTTTGTCTTAAGTTCAGTTGGACCCAATTTTGGTCATGTACTGACTCATGGGTCCTTAGGGGTCTAATTTTGTTTAGGGGCCCTATCTTGACTTTTCGGGGTGCCCTACATTTAGTAAGTATTTTTCCTTAGGGTTTGGTGGCATTTGGCCACATCCAGGTAGAGTACTTAGATGCTCATTGTGTATTCCATTTGTACAGTTTGGCTAAGCATTGCTCTCCATTGCTCTTGTTGTTGTTTTCTCTCTCTCTCTCTTAGAGTTGGCGCCCAGCCTCTTCTCTCTTGTTTCTTGTGGAGATTGATTGACTTGTCTCTTGCTTTCCTACATGGTATCAGAGCTACCGAATTTGTTTGTTGGCGCCCTACCAGAAGAGGAGCTTCTCTGCTTTTTGTTGTGAAATTTCAGCATCTTGCTGATCTTTTCAAGTGGAGTTTGGATCAGCTTTTTTGTCTCTTTTCAGGTTGAAAGAGGGCGGCCATCAGAGATCTTGGAGGAGCAATTTTTGGCACTCAAAAATCAGAATCTCAAATCTGATTTTTATGCAACCAGTTTTCAGCAAGTTTTGTTTGGAGGAGGGCACCCAAAAATCTGCTACTGATTTTTGGTTGTGGTGTCTCCTTATCTTGCTGTTTTTGTTTTCAGGTTTGCATTTGTGTAGGAAGGCGCCCAAAATTCAGCAAACCCTATTCAGGGTTAGGTCAACTTGTGGCTAGAAATTTGCAGATTCTCAGCAAGTAGTAGGGCGCTTTCAATAGCCCTATTGGAGTGTGTGTTGATCACACTATTATGACTTCTCGCAAAGAAGCATCCACTAAATCAGTGAAAGTGCAAAATGGAAGTAAGGTACGATGTGCGGATGATGCATCTTATTCTATTCATGGAATTGGAATTGTAGCCATCATTTTGCCTAATGGTGAAGAAAAGTACATTAAGAATGTGCTTTATGTTCCAAGAATCAAAAAGAATCTTCTTTCGGTTTCAACTATGTTGAGTTCAAAGAAGATAAGTGTCTTGTCAAGGACTAGTTGTTGAGTTCAAAGAAGATAAGTGTCTTGTCAAGGATCCTAAAAGATCACTCTTGATTGTTTCGGGAACAATGCATGCTGGCTTATTCATTATGGATACCTATGAGCGACGAATTCCCTCTACATGTCTTGTTGCTTCTACATCACAATCATTGGAGTTGGCTGAATTGTGGCACGCAAGGTTTGGGCATCTCAACTTTGCAAGTTTGAAGAAGCTGAAGACATTTAAATATGGTAGAAGACATTCTTACAATTGAGCAGCCGGAAGGGCATGTATGCGAGGGGTGCATACTTGGAAAGTTTCAAAGGAAAACTTTTCCAATTGATGGAACTATAGGGGTTCTTGATAAATTTGATTTGGTTCATAGTGATATTTGTGGTCCAATGAGGACCGAATCCATTGGAAAGTGCATCTATTTTGTGACTTTTATTGATGACTTTTCCCGTTTTACATGGATCGATCCTATGAAGGCTAAATCAGAAGTTTTTCAACGTTTCAAAGATTTTCTAGCAATGGTGGAAAATCAATTTGGGCATTCTTTGAAGACCCTATGCACCGATCGAGGAGGGGAATACATTAAGAATATGTTCGGTGCATTTCTTCAAGAAAAGGGAATTCTACATCAAATGACAACTCCCTATACGCCTCAACAAAATGGTGTTGCCGAGCGAAAGAATCGCACACTTATGGAGATGGCCTGTTGCATGCTCAATGCAAAGGGGCTGCCTCACAAGTTTTGGGCTGAAGTGGTTATAACGGCAGCATACATAAGCAATCGTTGTCCTACTAAAGCATTGAAAGTATTAACTCTTTATGAAGTTTGGTATAGAAAGAAGCCTACAATCTCTCATTTTTGCATTTTTGGTTGTACGGCTTATTCTTTTGTTCCAAATAAACTTCGTACAAAGCTTGAGGATAGAGTTAAATGCATTTTTGTTGGCTATAGTAGTGTTGTACAAGAAGGAAAAAGAATGCTACATTGCGCAGATTTTGAAGCGGTTCAAGATGGAAGATTGCAAGCCGGTTGCTACACCTATTGAGACAGGCCTGAAATTAAGTAGTCAAGGTAATGGTGAACCATTTAATACTACTTAATTTTGTCAAGCTATTTGCTGTCTCATTTACCTATGTAATTCAAGACCGGACATTTCTTATAGTGTCTCACTCATGAGTCAATTCATGCATGTCCCGATGACATCACATTGGAAAGCATTGAAGAGGATCTTTCGATATCTTCAAGAAACAAGAAGTCATGGACTGGTTTTTCCTGCTTGTGATGATGCATGTTTGGTTGGTTTTAGTGACTTGAATTGGGGTGGAGATCAAGACACTAGACGATCTACAAGTGGACATTGCTTTTTCTATGGAAATTCTGCAATTTCTTGGTCAAGTAAAAAGTAGCCCACTGTTGCTACTTCTTCTAGTGAGGCAAAATATAGAGCGATATTTTCAGCCACAACAAAGTGTTTATGGTTGAGAAGACTACTTGTTGACATGAAGTTTGGCGAGCCCTCAGCCACTCTTATCTTGAGTGATAGTCAAAGTGCTATTGCCATTGCTCAGAATCCTATTTTTCATGTGAGGACGAAGCACATCAAGATCCATTATCACTTTGTTTGGGAGAGACTTCATGATGGCGACATTTTACTTGAATATTGTCCTACGGAGGATAATATTGCGGACCTCTTCACTAAGGCATTGCCTAGAGTCAGATTTGAAGCTTTATGCAAAGCTTTAAATTTAATACCACGTGGTGGTTTTATTACATAGTGAAGATTTCAGTTTTTGCATTGTCTCCGACGTGCAGTCGGCCACGTCAGTGCCACGTGGCCGACACTTGGCAGTATGCATGCTACCAGTCCTCACACTGGGCTAGGAGGGGCTTACTCCGTATCAGGGAGTAGGCAAGGTTGGGTGGATCAATTAGTGTTTGCCCTGTTGTGGTGTTAGGATCTCTTACAAGGAGTGCCTCTCTCTAGGCTCACTTATACACAATCCTCAAGCACTCCTTAACCTTGACACATCCTAACATCACAACATGGCAAACTCCATGCACATTCGGCGCTTGTCACTTGGCAGTACCTTGACACATAGGCAATAGGTTGACATGTGTCACTCATACACTCCCCAAGTGTCCTAGTGAGCATATGACATGTGTCATGTTTGACCGGTCAACTCTGACATGTGTCAATCATACATTGGACCACATGTCCCAGTGAGCATATGACATCTCAAGTCCTACAACAAGGATCAAAGACTAGGCAAGCTGCAACAAGGAAACAAAAGGGAATCGGATGGTGGATAAACCAACCCAACCAAACCTAGATTGATCGGATCTAGCACCCAAGCTATGGATCGATCAACTCAATAGGAGGGAGGAATCACACCAGCAGCGTGTAGCTACTATCACCAAAGTCAAGCATACACTAATGAAAGCCCAATGGGTATACTTATACCCTCCCCAGGCCCATGCACCACTAGTAGTGCACTGTGACACCTCACTGGACACATTAGTAGCCTACTGGGCCACCTCATCCACTTCTCGTATGAGTCACTGTTAGACCCATACAAATCCACCATCTCGAGTAGTCCATCCTTATAGGTTTGAAAAGTCATGACTTGGAGGCTACTCATTTAGCATATACATTTTTGTGGTCTTTAGCTTTATCCATTGTTTGTCATCATATGATCTATATGATGATTTTTTGTAGTTGTTACAAGTTCCTAACATTTACCAAGCCTATCTAATGTGAAGACAAATCTCATGTCAATTTTAATATTTTGTGAAGCATGGCCATTATGCAAATGAATGCTTCTTAAGATCTCAATAGAGGTGGTAATCATCAATGACTATGATGAAGAGTGTTCGGCAGCAAATTTATTCTTTATAAGTGATCGTAATGTACTCATTCAACAATTATTATGTTCCACAATGAAATGTCTCGAAGTCCTCCAACTTCTTAAAGATAAAAGTTGTTCATATCATGTACTCATCCATTCTCAATCATCATCAGGAACAAACTCAGGGTCAACATCTTGTAGTTGATCCCTACTAAACATAAAAACTCACATCATCGAGCTCAGATCTTGTGCTTCATATCATATGTGCAAAACACAACATATGAAAAATTGCATTGATCTAAATTGCTGGTTTCATATTAATCAAACATATTAGAATCAAATCCTCCAATTGATCTTCTCTCAAATAGGCATTTGTTCACATATTTAAGCATTGAATCCAAGTTGGCTGCTAGCAAGCTCTGAACGCTTAAAAGAGGGTCAAGCCATGCTGCCTTTCAAACCAAATCTATTTATGTATACTTAAAGCTTGTGCACTGAAACTACTCAATATTGTCTGTAATCACATTCTTTAAACATTATCATGTAACCTTTAATTCATACATTAGATATTCTTTGTTTATGCTTTATTCTCGTATTCTTCTCATATTGTGACGTCGTCTGAGGAAGGCACTTGATGATGTTGTGACCCCTTGTATTCTAATTTTAAATATTTCTCTAGACTCTCTCATATGAAATTCCTCTACTATTCATGGAGACAACATCTTCAAAATCCTGAATTTGCCTTTTTGTTGTCTTTTGGCATCTTCAAGCTTGGCCGCCTCAACATTTCAACTTTTATTGTCTCTGTTTTTTTACTGTTGTTTTGCATGAACCCATTACAGTTCCTCTTGTCAACTTCTTGGCTTATCAACAGTATCCTCCATCATCCTTGAATTGCCCTCCTGAATGGAATACATGCAAAGAATTTTAATTGTTTTTCTAATTCATTTTTTTTCACCGAAAGTCTGGGTCTTCAAACACATTCTCCAGATAAGATCCACGTAATCACCTACATTCCCTCTGTTTCAAATGAAAGGTGTCCCACTGTAATAAGATATCCAGTTCAAATTCTCTTGATTGGGAATGTCTTCTTTTCTTTGAGTTTTTTCTTGTCTTAGTCCATCAAGGTGAGGCTTTTTCTCCAGATTGAGCGTGGCAGCAGCTTGGCCTTCTCCAAGTAACGAGCATCTTCAAAATAAACATAAGAAATCTCTGATCCAAACAGTAGCTATATTCCTATCTCTGCATCAGTTGTTGAATCAAAGCAACTTCTGACCCATCTTCAAATGATTCTTATGTTTCTTGCTCAGAGGGGTGGAATGCCATGGCCAGGATGAATTGGTTTTTAAAGAACTAGAAGAACTAGAAGAAGATGATAAAGCTTGTCCATGGATAAGTCTCTTCTCAATCACTCTCACTCAAGTTTCTAGATCTTTGGACTTATAGACTTTCAATAACATCTTGAGGAACCCATGACATAGGTAGACTAGATACTAAAATAATTGTAGTTTTTAGAACAGAAAATTAATAGAAGTTCACACCCGCAAACACGAGCAATAAAACAAATAATCGCACAACATGACACGATTATGAGGTTTCAAGTTGGGGACCCCCGTAACGAAAAATACTCTCGGGATCTACAAGGAAACCGTGGGAATAGAAGTGGCATCAATAGGAATATCCTGTTGATCACACTAACATAGCTGATACTCTTGTTATGCTTATATTTTAAAATGAACTAAGTTTTCAACATATAGGTAGTTTTTCCTTCTTGAAGATTGCAATATGCTTTTCCTCGCAATTCATCCACGATCGTCTCTTTATTAGCTAATAAAGCTTCTTAATGGTGGTTAGGAATGCCTTACAACATTCTTACTCTCATCTTTTGAAAAAGGCAGCACATATTTATGGGCCATATATGCACAATAGTATGGGCCCTAATCCCTGGCTAATAGATTGCCATTATACCTTATGTTCTGAGCACTTGGGCCCCTATTTAACATGACTTGGCATTTCATCACCATTTCTAGTGAGTTGGTCATATTTGCTCCCAACTGGATTGGCATTGCCCTAACCCTGATTCATGGACTCTGTAGCTTTGAAATTTGAAAATTTTGAGCTTTTTTACAATTTTAAAGAAAATCCGAAGCAAAAAGGGGCTGATAAGTGCCTCTGCAAAACCTGTAGTGGCTCCAAACTCAGTTTCAAGGTCTATATCCAGACATGAAACATGTTTGAACTTTGCAATTGCTCTATTAAGATCAGGGATACAATATTATTCCACATAATATACAAAATTGTGTGGAGAAATTTTAAAGCTTGTGTGAAAGGGCCTTAAGATTTGAGAATTTCAAGTGCTTTTAGAATTGTATAGCAAATTTGAAACAAAGGGGGGCTGAGTAGTGCCTCTGCAACAACTTCTAGTGCCTCCCACTTATGTGAGGTCTGTATCTAGACATAATTTATCTGGAACTTGCAATTGCTTTATTAAGAATAGAGATGCCATAAACTCGTACATACTGGTTCTTGCCAACAATTTTTGCTTGCTTCAAATGCTGATTTTTTGATGAAACCAATTTCAGACTTCTAAGATATCGTATCCAATTCATTGAACTCTTCACCTAAAAGCAAAAAACAGCACCAATTTCAGCCTACCCTTGCAATAGTTTCCAGAAGGTGCAAAGCCAGTGCCTCAACATGCTCTTTCTCCTTTTCTATTGACTTCCAGTTCATGATCATTTTTTATTTTCAGGTCCCAGCATAAACTTTAAGAATCTGCTCTGGACCTGATGCAACATCCAAAGGATTACACATTAAGGAATACTTCACAAAAGTGAGTTGCTATCAGCTAAACATCCACTAACTCTCTTCCCAAAAGCTAAATTGAAGAAGCCAACTCAACACTCTCCTGAAGAAAATGCGCCACCACACGAAAGAGAGAGTTATTCCTACTTTGAGAGGTTACAAATTTCTGAAAATTCCATCCCTATTGTTAGTGGATTTTCAGCAAGCAATGCAAAATATTGCGCATTTAAAAAATAAAAAATAAAAAAGCCTAGAAAAAGGAAAACATTAGGGGCTCATTTCTAATTCTTTGCTTTACAACAATCTTACCTTTTACTATTTATTGTCCATTTCTTATATTTCAAGGGCGGCTACAAAAAATACAAAACATAAATTCCCATCTTCTCTAAGATCTTCTGTGATTTTCTTATTTTCCCTCTCAATTCCCCTCCCCTTTGCACTTTCGCCTCCTTCAAGAAGCAGATCCAGTAGCACGTCTAAGCAGATCAACGATCCAACATCTCTCACCCCCAACAACAACAACAAATCATGCAGCAGATCAAGTTACCTCCTAATCTATGCCAATATCAGTTCTTCCCATCAATGATCACATCTCAAAGAAGCAGCCATGCATTCGGTGATAGCAGCCATCCTCCAGATTCTACCGCAACCACCAATTTTTCCAACGACATGGTACTAAGGAACTAGTACCAAAACCGTGCGGGAGGGATGTTGGGCATTTACAAATCCCCATTGTTAGCCGATATTTTTGCACGGAAAATTGGGCTAATATTGAAGCTTAGATTCGCAAAACTGAAAAAAACCGACATGTAAAACCCGGTTATTAAAAAAAAAATTGGCATAAATTTGCCTCTGTTTTGGGTCCTAGCACACCCCTAAAGTAGCTAGACACGGTAAGAAATAGACTTTTGTAACGGTCTTAAGACCCGTCAAAAACATATTTTATTGTCAAGTTTTGTAAGGCAGAGCAAAAAGTGTCGGTCCACCTAGAACTAGGTCCCAACTCACCCTAAAAGAGGCTAGAGAAATTTTGCGGCCTTAGAAATGGCCAGTTGATATTTTACGGCTCTTAAAAAACAAATGGCCAATTGTAAAAAATAGTCGGCATGATCGTGCTAAAATCTCACCATGTACTGAGTCCATTCTTTTACTAATATTTGATCACTAAGTGTATTTTCAGGGAAACCGTTTTGTTGTGGGAGCCCTTGTCATGAATGCTGGAAAAGTCCTCAGAAGAAAAAACCAAGAAAGAAAAATTCTGGTCAAAAACGGGACCGGAAAATATGGATTCAGTGTCGAGAAATCACAGAAACCCTAACGGCAAAGTTTGGGCAATTTAAGAGCAAGTAACGGAATGTGCAGGCCAAGTGGCCACCCAGCAGACCAAAAACCCAGTAAAATGGCCCGTAGGTGCACGCCCTTTGAAAATTCGGAGAAAGGCCGAGTACAAGCATACCACAAAGAAAATGAAGGCCACCTACTAAAAATAGGGGTTGACAAAATTTGGATAATATATGCCAAAATAACTTGGAGGCTAAAAACTTGGGAGGTACACCCACTAGCGATTGACATTTGGGGCTTCTAGAGTGTACAACAAGGGGAGCTTTGAATGGTCACCCTAGCTTTTGACAAAATTGGCATCTTGGCTAGTTTTGGAAAAGGGCTTTGAATGCACCACTCCCCCACTTTCTTATGGAGACCACTAGGTGTACTATCCAATGGGGTGGGGACAAATGGCAAAGAGGGCTTGAAGGGCATGAAGAATGGCAAAGGGATCCATTGGATTTTACTATAAGGAGGAGTCCACTCCTTGTATTTCAAGAGTTGGTATTTCTAAGAGTTGGCTATTTGAAGAGTTAGTTCTATTATGTTGTTAGTGGATTGAAGGGGATGTGAGTTATCTTGAGAATGCATATTTACTTGATGGAGAGCTTAATGGGTTGTTTGAGAGTAGTTTGACAATGCGGAATGTTGTTGGTGTTGTCTTGTATTGCTCCATGTTAGGGTTTGTTATGATTATTAGTGCTTGCTTGGATGTTCCATTGCTCCTCTTGTGTCTGATGATGGATGCTTGAAGGTGAGCATTGTGATAGTTAGCTGTTTGTTGGTCAAATGTGGTTCTTGTAAGGAGTATCGTGTTTTGTTTGTTGAGAGGAAGGTTATGGATGTGTTAGAATTGAAAGAAGTAAGAGGGGGTTTGTCATTTAGTTTGATGAATGTTTGGTGTGGTAACTCGTCATGTTTTGAGATGGTAGGTACTAGGGTTATTGTGTGATTGAGGGATGAACTTCTTGGAATGTGTTTGAGTGATTGTAAGAGCATGAACAAGTGAGTGTTGTCGATTGTAACCAATTGTGGGGAGTAATGAGAAGCTGTGGTTTGTTGGTTGATTGTCAATAATTGAGTGAATGGTTGGTTAAAAATTGAGGAAGAGTTTCCTTGGAATAAGACATTCGTGGGTTGTGATCTCAATCATAGTGATTTGCATTCGGTTGTGTTTGTATTTGATATGCAACCAACCTGGTTGTTTAGCAATGCTCATGTTTGATGTATTCGTTAGACTTCACAAGTGGTTCATGATCCGAGCTTATTGTCGTTTGGTTTGATTAGTTGAAGGTAGGATTTTGTATCAATATGGTGGGTGATGTTCAGACGGGTGCATTATTCTAGTTGGTTATATATCTTGTTGTTTGAAGCCAAGGGTGTGAATTTGTTAGTACCTAGTTGTATGTAAATGTATGTGAGGGTGTCCTTGGTTCACTTCCAATTCTGAGGGTTACTTGAAGAACAACGAATCTGATTTTTGCCTGCAATAATTGCGACCTTCCGAACGCTGTCCACAGAGAAAAAGCAGTATACGAGGCCTACTTGCAGCCATATACACACGGTTTTGTGATCACTATGTGCGCTATCAGACCTGTTGCGGCCTCACAGACCTGTCTACGACAAAAAACCAGACTGTGGCAGATTGTTGTGGCTAGTTCCAGTTGATTGAGACCTGCAGAGGGCGGTTTACCATCAAGGATCGATTCAAAGCCTGCCTGCGGCCTGTTTGCACCTCCTACTGTGGCCAACCTAATTTTTTTTTGCATGCCCACCTCTGCCTAGCAACGACTGCTGCCAACCAGTCCATCACTGCCTGAGCAGCCCATTTCCCTAATCTGCGACCTACTGTGAACCATTTGTGGCCTGCCACGTGGCCCTGAAACCTATCCACAGCCTGCCTACACTTCCTGCAACCAAAAACATCCCGTAGCTTCTAGATCCCTGTCTATGGCGAAAATCTGATCTAGCATACTGTCTGTGGCCAGTTCCATCCACCTGCGGGCTGCAACAACATGTTTGTGGCCTCCAAACCCTGTCTGCGGCCTCTAACAGCCCATTTGCAGCCTGCCATACCTACCTATAAGCTGTTTTTGCCCACAGCGACCTGTGACAATGTCCTGATCTTGGTTTCCTCCGATTTCATTGCCTATCAAGCAACCTGTGAATGCAAAGGCAAATATCAAATTCAAGAACAATGAAGCATGGACAGCGGCGGGGTTCATGACTAGGGTTTCACATGCAACGGCTACCTAATTGCACATTGAGGTAAGTTCTTACTTGACCAAATGTTTCTTTCTAGTCACTTCAGTTTCATGAAGTTCTGATTATAAGCTCTTAAGTTAAATCGGAATGGGATGTGAGGTTGTTGCTATAGCCATTTACACTTTGAAAGAGGTTTTTATGAGCGTTCTAGGGAAGTTAGGAATTTCATACATAAGCTCTACGTTTTTAGGATAGTTAAACCGCAATAAAGCGTCAAGTTCGAAAATGTTTTTGTCATCATTTATAAAGTGTTAACTGGACCCGACTTCTGTGAAACAGCGGGTCGTCCACCACCCGTGGTTGAAATACACTGCCTTGGTTAAGCGTCGCACTAGTCACACCTGCCATTGGAACTATCTAGCGAAATACCTAAACCCGACGGTCGGCAAAATACCACCGCTTACCAAACAAAGCGGTGCGCATAACTTGCTCCCCACATAGCACGGAAGAACAACTAAAAAGAAAAGAGATCCCACCTCATTGGAAGAAACACCGATATTGCACGATTGTGTACATGCTATGATGGACCTTGATGACTTTTTCACGAGCACCACTACAAAGATTGCCTACAACCGTCTTTTTACCAACTATAAGCTGCCTAAAGTCTAGCTGCATCTGTTAAACGGTGCAAGAATTACCGTTGCCATACACTCCAAATCTTGACATATGACCACCGCACTTCACCAATAGTCAAGGTCTTGCAGTTAAGGGATCATCCCCCAACCCTTAAGGACACTATCCATTGAAGTTAGAAGTACATCCTTGGTAGGTTGAGTATAAAACCCTTAGTGGGCCCTACACTCCAACATCTATCAACACGGTATCTTGTCTATCCAGGGTAGAACCAAACGACCCTAATGAATGAGTAAAGGACATAACCCCAACGACTAGAGGACACACCCTAGAACTGAATATCTCCCAGGATGATTTGGACCCCCTATAATGAGGGGTGATGGTCAATTTCAACCCGCATTAGGTGATTTTTGCCAATTGATCCAAGGAGGAGCCCCACATTATTATTTCTATACCCCAGCGCTCTATCCCCAATTACACCCTAGGGATACTTTGCTTAGAATACAACATTACGGGGGGTACAGCTATTTCGACGGATTCTGGTACCTAACTGATGCTATCTCCACAGAACATACTGAAGTGACCCAGCCCCTCCTATCCTTCGAGTCAATGGTACTACGATCACCTGGATCGGCTGATAGTACCAATAGATGCCAAGAACAAGATCTAGGCGAAGAAGGCAGGAGTGAAGATCGTACTGGGGGTTCATCCACAGAGTTTCACCTAGAAGGATGGACGATCTAGGGAACGGATGAGAGGAGCTTAGACCACAGAAATCAGTAGGATTTAAGCCGTTAGCCACTCTCATCTCTGAGAGCTTGGAAAACCCTCATCAGTTGAGGAGCACGAGGCAATAGAGAAGGCCATCAGGGTTGAAAGTGGCAAATCCTCTGTTGCTCACGTAGGGCTGAACCGCCATTAGAGGTGGGGGCCCTTGACCCTTTTAGGAGGTTTTGGCTGGACCAACCCCCCATCAAAATAGGCCCTACCACCCATCGCATATCAATGTAAACGAATAACGAGAGCTATCACAGCCTCAATTTTATAAGTTAAGTGATTAAATAAGTCAGACACCACCTAACGAGGTGCACTTGTATTGTGCAAAAGCGTCAATAACTGTAATATGCCAAGAGCGCAAGAAGTGATGAGTAGTTTCCTTGATAGCAAATATGCCTCGACGCACTAGGGAACTACGTGGCATGGCTGAAATAAGATAATGTAAAACCATGTGAAACTCAATCTACTTGCAAAAAATAAATAAAAGCAAGTTAAACTCTTAAGTATAAAAATGAGCCAATAGTCTTCTGCCACTATACTCTTTTGAACCCAACTATGTAAGGGTCAATTCCTTTGTATTCTAGGTTCTCAACTTTCATTTGCTCAATACAAGAGTTGAGTTCCCTCTTATTGTGTCTTTTGGATCTTGCTTGCTGGCTTGCTTCTATTTGTGTTGCTTCTCCATTGTGCATGTGTGATGTTTTGTGCTAGCCATGCTTAGTGCCTTTGCAGTTCTCCATTAAAGCTTCTTGATGTAATATTAGCATGTCACCTTATCGTAGGACGCTATCGTGTTAGGAGCAGGTTCTGCAATCTTCATAGAGCTACGAAGGAGTCGAAGCCAGCAAGGGGTGGAGTAGCATATAAGAAGACCAATTTCCATGTGCTTTCACTTCTAATCTTTCATTTCTCAATCCTCCTTGCTTTTAGCTTGCATACCAGGTGTTAGTTTGATCCAAAGGGGCTTTATGCCAAGTAGGTAGATTTCCCTTTACGTTGAAGCCTTGGAACCCAAAGAGGCCAAGAGCTATGAAGGGTACGACGCCCACAAATAGCCAAGAAGTGACGAAATGAGGCGAGAAGCCCACATGTTTTGATATAGTGCTAGGGCATGCGGTATGCAATCAACTATAGATTTTAATACAAATGTATGTAAATTCAAGCATGAGCATTTGTCTCATGTCTTATATTGAGGGGTTTCTTTTATGATGGTTCTATGTATAGGGTTAATTTGGTTGCTTCACCTATGGCAATTCGAGTTTATGCTACAAGTCTAGTTTCCTTGGGGGCTATCTCTTCACAATCCTTGTAGAAAAAAACTCCTATATGCAAGATCCCTTTGGATACCTTGAGATTTACATGGTTGGAGGTTATTTATTTTTTCTATGGTTTCTAGCATACTCTTCAAATGCAAGCTAGGTTTCTTAGACTTGCCCTGGGTATGTTTAATAGCATTGTGCTAACTATTGTTATATTCCAATGGTCCAATGAAATTATTCCACATTAGTGGGTTGTGGACACAAATTAGGAACCTTCTAGAAATTTCCTATACTCCTAACAAAGTATCAATAAGAGCCAAAAACCCTCATTTTTAGATTATTGATGTTGGTGTCTTGAGCTCTTTGTGGATGACTTTTTTTATCCTGAGATCTTAGTTGGAAATTTGCAACTATCGGCTACCTTTGTCTTTCGTTAAAACTTAAGTTTTCTTCATTGGAAATTCCTTTGTGCGCTATTTGGTGTCGTCATACTCATATGAAGCCAATATCTGAGTTCATAACATGTATAAACTCAGATGAACTTAAATCTAAAATTAGAAGATGGTGCAATCCAAAGCTTGCTTGGAAGACACGTAGTTGTTTACTTTGCAAAAATTATCAAGACCACTTCGAGAAGACTTCAAGGAATTTTTCCACGAGTCCTTGATTTCTGCAAATAGTTTCTTTAATCATGATAACCTAAGCATGCTTTGGAGCTTTGTTCTTGAACCTCATGATAGGTGAAAAGATTTGCTAGCTCTTCTAAATACTCATTGTTCTTCAATAGTTCTATTCAATCAATATTGTGATTATTATTTTCGGTCTTCGTGGACATTAGAAAAGGTAATCTACTCTCTCTCTCTCTCTCTCTCTCTCTCTCTCTCTCTCTCTCTCTCTCTCTCTCTCTCTCTCTCTCTCTCTCTCTCTCTCTCTCTCAACTTGGATCATTGGCTACAAAGTCTATATAAGCGTTTATCTCGTTGTTTGATGTTTGAAGCATCATCAATGATTAAGAAATAATTAATGATTAAGAAATAGTTACAAGTTGCTAGTGCACTTTGTCTACTTATTTATAGAGAGAACATGCAGTGCAACTAAAGGGTAGTCTTCAAAATATTGGGCGTAATTATGATATTGAATTTATGAAATGCATTCATTTGTGGAAAAGAGTCTGACGTCGTAAAGATGTTGAAGGGCTCAATAAAAGTCTTTATAAAGATTCATAAGTCATAAAACATGCCATAAAAAACACACACTTGGAGAGAGAGAGAAGAGAAAGAGACACGTGTGGTCCCCATTCTTTAAGAGAGAGAAAGGGTGGAGTAAGTCATAGGTGGTCCCACGTAGAGATAGATTGAGTGTAGGATCACTCATCTTTTATATAAGGGTGTTTTCACGCACACACCTAGGGCTTATCAATATTGGAGCAGAAAATAGGAAGGCCATTACCCCATTTCACATAGGAAAGTAAGGACCCCATTTGGCAGATGATATGGCATAAAAAATGTTCACTTGAAGTAAGTGAACGTGCCAGGCACTAACCCCCAGCATTTGCGATATATTATGGCCCCTATGTTTCAAGAGACGTTCATATTTGAATTTATAAGTTGGGAGAATTAGGTTGCTAACAAGACAAAGGAAAGAGAATGACGATCTACTATGCACGTTAGTGTGTGAAATCTAGATGAAGAAAGATGAAAAGATGGGGGCTCTGAAGGGGGGTAAGTGTGACTCGGCATCACTGTTGGCCCCCTCTGTGTGTAAAATCGCCCTAAGTGAATGAATTTTCCATTGACCTGTCCATTGGGTTATCATACCATAAAAAATGGCAAAGGCCATTAAGTCATTGGAAAATACATTCCCCCACACATAACATCTTACAACAACAAGGGGAGAGGGAGACGTGAGGCAAAAGAAAATCACCTACAAGAAAATGGATGTTGCAAAGAGGTTGAAGAGGAGGAACAAACTGGACTGGTGAATATGAAGAATTTAGGTCCACAAATTTTGTAAATTGGCCTGCTTTTAGTACAGGGGAAAAGAGAATACGGTGTATCCTTGAACAAGAAATAATTTGGAAAAACCCGTGTGGTAATGGCAATGGAGTACTAACATTTTGTGTCAGAATTTTTGAAAGCATAATGTAATAGGAAGCTCGCAACAACAAAAAACCTGCATAGAATTGCATTTAGAAACTGCAAGATACATATACTTTGCTATCTGCAACGTTTCAAATTTGCAAAGAAGTTTATAGTGCATCACAAATGCGTTAGATACAGGAATTAGGCGCTCCTATTCAGGTTGCAGCCCATCATTGTTGTGAAGGTGGTATGGTGGAGAAGCAAGCATAATCCGCACTACAAAAGTAAGAAAATCACATCGAAATGTATACATCTGTATTTTTTACAGATTATCTGCATGAAGGGTTAATCGCTATGATTCCTTCTGTTTGAAAAATCACATGGTTTAATGCGCATTGAGGGTTAATCTTTCATTGTAGGGCAAGAGCAGATTTTACACATGGTCCTTAAACCTCTAGTTGAGCAAAAGCCATAGAGAGGTATGAAGAGTCACGTACTCAATGTCCAGACCAACAGCATTGTTTTGGCTTGTATCCTTGCCTCTCCACTTACAAGAGTTAGAAGCAGCAACAGTGCCTCTCCTACTCCTAATGCTGAACAATTTCAAGGAATTGCTCGTGCTTGGTATCTAAAGATCCTGCCTTTGTTGCACCCATGATCAGAAAACCCACCTTGAAGCCATTGCTCTGAATTGATACAATCTGAGTGCCATATGCATCATCTTCTCAGGCCAAATTGCTATTGCTAATCGAACACAGTAGCATCCTCAATTTGCAAAGCACCTTGAAGGTCGTGTAACAGCATCAAACAATGTTAACAAGAAATGAACAGGAATGGATTCTCTGAAGAGTGGATGT